>JASVEL010007428.1:0-94052 GCA_032618575.1 Nicotiana noctiflora
TTTATTATTCATCATTTATTGCTTATTATTGGCCATAAAGAGCCGTCATTGATTTTGTTCTAACTGTTTGTCACCCATCGATTACCCTCAATAGTTCCCGGCCGAGCCTCAGACTCGACCCGAGGCCCTCGAATAGGCAAGCTCGAGGCCTCGATTACCAATTATTCGGTTTGGCTATCACTTTGGTCCCAAGCTCTTATCTCGTTTCTAAGTCTTTCACATAGCATCATCTGCCTTAAGACTAGTATAAAAAAAAGATCACGTATTTTTAGAATCACATAATCAAATTTAATTGTTATTACCTTTTTGACGATACACAAAAAGATCTCAAGCTTTTCATTTTCGATACTTCTATTTGTCGTTAAATTTTCTTATTTTCTGAACTATTCTCAATGAAAAGACGAGTTCTCATGATAAGAAGGATACTTATTGTTAATTAATTACGTGGGAAAAGATAAAATCTAAGTTAAAAGGATGTAATGCCATTTCGGTTTGTCCTATAACCACAATAATTTTCCCTCCATGTTTTACGAACATTTTTGAGTATTCGTCTGGGCTTTTGCATAAAGATTATCATCAATAAGAAGTAATATTAACTATTTTTCAAACCAAACAAAAATGGTATTTATTTTCTATTTAGAAGTGGCTACAGATTTAACAATGCAAGCATAATCCTGCTAAGACAGGTCCAAACAAGAGTACATTGAAGACATTCATAACAGTTATACATGATTTTTATGAAAATACAGTAAAGAATCAGAAGCCTAGAAACACTCAAAAAAGACAGCAAAAACAAATTGTTGAATTGAATGACACTAGGTTTGCAATTCTTGTCAGCTAAGGCAAGAGACTCCCACTCTTTGTTTTCTCTGATTAGCCAAGAACTTTATCGGCCTAGGGCTGGAGCCGCCCTTGGTAATACATGATCGCCAAATTGAATATCTATGGGACTATGGCCATAACTCGGGTATCCCACGCCCGTCCAATGAGGATGATGATAGGCAGTAGCGTTCATCGCCAACATATAATTCTCAGCAACAGCATGATCTTGAGCAGTTCTCCATCGCTTGTTTACGGCAACACCATCAAAAGGCTCGCTTGGTTTCTTCCTTTTATTCATCTTTACTGCCTCCCCAACAGCTACTGGACATTCTTCTACAGTCTTTAAAGACCTAGAAGTCTCTTCTTTTTGAGAAGGTACAGATAATACCTCTACCTTCACAGCTGCAGACTCTGACGGGGATGGTACTTTAGGCAGGGAATTGTGTTCTGACACCATATCTTGAACTCGAGGAGCACTAACTTCATGCTCTGAACTACTGCTATTAGACTTGTTGAGTCTGTTTATTGTTTCTCTTAGAGTCATATTAGGCAAGAGGGTGTCAGCAAGTATATTTCTAGCCCCACATACACAAATAGAGTTAGAGATAATATGTTCCCTTATACATTTGTCACAGAAACTACTAAAACAACATTTGCTTGCTATAACTGCATCTTTTATTAATCCTTTACACAATGGGCAATGTAGCTCCGGTGGTATATTACTAAAGGAACGCTTAGAAGAAGACGAAGAGGAAGATAAACCTTGAACCTCCTTTGAAGAAGCAATGTCGTTGGACTTCGTTGGGGGCTTCACTTTCTTGATGTCATAATTCGGGTCACCATTCGTAGGGCAGTGTTGAATGAAATGGCCAGGCTCGTTGCATCGATGACACACATAACCCCGTGGTGGCTTTTTCCATTCCATTCCACCTCGACCAAAGCCATAGCCGATAGAGGAATGGAGGTGCCGCCCTAAGTCTGGAGTATCAATTAAATTCTTGATCTTAGTCTCCTCATCATTTATACCATTAGTGGGGGCATTTAACACTGGATTGCCTGATTGATTTGGGATCACTTTTGAAATTGCATAGACATCATCCCCAAAATCATCGTAATCAATATCCTGATAATTATTAGTAGCAATTGACTCGCCTTTTACTACTGTATTATTCTCCTCACACACTTGGGCTTGGTCTGTAAGACATGGGATTACTATGGGCAAGCGAGGTAAACCAGGAACACGACGAATCAAAACACTTGTATTTTTAGGAATCAAAGTGTCTTGATCTACATAATCTTCGTTAGTTTGAGCGTTGGTGATAAGAAGGTCAAAATCTTTACCCCTACCATAACGCTTGGATTCAAATATATTTAATTTCAAATTGCCAACAGAAATAAATTGATTAAGAATCGGAATTGAATCATAATCTTTAGCACTTTTATACTTGAAATACACAGCCATGATTGAATTCTTTTTCCTAGAAAAAAAGAAATCAAGAACAACAATAACAAAGAGATGCAATAATAAGAAAGAGCCCTGTGTTCAAATAATTGATATACAAACAGAATCGATACAGAATTATACCAAAATAACACCAAACAGAATCGTATCAAGCTAATTCTCTTGACGAAATCACGATTCTTCAACAGGCTTCAGTCGGCACTAGGGCTTCAATTCGTACCCAAACGAAAAACAACCAACTCAAATTTATCGACAGAAAACGCTGAGAGTGTAGACGGATGGAATTGAATTAAAGCGCTGATTCTTCAAAAGTACGCACAGAAGGGAAACACGAGAGCGGCTTGATATTGCGATGGAAGCAAATCTTTGAGTGTTGTTTGAGAGAATTGTGTTCCTGAAATCTGAATGAGGTTCTTCTTATATAGGTTTTCCCTACTCTCATTCTCTCCGAAATCCACTTGGATTATAACTTACATAATCACCGACTTAGGTTACCTATTTTAGTAACAAAACAGAATAATCTTAACCTGCAAGCTACATTAATATTTAATAACATAAATAACCTATGGCATAACTCAATAAAATGTTTATTCTTAATAAAATCCGCACGTTTACTTTTTCATTTTTCTTATACAATGGGTAGAAGTTCTAATTTATTATGACAGTAAGGTACAGAACCCTACCGAGGGTTGCTTATCGGATGGATAATTATGCTTAACAGTTTGACTTATTGGTTATCGAATTTTAAATGTACTAGTTCGGTAGCAATCTAATAAGATACCGGACGGTTTGGTATCGAATTAGCAATTATCAGGAGGTTATTGGATAGCATATCGGCTAAATCTAAGACTAAGAAACAGTAAAAATTAAAATCACATACAATCCAACTTCACCAACGAAATTAAATAATAGCTTCCAGGATGAAAGTCATCCTTGTATTTGTACATAATACATTCTTATTTAAATCATAAGATAACTCAACATCACACTTCTGTACAAGTAAATCAAATAACAAAAGCTTATAGAATTTAATATGGAAACAAAAACTAACGTTTGTACAAGTAAATTAAATGCAAAATCCTAAAAATAATACCACCATATATAACTATATACAAACGCATACTATCAATGAAAAAGGTAGAGCAACTTTTCTCTCCATTAGTTGTTCATCCTTAATTTAGCATGGTATCAGAGCCTACCCAAATTAACTTTGATATCACCCATGGTTGGCGACAAAACCGACGGCAACACTATCGGAGGAAGTAGTGACGCCAATGGAACAAACCAACAAAAAATAGATTTGCCATTAATATAATTTCGAACGACAACCCTAAGATTCTGATAATGCAAGTTCAATTGAAGGGAGAAAATTATTATGAATGGGCTCGGTCCATAAGGACCACCCGAGGGGAGACTGTCCCCTTGGTGACGAGAAAACTAGCGGCCGTGGTAATGGGGCAACAGTAGCCGCAAATTGGTGGCTCGAATAGAGGATGTGGCCGAGAAGGTGTTGTACGGGCAAATGGAGTACATGCTTCAGACGGCGAACCAAATGCAACAACAATAGATCTAGCAGAAAAATTGGGAGTGTACAAAATGATTTATGATTGAATCTCTGAGGCATTCTTATCATTTCGTAGATCCAAATCCATGACCTATTTCGGGTTCACTCGAAGCTTTGGCAACAACAGTAGGAGGTGTGATGTACATGCACTCATTACAACGCGAGTGGTAATGGTACAACCAGAAGAGGAGTAGGGGAAAGACATGATTAATCGAGGATGTTCAAACAGGCATAGGCCATTTTTTGTCTCCTTCCTTCAGCCTTTTTCACATTAGCTTCCGCTAGTTCAAGAGTTTGCTGAGCTTCTTGTGGATTGCTCGTGTGTCTAGGGGACAATTCCTATTTAAAATGGATGGTGTGAGTTTTTCAAATCTCGACAAGCCGCTACATCAGCGGCGCATAAACTGGAAAGAGACAACCTGGTGAACTGAAACATCTTAGTAGCTGAGGAAAAGAAAGCAAAAGTAATTCCTGTTGTAGCGGCGAGCGAAATGGGAATAGTCTAAACCGTGAAAACGGAGTTATTCACATGTCATAATCTCAAACCTGATCGTGATGGCGCCGAGCACACTACTAGGCAAGCCCGACCATTAGCCACATTTCAACCTAATAGACAACCAATATTTGATAAGTGAAACAATGAACATTAAACCATTTAAGTAAAATACAGAAATACTAGTAAGAATACCGATGTTTAGCAAAACATAGCATATAGCCCAACCATGAACCCGGTATCACGAATATGAGCCTCTACAGAATAGAATAATACCTTACTGCATAATCTGTCTAAATGTCTGAAAGTGCAGAAAATAAAAGACAAAGATAGAAGGAAGAGTCAACGGTTGCGAATTTCATGTAGCTACCTCAAACTCTCCCGAAAGCAAGCATGCTGATCACTGAAATGTCTACTCAGCTGTGAAGAAGGATCTGTATCTGCACGCAAGGTGCATTGAGTAATAGTGAGTACTCCAACCCAGTGAGTAATAAGAATGAGTAACAAGTGAGAGTATAAAATCCCGAAAGGACATAGATAATGCTATCTCAAGCAGTAAACCAAATAAATAATAGAAATCCCTGAAAACATAGCAAGAAATTCTTTTAGAAAGTAATCAAATAAATAAGAATACACAAGTATGGTCAGCCATTGTTACCTGACCAAAGCGTGTTTCAGTGTCATTGTTACCACTAGTCAGTCATTGTTACCTGACTGGTTAGTCATTGTTAACTGATCAAAACACGTATGACAATGTCATTGTTACCACTTTCCATTTCAAAGGGTACCCCGCGCCCATTGTGGGTGTGCAGACTCTGAAGGGGCTCCTACCGCCCAAGCGCTATCAACAAGGCCTGAAAGCCTTCTCACATAGCTCAACATGCCCTCACATAAGGCTCCCGGCCTCAATCAGTCCAAATGCAGTCAACAGCCCCTCGGGCAACAGTAAAGCAATTAATACTCAGCACAACAGTAGTGAAATTATCGGTTTAAAACTCCAAGTTGAGTAAATATGGCTGAGTTTAAGAAATATGATAATTTACATGGATTGAGTTCGAGTAATATTTCAAATAGTAAGGGAAAACAGTAAATGATAGTTCATAGGAGTTCAAACAATCGGCAGTAAGCCCCAAGTATGGCAATGAGCCCAAGTCATAATGATAACAACAAATCATTTGTAAATACGCGGTAAAACTGACAACCGGGACGGACCAAGTCACAATTTCCAATGGTGCTCTATCCAACGCTCAGGTCCAGCGTGCAAGTCACCTCAATACAGCACTAATATGTACAAATTCAGGGTTTTAAACCCTCAAAATATCATTCACAAGTATTACTCACCTCTAGCCGGCCGATAATCTAGCTCGTCAAGCCTTTTCCTCTCAAATCGACCTCCTCGCGTATAGAATCTTATCAAAACCATAAGGGATACATCACAATAGGCCAATAAACCATAACCCAATCGAATAGACCCGAGAAACAACAAAAACCACGAAGTTGGCAAAACCCGAGCCCTGGGCCCACGTCTCGAAATCCAGTAATTTTTACATCAAAGTATTTCTTACATACCAAATTAACAAGAATCGGAGTCCATTTGACCCCTCAAATCCCAAATTTAGAATTTCAATCTCAGCCATAATTTTCTTATAATTTGGCTATGTTTTCATGGATTTCTAAGATGATTCTTCAATAAAATCATGTATTTAACTTATAAAACTTACCTCCAATCGATCTTAGTTGAAACTCCCTTCAATCCCCGTCCAAAAGCTCTCAAAATGACTAAAAATGGTGGAGAAATGAGGTGTTTTCGCGACTGAAATACTTTTTTAAACATTCTGCCCCAACTACAATGTTTTCGTAATTCCCAGCTTAGCTACAATATTTTCGTAATTTCCAGCATTTTCTTCGCATTTGTGAAGCTACAATGTTTGCAATTCCCAGCATTATTTTCGCAATTGCGAGCATACCAGAGGTAGCAGTTTTTCCAACACAAAAATGAGTATAACTTTCTCATACGATGTCCAAATTCGATGATTCTTTTTCCTTTGGCTCCATAATTTCAATGCGGATCTAATGGTTTAATAAAAACTTAATTTGTAACTCATTTGATTAATATGATATCCCTTTATGTCCAAAGAAACGACATTGAAACATCAAATAAGAGCGTGATCACAATCTGAAACACACCTGAGGCCCCCGGGACCTCAACCAAAGGCACCAACATATCCCAAAACAACATGCAAACTTGTTTCAATCATTAAAACACACCTAACAACACTGAAATCATCAATTCACATCGGATTCAAGCCTAAGTTCTTCAAAAACTTCTAATTCATGCATTCGATAAAAAACCCAACCAAACGACGTCCGAATGACCTGAAATTTTGCACACACATCACAAATCACATATCGAAGCTACAACAACTCTCGGAATTCCATTCCGACCCTCGGATCAAAATCTCACATATCAATCGAAATTCACCAAAATACTAACTTCGCCAATTCAAGCCTAATTCTACACCGAACCTCCAAATTCAATTCTGATCGCTCTCCTAAGTCACAAATCATCCCCCGAAGCTAGCCGAACTGACGAAATTTACATCTGAGCCCTCTAACTACATAATCGACGTCCGATTGACTTTTCCACAACAAGCTTCCTTCTAAGAGGCTAAGTGCCTCATTTCTAACTAAACCCAATCCAACTCTATTCGATCAACTCAAACACTGATATTAAATTATTGAGAAACATAATATGGGAAAACGACACGGTAACTCACGTGACGACGGGCCGATTCATCACATCACATTGTATAGAATATCTTAACTCTCAATAGTAACATAGAAGTCTATAGAACATAGAAAGGCGGGCCAAACTTTTCTGGTTTACCCCAACATTTCCCACTTGTCCGACTGTTGCTCAGCAGTTTTTGGATATCAAAGGGACTAGGGTTAATGTTAATCAATAAAAAAAATTGGAACAAATTCGTAAATATATTTTCGGATCTGTACTTCAATATAACAGAGCGTCTTTTTCCTTATGAGTAAAATAAAGGACTATTTTAGAACACTAGGAATTTCATTATGAATTAAAATATAAGAAACTTTAGAGTTATAGAATCACTACAATTGGTAGGCCACCGGGTTATTCAAATAAGTCGTGTTTTTCGTGGTTTTTCCATGTTACAACTTCCGTACCAATTCGGTTGATCTGGAATGGATCGGTTAAACATTCCATTAAGGGACCATGGACTAAACAGCCACTGCCTGAGAGGACTATGTCCAGGGGACCGCCACCAAATAAGTCGTGTTTTTCGTTGTTTTTGATGTTACAAGTTTCGTACCAATTCGGTCGATCCGGAATGGATCGATTAAACATTCCATTAGGGAAAACTGGACTAAACAGCCACTGCCTGAAAGGACTATGTCCACGGGATCCCCCCCCCCCCCCCAAAAAAAGGTACATCTCGCGCATATGGGTCATCATATTTCAATCTTTCCGGGCATAACCAAAGAAGGAAAAAAATTCTTCAAGTGTCTCAGGTCCCAAAAGTGCATGTTAAATGCCACCAAAGCAGCCTTACCAACTAGCTAATCAGACGCGAGCCCCTCCTTGGGTAAATTCTTCCTTTTGCTCCTCAGCCTACGGTGTATTAGCAGCCGATTCCAGCTATTGTTCCCCTCCCTAGGTGGTTTTTTTCTTTTTTATACCTTTCATAGATTTATAAAGGAATTCCATATATTTTCACATCTAGGATTTACATATACAATATATACCAATGTCAAGGGGAAGTTCTTATTGTTTAGATTAGTTAGGTATTTCTATTTCCAAAAAAAAAAGTAAAAAACAAAAATTGGATTGCGCTATATATATGAAACAGTATACAATAATGATGTATTTGGCAAATCAAATACCATGCGAAGAATTGGGGGAAGAAGGGCACACGGGGAAGGAAATGAATGGGAAGATCGAAAAGTTAGAAGAAGAAAGGACTTTTTGGTTAGACGGGGCTTTAGCAGGGAACAATGGCAGACATTGTTCGGAATATTTAATCAACAGCAAAGTTCAAGTGAGAAGATGATGAGTAAGTGCAAAAATACATCGTGGATCATCCATACAGAGGCATTGGATAATATGACAGGTAGTTTAGAACTTCTAAATAACCTGTAGGAAATACTAAGTTGCCCTGTAAATATACCGAATGGAAGCAACACGGTAGCAACTACTGAAGGAACCTCCAAGCTTGAAGGCAATTTGGTTCATAAAAATATTCTTTATGTTCCAGGCCTAACGTGCAACTTAATAATTGTATTACACTTGATAGATCAACTGGATTATTTTGTCACATTAACGAAAAATTTGTGTCATACAGGACCGCACCTCGAGAATGCTAATTGAAGAGTGTAAAAGAGAAGATGGACTCTATAACTTTTGGAACAGATAATAAGTTCATGCTTTGAAGATGGACAACATAGGCTAACTGGACCTTTAGCACAGGCGATTAGGACATCCATCTCAAGTGACCAGATTAATTTCTGCATAATGATGTCTTGAATAAAAGCTGTAACGTAAACAAACAAGAAATAAATTTCCTTGTAATTCTAGAGCTTTTGGTATTTTTGACTTGATTCATTATTATTTATGGGGTCATATTGCACTCTGTCCTTCTGTGGAGCGTCATATCTTTTAACTGTAGTTGATGATTATTTTGGCGGTATATGAATCTTTTGTTAATTGATAAGAAAGAAGTGGCACAAATGCTGAATTTTTGTTTTGCTAAAGACAAACAATTTATCCAGAGCTTTAAGATTCTCAAGAGCGATAATGGAACAAATTTAGAGAATTATTTTCTCAAGTATGATATAGTTTTTTAAACATCTTGCATTAGAATAACCCAACAAAATAGGAGAGTAGAAAGGAAACATCCTCTCATTTTGAATGTGGCACGAGCATTATATTTTCAAGGTAGTTTACCGATTGTGGCAGTACGTAGCGATATGGTGGTTTCTGAAAATGATATAAAAATAACAAAAAATGTGATGTGCAGATCTCTGATGGTGGCCAAACTTTTCTGTGATGGTGTGTTGAGTTGAGAAGAAGAGGACTAAAGAGGTGGTGGCTGAATTCATTGGGGTGGCAAGATTTTTGTGTATGGTGGGGTGAAGTGAGGAGGGGGAGGAGAGGATGGTGGTAGGGTGGTGTTTAAAATATTTTATTTTATTTTAAATTAAAAAAAGGGTTCTTGAATTTCTCACACACCTAAGTGAGACTGGAGTATCTAATAGGTACAAGCCTCAGTTAAGGAGGCTCAGTGAAAATTGTTGTTTATGTATTTTGCCAATAGCTAATGTTCGAACTTTAAACTTCATTGGGACAGTGTATACATACCTCAAATAAACTGAACAGAATGAAATATGATTTCAAATTTACAGAATAAGTTACAGTTGTTACCATGAATTAACAAAAGAAAAGTTGGTAATCAGCATCTGTAAGATGACATTTTTATTAGTGATGCTACTAAGAATATTACAATAGGATCGCTGCTTCTGTGCTCTTTTTTCCAGTCAGCTTCTCCTTTATGGCTTCCCAGAATGTGGGTATTGCAACCTCATCTGGAACTTCCTTAAACGATGGAAGGTAATTTACATCAACGATGACATGGTCGCCAGTGCCTTCCTGGATCTGAAATTTCATTGAAAAGTTATATCACGAAGTGTGCTGCTCGAGCAATATTCTCTTTAGACATTAAACTCACTTCCGTTTTAGTTATTTGGGTAAAATCCTCAGCTTGGACCAAGTATTTAGGAGCTGAGATTTTGGAACTTCTAGTTCAGAGTGAAACAAATTCATCCCTACATCCCAAGGACTAATATACAACTACAAAACCAATCACGAAAGGGGCAACATAGGCAGAAAGGGGGCCTGCTGATAGAGTTAAGTCTGTTTCTAGTATTTATTTATTTGTGCATTTTAACTCTACATTGCTGATTGAAAAGCACACAGCCCTCTCTTCACTGTGGACAAAACGCAGAATGACAACACTACATAAGGGAGAGTCGAGGAAGAATTGATTTGTTATGGAGAGATCTTTCTCTATCTAGAGGTTGTTACTACTAAGAGCTTCGGTAAAACGATAGGGATAAATTATATGCATGATGTGCTTATCCACAATCACAGGGTCAACCTGGCTTATTTGACATCTTGCCAATGCAGCTCTGGCAAGATCATTGGATATTTCAGTCTTACCACAAGTAAACGCATTTTAGAGGGATGTTTTATAGAGCATAAATTTAAGCAATGAATTTTATTATTAACAGATACGGATGGAAGATCTTTTATATATTTATCTACTTAGAAAATAAATGAAAACAAAAAAACTAATCAAATATAGGTTGTAAGGGGTGAGGAATATGAACTCACCACAACATCAAAGCCAAAGATGGTAAGGTCAAGCACCCTTCTCAACCAATTTGCAGCATCAGTGACTAGCTCCTGATCAATTCGATAATTATCTTCATATTGGCTTTTTTGCTGATTCTGTTTGTCAACAGGTAGAGATTTTAAGCTGCAAAAATACGTCTTCTTAAGGCATAGAATGTGCTTTTTACTATAGCAGACTGGGGAATTTAAGGTGGTAAAATACCTATCAAAAAGTAATGGCTTCAACTCCTTTTCTTCAGCTAACTTTATCAAAATATCTGCATTAGGTGTAGACTTCTTAATTGCGAAGAAAATCTTCTTTCCTACAACGTAAAACTTGAACATAGTGGATGAATGATCCACATATTCCTGCAGTTACACTTGAGTTCATATTTAACTTGAAGGAGAAAGCTATAACATTAGCAGGAAATAATTCATCTAGATGGCAAATATGAAGATCCTTTCAACAATCAACAAAGATGCAAACCAAAATAGACATGCAAATTAACTGTCCTTTGCACAACAACATTATGTGCTTCCGAAACATACTCTCTAATCTAATCAGTATCTGATACAATCAAGCTGCCTACCCATTGCCAATTGCATAAAATGAAAGTGTCTTACATATCAATGAGAAAATATGCAATACTTCTCACAAACACACTGATGTAGAATGTTCAAGTTAAACCAGTTCTACCATTCAAGTGGCTGATTAAAAGATAATGAGATTTAGCCCTTTGCTTACCTGCACAATAGCTGGAAGAGGGACATTGAGGTCTTTGTAGCTGTCTGCCTTAAAGACAATAGCCTGTCCATTAAGAATTCAAGATAAGACTGCCATAATAGACAAATCACTTATCAAATAAAAAGTTACAAAATCAGGCGACAATTCACATGACAAATGAAAAAGAAATGAAGATATATAAAGGCAAAGCTTAGAGCGGAAGCATAGACAGTCCATACAAGATTAAATTTTTCTATAACATCAAACGGAGGAATGCATAATGCCAAATTAAACCTTTTACAGAGTAAGAAGTTTAAAATATAAATGTAGAGAAGAAAGAGGGGAGACCAAGAATATTATTCATGCTGGATTGAGAACTCAGCATTACCATGCTGTGAGCATCAGCAACTCCACAAGCAACTTGGGGTTTTACAATGTTTGGAAGCAACAGTTTTGCATCGGCTAGTTTGTCTTCCAATTTGGGTTCACGAAAATCGACAACCTGCACAAAGAAGCACATGTTACATCAAATATCTACCAAGTAGAGAAGACTAATTTTCACATACTCACAGTTTTATATGATAAATGATGAGATGAGGTGGACTACCATGAACTTGTGTTCCAGCATTTCCTTTTATGTTTGGGTTCAAAGTTTGGTTTAGAGTATTAGATCATGAGGAAAAAGGAGCTTCACATAAACAACCGCATAAGAAGATCCTAATCTTGAAGCTATATAGGGATATAGATAAAATCTTGAAATTTGTGTTTAATTAGATTTTTCAACTTTAAATTTAACCTACTCGAGCTAAGCAGTGATAAGAACAGAACAAAATGATTAACTTTATAGAAAAACAGTAAAAGGCAAACTCTTGAACGCAGTGTTCCAAACCTAATGATGACAGAAAAGAGCGTTGTCCCCTTAAACTGTGCAGACAGCACAAACGACCCAAGATAACATATAGATGAATTAAATTTATTAGATTGCACCAAAATGCATCAGGGCAAATTTCAACAAGAAAGAAATTGGTCATACTGAAGAAACAACAAAAACCTAAAAACGATGCATAAACATCGACACACTATAAAGTTGAATATCAAACAAATGAGAGTCATGGGATGATATAAACCCGTGGCATACAATTCAATTAAATGACTCTTCGTAGAATAACGTTTCCTTCCTATTGTACTGGTTTTATTGTCAGGTAAGGCCCTATGATAACCATATCAACTACTGCATTGTCTGGTCAAATTCCATTGTAAAAGCAATTTTATCCCAACAAAGCAAGATCGATTTAGATTGGGCTTTCTTTAACAAGCCAAAAAGCTGACTGATCTTTCTCACATGAAATGGGAAAATCCTTAAACTGACTCCTGGACTAATCACACTGATCCACTAATGTTGTCTCCATTTAAAGACTCCATTCACCTCAGATTGCAGAAACTCTATATCACTTGATCCCACTCAAAACACATTGTTATAATAAGATCTGATAACTTTAAATTATGACCCCTGGTCTGTGGTCATATACTTTGTGGGAATTGAGACCCCAAAATAAGGCCTTGCTTAACATAGCTTCCGGAAAGTAGGCTACTGAATGAAGAAAATTAGGAAAACAGATGAAGCAATTATGAAAGATCAATAAGGAAAAGATTAGGGATTGAAGTCTCAAAGATTTCACAGGTTTCTCTAAAGATAATATAAGCATAACATGGGTTACATTTAGCAAAAAGGACCTTTAGAAAATGGGGACCCCTGATTTTACTGCAGCTTTTGGTGTTAAGATTTTCCAAACCACCTAGAATCTGCTGTATTTTCAACCTATCAAGAACAGGATAAATGTTGCTGAATGGGTCAATCACACAACAGTCAGGATGGCATCTGATGTACCTGAGCAGAAAATAATTGCAGGAGTTTTAGTGAAATTTAAACCAACTCTCTGGCATGGAACTCAAACAGAGTATTTACAGAAATCAATTCAACTATCATCACCAATTCAAGCTGAAAACAACGTGGTGCAATGCATGTTTCAGATACAGAGACATGCCATAAACCAGTGTTATCAAAGGCGAAAAGCGCAAAAGAGCTCTAAGGTTCATTGGGCTTTAAGTGCAAAGCGCAAATAAAGCGTGGGCTTTAATGAAAAAAGGCGCAGCCGGAGAAAAAGTAAAAATATATATTTGTAGTCCAAGACTAATAATTATAAGCATGAATAACAAATATATGGACAAAAAAAATTGAAAAAAAGTTACGATAAAGTGAAAAATCAATTGTTTAATATCGTCTTTCATAATTACACTCATTGGCAAGGAATAGTATGCCTTAGAGCCTTGATGAGATACGAAAACGCCATAAAGTGAGGCGAAGCGCTCAACATGTTTTGAGCCTCGCTTTAAGGCTTAAGCGCGCCTTTGACAACACTGCCATAAACAATCAGACAAAAAAAGAACATGCAAAAATATTTTTGATGTCATTCGGCTGCTTCGGAAGAAAGTCATTTCCATCAAGAAAGTACAAGGATCTACAAACAGCATCCACACTTTGTTATCAACAAATGAATCAATATCAAAGAGGCTATGAGAGAACGAATGAAAGTATTAAATCTTTTTGATTGCTCCAAGTCATCATGACCCTAGAGCTGTTCTAAGGTAAAGTGAGAAAAAAATTTCAACTGAAAGGGCATATAGCTCTCTGATCTAAACATGGACTTGGGGCACATAGTTAGAGCTAGCTACAACTTTCTTAGCATCTGCTTCTTCTTATTAGTAACATTTATCTTTTGGCTTTTTAGTTCTAGCTCAAACAATAGGGTTTCTTTGCACTCATAGCAGTCCTCTGTAGGCTCCATTGATTTCCTTGAACAACTTAAAGCTTCGACATGTTGATTAAAGATGAGCTTAAGTGGGTAGACTTCCAATGTCTGGTATATAACTATGAAATTTATCTCGTTCAATTGTCAAAATAGATGGTGCTAAGGCGATTCACAGAAAGAAATGACAAAAATCATCGAGATTCTAATCAGGTAGTTGCAACAGAAGTTTTAAGGCGATTAAAGGAGAGATAGTAAGGAATGTTCACCCTTTTTTCTATTCTGCAGTAAATTATTAGCCGATAATAAGTTAATAGCAGGAAGTCACCTTTGTAACAGTTCCATGCCCTCTGTATAAGTAACTTTGTTTTCAAAATCTGAAGAGCTGCTCATTTCAACAGCAATGATGTCATCAGTTGATTTATGTAGAACGCCGTCAACTTCTTTTAACTGCCATGATATTGGGAGCTCGTAGTTGAGGGCCACAAAAGTTAACCCATTTGGTGTAGGATTTAAAGGGAATGCACCTCTCTGCAAAGCATAAAGAACATGTCAATTTCCAAGTATAACATAGGGTGAAAAAGCTTCACATTAGGATCCTTTCTTAGTAATATTCCATCATTTACACCAGCTTTAAAATCCTACTTTAAATATTTGAAGCCGGGTCATGGAGAAGACATATACAAGGTCTCGATTATTTGAGAAGATGCATTTGGATGCCTGAAGACCATTTATGTGTAATAAGTAAATTCTTAACTCAGTTTGTCGCCAGAACTGACCTTGGCAAAATCTTCTTCACGAGAAGGCTTCATCAAGTAACCAACTGTCTTGACTTCCTTGCCCATAGCCTGCTTCTTCCAACATCATAAAATAAAGAAACTGTTAGAACATTAATCATCACTCTGTCAAACAATTCCTAAAGGATACAAGTCTTTCTCTCCTGTATTTATCTGACTTAAAGAGTTTAGTATGGTTTAGTTGAAATTAAAATGGCTCTAGAGTGCCTGCCAGTGAACAAATAAATAAAAAGAAATCTGTTCCCCGAAAATGTTTCTTATGCATCTATAATGGCATTTTAATCAGCTGCAGATTCCCAATAAAGATTCTTGGTTACTTGAAACCTTTAGAAGATGAATATTCACTCTGTCAAACAATTCCTAAGGGATACAAATTTATTTCTCCAGTATTTAACTGTAATTTAAGAGTTCAGTATGGTTTAGATGGAATTAAAATGGCTCTAGTGTGCCTGTCCGTGAATAAAATAAATAAAAAGGAATCTTTTCACGAAATATGTTTCTTATGCATCAGTAACAGCATTTTAATCGGCTGCGATTTCCCACTAAAGATTATTTTTTGATGCTTGCTTTGGATAGGATTCATCCAGCTGCAGCAGAAGCTATGTTAACAACTTTTAGAAATCAAACTCTTCCACATATCTGGACATATCCTCTTCCTCCAATTTGCATTCTTTCTACTCTAGACTAACCATATACGAGGATCATACCAGAAATTTAAAGCCTCAGCAAAATCTGAAGCCATCTTTAAAAAGCTCCTCAAGAATTGATCGGATGCCTTAATGATCAGCAGTTAAGCTAATCATGAGCAACCAATTCATATGGAATCTAAGAGAACTGCAAGAGTAATGAATGGTGGTGATTTTTAGCAAATCTTGTGTTTATCCAAAGACATGCACCGCCATTCCATAAATGCATCAAAAATTAGAGGGTCGTGGTCATCATGTACCCATGAGAATGAACCTACCAGCTCACCATAAACACTAAATAATCACCACAGCCCAACCATCCAACCCAAAAAGATGAAAAGAAAAAACTAAAACTGACACTAATGTAATCAGCAACAAAATACATTGATCAAGTTAGACGGCCTTTCCAGTCCAATAAACCACTGCATAACCCTCATTGACCACAGTGACAAGGAGAGGGAGGTAGGAAATTCATGCACGATAGCTGCAGATATTGGGGAGAAGTGGAGATAGAAAGCAAAAGGATGGCCTGTTCGTCATGCTGGCAGAATCTGGCTCATATGTATGCATAGTAGCACCAACTTTCTGAAAAAAATGGTGGATCAAATGGTTTAGCAAATGACATAATAGTATACTCCATGCTGAGAGCCAAGGGGTAAATACAACAGAGATTTGGCAACAAGGTGCAGCCTTTTGGAGAAAAGTAACTGTAGCTAGTACGATCTCCAAGAGGGAGGGTGAAGGACCGACATCAACATATTGCCATATGAGTGTGGACTATAGAGAAATATTATGGGGAAGGGGGTGGGGTGTTTAATAACGACATCATTTAAAGCGTGAATTGGAAATAACATAAGTTTGACTTTTTGTAAGCATACTTGGAGTAGTAACGACACCCTTAGTCATGTCCTTCCGACAATCTTTAGCAAATTGAGCTAGAAAGCTATTGCAATCACTCCCGTACATCGGGCACAAAACAGTGAAACTTCTTTTGTTTTTATGATCGCGGTGTCCGGGCTAGCTTGCGAACACCTCGACTAATTCCACGGGATACCTGCTACCTCCCACCTCCCGCCAGCAACAGGTACCGGGTAACTCTATCTAACAAGGCTTGAACAGATGGGAAGATATCACCTAGTGCTTTTGCCTTCGGTGAGATTTGGACCCAAGACCTCATGGTTCTTAACTCATTTTATTGATGAGTAGGCCACACCCTTGGGTGATAGACAGTGGAACTTTTCAAATTTAAGATTCTAGAGAAACTTATAGGATAGGAGGGAGATATATGAGTTACAAGTGTCATGGAATTACTATACAAGCAAAGCATTAAGGACAAAAGATACAATGTTTCCACACCCATCCATGTAGATTCCCAGCATCGAAGAAGGGAAAATCTTTCACTTGGCCAATAAAAAGGGCTCTGCAAGGGCACCCATCTATACAAACCCCCCCCCCCCCCCCAAAAAAAATCACTTAAAGGATGCTGGTTAATTACGAAGAAATTCTTCCTTAATCTAGGGAGTTCCTTTTCGTTAAACGCATTGAACCAGGAGTGGACATTATCATCATCTGCAAAAAAATCCAGATTCTCTTTCATCGTTAGCTAAAGTGGAATAGTATGACTGGCTTTCCAGAAAATAAGACAAAACCCGCTTTATCGATACGGTAAACATGTGCTCGAAAAGACCTCCTAAACCCCCGCCAAGCGATCGAGTTTAGTCTGATTTTGCTGTAGAAGTAGCTCCTGCTCCAGACTGACTTCAAGCAAAGAAAGGATTTGGCAATTCCGCAGGTTCTTACGCTTACCTTATTATTAAGGGGAAAGGGCTTTTTCTATAGATGTTGAAGGGGCATTCTTACATCTGAATACGAGGAAAAGAAAGATAACATATCTTAGCCGGTGATACATGGGGTGTTACATTGTAAAGGGAGAAGACGTTGACCACTAGTTGTTAAACTACCAGGTTTCTAGTCATTTATGGTGGATGGTACTGAATCTGTCGGAATACAGTAGGCAATGTCGGTTATAACCAAGGATGTGATGTTCATGTAGGTTTTTTAGAAGAAGGAAAGAAGAAGTAGATGTAACCCCTTTCACCATCATGTCAGTACTTCGGAAGTGAAAACTAAAAAATTTCAAAGCGTGAAAATTGATATTTCTACAAATGAGGAACTGTCTTTTGTTTCTTGTCAATTTTTGGTACAACTTGAGCTTCATGTTAGTATAGATGATCCAGGGTTAGTTGTATAGAACCAAACATCCCTGATACAACATGAGGTTTACATTAGCATATGATTAGGGGTTATTTGTACAGAATCATACATCCCCTTTCACCATCATGTCAGTACTTCGGAAGTGAAAACTAAAAAATTTCAAAGCGTGAAAATTGATATTTCTACAAATGAGGAACTGTCTTTTGTTTCTTGTCAATTTTTGGTACAACTTGAGCTTCATGTTAGTATAGATGATCCAGGGTTAGTTGTATAGAACCAAACATCCCTGATACAACATGAGGTTTACATTAGCATATGATTAGGGGTTATTTGTACAGAATCATACATCCACACCTCTATGTAGGATCTGTACTTTTGTATGCCACTTGTATAGCAGGATTCTCCTGCCACATTAATAAAATTATTACTTTACTAATAAAAGTAAAAAAGTTCCTGTTGAAAGCCAGAGGATGCCATGGAAGCTGGGCCTGGAGAAAATATCATGATACAAACTAATAGTAGCTTCAGCAAGGAATGAATGCCCAAATGTTTCAGAGAAGCCATTATGGTGAAGTGATTATGTAGTTTCCCAGCAAATCTTTGTTTAAGCACTTTAAGGATGCCAAATGCAAATGAGTACACAGTATTTCTTCTCACCTTCTTATTCAAACTGCAGATAGTCAGAGGCAATTCTTCAAGTTTGTTAATGAAAATCTTCCCTGGATTTTCAGTTCCAGGACTATATTCAACATCTGACATGAATTTAGAAATTTTAAGATTCAGAAGAAGATAACAATTTTACCACTTGAGAGAAGTTAACAAATTTCCTCAATATGGCATTGCAACAGAAATTCACAAGCTAGAATGAAAGAGTTCCCTAGAGAATGAGAAAGGAAAATCCCTTAATATGCTTCAAACTAATTGTCTGAAGGAAAGATAGTTGTGAGCTTATACCTGATGGTTTTCCCGGAGATCCTGCAAAAATAGGTCAGGTGATGAGATGATTCCAAGCACAGTATCTGAAAGAATGAGAACAAACTTTCCACCCACAGTTACTACAGATATCAAATCTTCTGTCAATAATTATCATACCCACTCACCTCAATCAAAAAAAGCATGCATATGTTGGTAAAGATTAAGGAATTTAGTGAGGTAACGTAAGGGATTTTAACTTCTTTGAGATAACTGCAGCCTTTGAGAGTTTTGGAACCTTTTCATGGAGAACAAATTTGAAATCCAATCTGAGCTTCAAAAGGAACATTTTAAGTGCTAGGGTTTGGAGGGAAATACATTTGAAAGTAGGTTGCTTAAAAGCTAAAAACTATCAATCATTTAGTAACAATTATAGAAAACATCTTAAACTTTTTTCTCAGAAACTTCATGTGGTTTCTTCTTAATTCTCTTTTCCTTTTTCCATAAGTAATCAGTTGATAGGTGGCTTATCAAAAAGAAAAAAGCACAAACTTTTCATTGCATTGGAACTCACGAAGAACGGTGAACAGCCAGTCAGAACTTATCGATGGGGAGATCTCCTCGTCCATGTAACTGGAAACTACATGCATATAACTTCCAGAATGGTCGCCCCATGCTAGTGAAACCTCACTTACAAAGTTGTCTATGGCTGTTGACTGGAAGACAAAACAATTGTAGGAATATAATCTTGCTTTTTCTTGGAGCAGGCGCACCTATAACAAGGAGTTGCAACTGTTTGAGTTTCAATATTTCTGAAAAACAGTGCACATCATTACACTAGTGCCACTTTATAAGGTGAACAAAATTGGGATTTGAGAAGTTAAAGAAAATATAGCAAGGACCAAATTTTGGAATAAAATGAAGAAATAGAAGGAAAGGGATATAAAAGCTACTGATGAGGACATTTCAAACCACTTCGATAGGCAGGGAAAGTATGAGACAGTAGGCGCAAAGTGCAAACATTTCTTTGCACAAATTGCACAAAGCCATCTCAGTTAAAGAATATTGCACCAAGAAATACAAAAGAAAGCAATACAAAAACAGAAAGGCCATCACCTTAGAAGCAGAAAGATCAGGTCCATAAGATATACCCTGCATAAATTGAAATATATAACATTTCAGTCATATAATCAAACAATTCCTCCACTACCACGAATAATTAAAGGGAGAAAAACAGTTCTCACAACCCACAAACCTAATTATTTCAGCAATGCAACATTTTTCCATAACACAAAAGAACCAATATGACATAATCAGATAGAACAGTAATTAGTATCAAGCTATTGTAAAGAAAGCACTCAGAAGGCATACATCCACAAAGAAGACAAATGAAAATCTCCTTTTGGGCATTTAACTACTTCTGAGTTCTGACAACTTATGTCTATGTGTGTTACAAACCTAGATAAGGAATGAGGGGTGGAAGAGATAACCCGATAAAGCAAAATGAATACATATGATTCATATAGTATTTGAGATTGAGACTTAGAGTTTGTTTGGTGTGGACGAGTCCAATTTTACCGTATTGGGTTGTAATGTTTTGGAAAATATTTTCCTTAAGAATACATTTTCCTTTAATTTCTAATTTCTCAAAAATGACAAGAAACTCTCCCATGCCATATCCATCTGTTGGTTCCCACCATCCTACTGCCACTCCCACCCTGCTCAACCCACCACGTTCCACTTTCACCCTCCACCCTCATCCCCACCTACCCACACCCTACTCCGTACCCACCCCACTTCAACCTCCAAAAGTTAGTTAATTTGTCACCAGAAAATTATTTTCTGATTACTTCCTTAGTACCAAACACACTCTTAGTTGATTAATTGATCGATTGAATGATTGCATGTGATCGCACCAATCAAAAAAAAGTATTTCAACTATAGTAACTGAACTGAATAGAGCATAATGCATTATGCATAGAGAAAATTCATAACACGCATATAATTACGAAATGATTAATCATGATTTGTGACTTCGGGCCAATCAAGAATGAATTTTTGGGAATTCCACAATATATTGCAAGAGTCTAAACCAGGACAATAAAATGCAACAACAAAAAGGTTGATATAGAGGAATTTTCACATACGGTGAGGATTTTGGAGTATCGAAGCTTGCGAAGAATATAATCAGCTCCAGGCCCAAGAGAGACACTTCCATTTTCATCATCATTTTTATCGGCTGCCAACAGAACTGAAGCGTCCAGCACTATACCTTTCACCCCACACATTTTCTTCTCTCTCTCTCTTTCTCTCTCTCTCTCTCACACACACACACACACACGCCCTGTGTTTCTCTTCTGCTTTCTCCAAATCTTGCTTTTGCATCGAACTGCGTGAGTTCAACGTCCATCCAGCATAAAAGTGGAACTTTTCGGACTTTTCAATAAGTTGCAAATGTTTGGTTAGGTCCCCAACTCTTTTTATCATGTCTATTACATCCTCGGTGTTTTGTTCGTTTCAAAATGATCCCTACTCATTGTACAAAGGAGGCGCTTTTAGTAAACTAGTTTTACTATACCTGTTTTTGCGCCCACTTTTTCAATAAATAAGCCCCGGAAGCCCCTATCCAATGATGAAGTAAACGAAATAATTTTAATTTTACGACTAATTTGTTTTTAATGAGGCACACTATCTTTTAATGAATATTCATCGGGAGTGTTAAAAATATATTATATTATGGATGTTCATACTCCGTTGTAAATAAGCTTCCTGAAGCTTATCCATATGGGACTCCGCCGTAAATATGTTTATCTATTTAATACTCTATTGAAAATAAGCTTTCTGAAGAAGCTTATCTTTTCGGTACCCGGTTACGGATAAATATTACTTCCGGTAGAAGATTATCCATACTGGGTATAATAAGCTTATCCTTTCAATATCCGGTTATGGATAAATATTACTCTCGGTAGAAGATTATCCATACCGGGTATAATAATATTATCCTTTCAATATCCGGTTATGGATAAATATTACTCTCGCTAGAAGATTATTCATACCGGGTATAATAAGCTTATCCTTTAAATATCCGGTTATGGATAAATATTACTCTCGGTAGAAGATTATCCATACCGGGAATAATAAGTTTATCCTTTCAGTATCCGATCATGGATAAATATTACTCTCGGTAGAGATTATCCATACTAGGTATAATAAGCTTATCCTTTCAGTATCCGATTATGGATAAACATTACCCCAAGTAGAAGATTATCCATATCGGGTATAATGAGCTTATCCTTTCAGTACTGTGTTATGGATAAACATTACTCTTAGTATAAGATTATTCATATCGGATATTGTAGCAGTTTACACATCAGCTTATAGTAGCTTACATAGCATGTTGTAGTAGCAGCTTACACAGCAGCTTCCTTTATTCTATAAATAGAAGAGTTTTCAGTTTCATTATGTACATCAGTTTGAATTCGAATAATATATCAGTCTCTCTCTATACTTGTCTTTACTTTACAGTCTTTATTTTATAACACGTTATCAGCACGAGACTCTGCCATCTCGAGCAAATATTTTGAAAGTATCCGAGGTAAGAACTTTCTTTTCCTAAATAATGTCAAATCTTTCTAAACTTGAATTTGTAGCCCTGGATATATCGGGCAAAAGCTATATGTCTTGGGTGCTTGATGCTGAAATTCATCTTGATGCGGTGGGTCTGGCAGACACCATCCATGATAAAAATCGGGCATCAAACCAAGATCATGCCAAAATAATGATATTCCTATGCCATCAGCTTGATGAAGACCTGAAAATTGAATATCTTACTGTTAAAGATCCAGTCATACTGTGGAATAATTTAAAAGATAGATATGACCACATGAAGATGGTCGTTCTTCCACATGCACGATATGATTAGACTCATCTAAGGCTACAAGATTTTAAATCTATTTGTGAATATAATTCTGTTGTGTTCAGTTACTTCCCAACTAAAATTATGTGGTGATAATACTACTGATTATGATATGTTGGGAAAAACTGTTATCACTTTTCATGTCTCGAATATGCTCCTGCAGCAACAATATCGAGAGATGGGATTTAAAAAGTATTCTGAACTTATCTCACATCTTCTTATAGCCGAGCAATATAATGAGCTATTAATGAAAAACCATGACAGTCGACCTACTGGTTCTTGTCCATTCCCTGAAGTGAATGAGACGAACTTCCACCAAGCCAAACGTGGAAGATGTCGTGGCCCCAGTAGTGGTCCTGGCCGTGGTCGGGGAAGAAATACCAATCATGGTAATAATAATGCACCAAAGAACCCTCCTCGCCACCAGCAGTGGAAAAGGAAGGAACAAAAGCATGAAGCGGTGCAAGCACCAAATACAAAAAGTGCAAAAATAGATATGGAGGAAAAGGGCACTGGTCACGTACCTGTCATACGCCAAAGCACCTGGTTGAGCTTTATCAAGCCTCCTTGAAAAAGATAGAGAAAAATGATGAAGCAAATTTTATCTTCTGAAGATAATTTTGACTTCATGCATTTAGATGTAGCTGATTACTTTGCACTCCCAGAAGGAAAAACAAGTCATATAATCGGTAGTGAATCTGTAGATATATAAATACTTTAATTTTTATTGTTCGTAATAAGTAGTATGGTTATCTGATTGTACATAAATAAAAGTTATGATTTGATAATGATGTTTACTATAATATATCTTATTTATGTCATTTTGAAGAATATGGATATTATTATTAGATCAACCTAAACTGTAGCAGAGTTTGCAAGAAATATACAAATACGAGAAGTGGTTATTTTTGTATATCTCATTGTAATTATATTTTGTTAACCACCAGAAGTGGTATATGCCTATGATCACCAGAAGTGATAATTTAGACTTTCTATGGTTACAATTGAAGATAAGATACATAAATATTCTCTACATGCCTTGATTTGCTCCTGAAGTAGTAAATATTTTAAAAGAAGTTGAGGCATCACAATTTATTGTGATTAATGCGCATTCAGATAATCATGTTCGATTTTCCTGAAGGATGAGAACTTTTGATAATAATAATCCATTCCCAGAAGTGAATGTGGAAATATTAATAAATCTGGTAAATATGAACGCGTTTTTGATGTAAATATATTTACCTTCGGAAGAGGTAATATAATTGAGAGAATATATACTCAATATTTCGTATTTTAAATTTACTCCTGAAGAAGTAATACAATTGGAATTGCCTCCTCATGTAGGAAAATATTATGAAGAGGAGTTTTCTTGTGCTTAAACAATTATTTATTTGATTGTGATTTTCTCTTATGATACCAGAAGTATCTGGGCAATATTTGATAGTACAAAATGTATCAACAACTCCTGAAGAGCTAACTGTTTTCCTAGAAGACACGTGATACCAGTAGTATCCGATAAATATTAGATTGTGGATAATAATTTAAGGCCATAGAAGAGATTATTTATAAATATGTCATTCACATTATATGATTGTGGTCAAAACATAGGTTGTAGTAAACCCGAAGTTTACTAAAATAAATGGCTATCATATTGAGACTATAAATCAATTGGAAGATTGAAAATCTTTATTTTTCCACAATCATAGGGGTTAAAATAATATGTATGAGAAGTTACCCGCCTTATTCTTCGATTTGTACTTCATCATGTATCACGATAAACCAGAAGTTTACTAATACAAAAGTAGTCATAGTAAATCAGAAGTTTACTAATGCAAAAGTTTATGTCATAGTAAACCAGAAGTTTATTAAGAGATAGCACATGCCATAATAAACTTGAAGTTTCATTTGCCATTTTTAAATGAGCTATTTGAGAATTTAGATAAGCATATACTGAAGAACTAGAAGATTCTTCAAGAATTCTCATGTGTTGCTTGTTCTCATAATAAATTGATTATACCAGCTAAAGTTGGGATTAAGACCCCTGATTCTGAAATATATAAAAGGTGAATATGGATCCATTCACCTATCATGTGAACCACTTATAGATGCATGTATTAGATGGGTACATGTATGTTTATTGTCAACATGCAGTTTGGCATTTGAAATTGCTTTTCTCGCTTAAGAGCATAATTTTCAGATTATGAAATCAAGACAGTTCATATTGATAGTGCTGGTTTATATACAAGCTAGTTTAGCAGTGAATACCTCCTATTAATAGCTAAAGTATTGTTTATGAGAACAAAGCTTCATGTGTTGGTCCAAAAATTTTTAAATTGCATATAGCAGCACTTGTATGCATCAAACCAATAATATATGATAAGTCCTCCCCTCATAATTGGTTTAGGATCCGAAATCAAATATTTTACTATCTTTTGATGTGTGGTATATGATTAATTTTTCTACCACAATGCACAAATATATGTTTCCCAAAGAAGATTGGGGATATATGTTAGTTTTTCTAACATCTGGGAATGAAATAAATAACTGAAAAATATGCTATATGAATGGAATTATCATGATCCCCACTTAGAAGATAATTCAAGTCAAATGCCATAAGCATTTGCTAATCCAAAATCAAATATCATATTTCAGCTGCAAATGCTCCTATTAAAATTTAAAGTCCCTAAAGGATAGAGTTTACTGTACGCATGAAGCGTGGTAGACAAATCGGTTCCAAAGGTAATAATCATTGAAAAATGATAAGGAGCTAATGATCAAAATGATCATAATAAGGAGGAAATAAGCTCTAGAAGAGCCAACGATATAACATTACATGAAACTCCAGAAGAAGTTGAGGTACCTGAAAATAAAGAAAGTGATGAGATCTAAACAAGTCATGTCGCTTAGGAACCGATACAAAATGATCGTCGACGATATATTTGATACAATATAGTGCACAATATTGTTAAATATTATGAGGATCGGACCAGTAGTCGAGACATCTAAAGATGCCATGCCATTTAAATGCAAGTTAACCTATATGACTCATTCGATTAAATCTCTATATAGATCCCCGAAGGATTTAAAATGCATGAAGCATATAGTTCAAAATCTCGAGAAATGTACTCGATCAGATTATAAATGTCTTGTACGGTTTAAATCAATCCGGGCACAAGTAATATAATCGTCTCAGTGAATATTTGCTGAAAGAGAGTTACAAAAATAATGTTTGTCCATGTATTTTTATAAAGAAAATGTCATCAGAATTTGTTACACTTGCTGTATACGTTGATGAAATAAATCTTGTTGGAACTCCAGAAGAGCTCCAAAGGCAATTGAATATCTTAAGAAAGAATTTTAGATGAAAGATCTTGGAAAAATAAAATTTATCT
This sequence comes from Nicotiana noctiflora, assembly GCA_032618575.1. Lineage (NCBI taxonomy): Eukaryota > Viridiplantae > Streptophyta > Magnoliopsida > Solanales > Solanaceae > Nicotiana > Nicotiana noctiflora. Next base: position 26,208 of record JASVEL010007428.1, read on the forward strand.
TGGTCTGCAAAATAAATATTTAGCATACGAGATCTTTTATCCATCAAGTTGCCTATACATAAAGGGTCTTTGAACGCTTTTACATGGACAAGCGTACCCATTAAATACATCAATGGGTATTCGATCACTTGAAGTGAATAAGGATATGTTTCGACCTCCAAAAGAGGATGAGGAACTCCTTGGTCCTGAAATACTCGATCTCGGTGCAATTGCTATGCACTTATGTATCTTGCTAATGCTAACAAAAGTGGTGCGGATCGTATTGGTTATGCAGATACAAGGTTAGAATGCAGAGACTCAAATATTTGAAACAATGTTTTTCATCAGGGGGAGTAAATACGCTATGCACTCTTTTTTCCTTACTAAGGTTTGTCCCACATGGTTTTCCTTATAAGGTTTTTAATGAGGCACCTAGCAAAGCGTATTACTAATATGTGCACTCTTTTTTCTTCACTAGAATGTTTTCCCACAGGGTTTTTCCTAGTAAGGTTTTAATGAGGCACACTATCTTTTAATGAACATCCAAGGGGGAGTGTTATAAATATATTATATTATGGATATTCATACTCCGTTGTAAATAAGCTTCGTGAAGAAGCTTATCCATATGGGACTCCGCCGTAAATATGTTTATCTATTTAGTACTTTATTGGAAATAAGCTTCCTGAAGAAGCTTATCTTTTCGGTACCCGGTTAAGGATAAATATTACTTCCGGTAGAAGATTATCCATACTGGGTATAATAAGCTTATCCTTTCAATATCCGGTTATGGATAAATATTACTCTTGGTAGAAGATTATCCATACCGTGTATAATAAGCTTATCCTTTCAATATCCGGTTATGGATAAATATTACTCTCGGTAGAAGATTATCCATACCGGGTATAATAAGCTTATCCTTTCAATATCTAGTTATGGATAAATATTACTCTCGGTAGAAGATTATCCATACCGGGTATAATAAGCTTATCTTTTTAGTATCCGATTATGGATAAATATTACTCTCGGTAGAGATTATCCATACTGGGTATAATAAGCTTATCCTTTCATTATCCGGTTATGGATAAACATTACCCCAAGTAGAAAATTATCCATATCGAGTATAATGAGCTTATCATTTCAGTACTCCGTTATTGATAAACATTACTCTTAGTATAAGATAATCCATATCGGATATAGTAGCGGCTTACACAGCAGCTTATAGTAGTTTACACAGCAGGTTGCAGTAGCAGCTTACACAACAGCTTGCAGTAGTAGCTTACACAACAACTTCCTTTCTTCTATAAATAAAATTTTCAGTTCATTTTGTACAACAACAACAACAACAACAACCCAGTATAATCCCACTTAGTGAGGTCTGGGGAGGGTAGTGTGTACGCAGACCTTACCCCTATCGTGGGGTAGAGAGGCTGTTTCCAAATTTTGTACATCAATTTGAATTCGAATAATATATCAGTCTTTCTCTATACTTGTCTTTACTTTACGGTCTTTATTTTACAATAGTCAAGGACTTTTTGAATCCCAAGAAGGGGATATACTATCACCGTTATCTCACTCAAAGAGCATGACTCCCTTGACAAATAAAATCTCTAAACTGGGCCTGTTGCCATATTAATGAATATAAATTCTTTTTAAATTACTTAAATATAACTAAATTATGTATATTTAACGTGCAATTGTCGTGCCATTTGCAAAAGTATTTCTAGAATTTATTATTGTCTTTAAGATTATACTGATGGTAGTATTGAAATTTACATATAATATAGTATAATTTAATGTATTATTTAATATTTTTGTAAGTAAATTTCATATATAGAAGGTGTGTTTAATTTAAAAGGTAAAGATACCTATAAAATCAAATTAATATAATATTCCGCAAAATAATTACAACAACAATAAGACAATATTACTTTGAAATAGGGCACCATTTATGCATTCCTTCGAGCTTGTATTTTAATCATTTTGGCTCTTAATATTATAGTATATAAGTGGCTAGGAAAAATTTATGATATTTTTTTTACCGTAGTGCCATTCGTTAATAAATTTACATATCTTGAGAGTTGTTTTAACTTAAAAATGATTTTACTCGTATGATAGAATTTTGAAAATCTAAATCAGGTTCTTTTTCTAATTAGTTAGTATAAATTCTTAATATTTTATTCTTAATATTAAAAAATTAAGTTATTTTGTTGATTCAAGTTCTTAATTAAGGGTGATCATAAAAATTCGAAAATCAAACCAACCCAAAAATCCAACCAAACTGACCAAAAAGAATCAATACTATTTCATGTTAAAAAATTGATTCCTTAAATTATTTTTCATTGTTCGATTCAATTGTCATCAATATATTTTTGTAAATGATGGATTTCTCAAAGAGCAATTGGGTTGATAGCATTACGTTGAAAACATAGTCAATGGAATATGTGTTTGGTAGTGTATGTCTCATATTTAAGAAAAAATTAATAAATAATATTAAAAAACCACAAAATCCAATATAAACAGAATTGACAAAAAGCTGACTTAATTAATTTGGTTCGATTCCAATATTTAAAAAATCGACTTAATTGGTTTGGTTTCTTTTTCCGAAAAAACCAATCCATGAACACCCATATTCTTAATATTAGTCAATCAATTTAAAAAAAAAATATTTAAGCATAATTAAAATTTTAGATCTTATTTTTAAAGGGTAAAATAATGAATATTTCAGTTTCGAATCATTTAGTGGGATGGTTAACTTTTCCAATCATCCCTCTCTTGTTGTTAACTATTTTTTCTTTCAATCGTTGTAATTGTTGAATCTATTTTTTAAATATTATAATAAAAAAATGATAAAGATGTAATGACCTTGGCGGTCATTGTGAGAATTTAAGGTCCGTTCTGCAGTATAAGGTCTTGAACAATATATGTATCGACTTACGTGCATGGTTTGAGTTACCGGATGATTCAGGGTTGAATTGGGAGAAGGAATCTAATTTTGGAAGCTTAAGCGGTGAAATTTAACTAGAATTGAACTTTTGAGTAAATGGCACCAGAATGGATTTTGGATGATCTCAAAAGCTTTGTATGGTGATTTTGGACGTAGATGCTCGTCCGTATTCAGATTTGGAAGTCGTAGGGTAAATTGAGGCATTTCGGCAAAAGTTGAAAAAAAATTGAAGTTTGAAAAATGGAGAAATTTGACCCATAGTTGGCTTTTATGTTATCGAGGTCGGAAGGCAATTCTGAAAGTTGGAATAGCTCTGTTATGTCATTTGGAACTTGCCTATAAATTTTGATGTCGTTTGGAGTTGATTTGATATGGTTCGGACGCTTGGTTGCAATTATTGAAGTCCTTGAAGTTTATAGTAACTTTCATGTATTTTGGCATCCAATTCGTGGTTATAGAGGATATTGTGATGTTTCAATCATGCGAAAGAGTTCGTGTTGTGTGTTCAGACCCGTGGGAGTATTTGGTTTGGGCCTCGGGGGCTCGGGTGAGTTTCATATTAGCTTCTGTGATGACCCAACAGGTCGTTTTTTATTTTAGAATCCGAATTCGGGTTTCGAGGCCTTGAAAACCTCACTTTCTTTCTCCTGGATTTGCGTCTGCAGCTCGGGCGTATTTTTGAAAAGCTTTTATGTGAGATTTAAAAAAATATTAATTTGGCCTTTAAAATAAATTAAAAGTTGACTTCGGTCAACATTATTAGTAAACGGATCCAGACTCGTAATTTTGCGGTCCTGTAGGGTCTGTTGTAAGATATGAGACTTGGGCGTATGTTCGAAATCGAATTACGAGGTCCCTATCCCAAGAAAAGAATTTTTAAAGAAAATAATTTGCTGGAAAATATAAGGACTTTTGGAAACGAAATGGTGTGTGATCTTGATGGTATCAGGCCCGTAATATGATTTCGGAGCCAGGTACAACTTTGATATAGTATTCATTCGTATATGTGAAATTTGGTGAAAAACAAAAAAGATTTGACATAAATCGAACCCTTGGTTGAGAAAGTAGAATTTTTGAACTATCATATAAATTTCATGAGTTTTGGTGTTAAATTTGCTATTTAAAATGTTATTTTGGCAATTTGAACGCACAAGCAAGTTCGTATGATATTTTTAGACTTGTGTTCATGTTTGGAGCCCAAAGGGTTTGGATGATTTTTGGATAGGCCACGGAGTGTTTTGGGACTTAGAGAAAATTTGTTGTTGCATCTGGTATTGTTGCAGTTTCTGATCTCGCAATTGTGCAATCAGGCTTCGCAATTGCGAAGAATCCCAGACATGCATTGTTCGCATTTGCGAACCTCGCTTTGCAATTGCAAAGTCAACAGGAAGGGTCAACGAACGCAATTGCGACAAATTGCTCGCAATTACAAGAGGAGAAGACATGCAGTAGGTACACAATTGTGAAGCCTATCTCACATTTGCAGGCTTCATAATTGCGACATCTGCACCTGATCAAAACATCATTTGGACGAGATTTTCACTTCATTCTTCAAAATTTTGAACCCTGAACATTCCTAGACGACTTTTCAAAGGCCCAAACTTCTCCAAATCATAAGCAAGTGATTTCCAACTCATCTTCTTCAATCTAATTCATTTTTATCATGATTTCACTTCAAAATCTCAGGTTTTCATGGGAAATTGGATGTTCTTGGGTAGAAATTAGGATTTTCGAATTTTGAGGATTTGGACCTCAAAGTGAGGTCGGATTTCAAAAGCAATTGCATATGTGAGTTCGTGGGTGAATGGGCAATCGGGTTTGGTTTGAGCTTCGAGTTTTGACCAAGCGAGCCCGGAGTTGGTTTTTAAATTTTTAAAAAATTAATATTCATGCATTAGAATTGGTTTATTTAGAATTTATTGATGTTATTAAGTATATTGTGACTACATACAAGCGGATTGGAAGTGGAATCGAGAGGTAAAATGGTAATTGAGGCTTGATTTTGTCCGTGAGGTAAGTGTTTGGTCTAACCTTAGTTTGAGAGAATATGTATTGTGGTCCTATTTGTTATATATTAGTGTTGAGTACGGCGTATAGATGTGGTGACGAGTATCTATATGTTGGTGTCGAGCATACAAGTGAGTCTTATACTGTGACCGTTGTGCCTTTTATTATGTACTAGTTATGCTTAAATTGATGGTTACCCATGTTGAACAAGACTTATGATATTTTCATGGTAATTGATCATTGTTGAGTATTGACTCAAGTTGAGACTTATTTTGTAAAGTTGTAACGACCCGGACAGTCATTCTAAGAATTAACACCTCGATCCCCCCTTAACTATTTTCTCCGTATTTATTTTCTGCTATTCTGAGTTGCTGGGAGGTTTCGTTTTGATCTTCAAAGTGTTTTGGGACACTTAGTCCCTAGATGAGAATTTAAGTTTTAGAATTTGGGCTATAGTCCGAATAGGGTAAAGATGGCCTGGGAATGAAATTTCGTGAGTTCCGTTAGCTTCGTTGGGTAATTCGGGTTTAGAAGCATATTCGAATTGTGTCTTGGAGGTTCGTAGCTTATTTAGGCTTGAAATGCCAAAAGTTGAATTTTTGAGTTTCCGGTTCGATAGTGAGATATCAGGTTCGGAAAGGGATTCAGAAAAATAAAGTAGCTCCATAGTGTTGAATGTGACATGCTTGCAAAATTTCAGGTTTTTTTATCAAAAGCATAATTTGGATGTTTTGGAATTATTAGGCTTGAATTCGATGATGATTTGGTGTTTCGATATTGTTTGAGATATTTTAAAGATTGGTATAAGTTTGGATAGTGGTATATGACTTGTTCGTGCTGTTGGTTGAGGTCCCGGGGGCCTCTAGGTGATTTTAGATGGTTAACGGGAGATTTTGAGTTGGGGTTTGGCCGCTGAAGTTGTTCTATTGCTTCCATAACCGCACTTATGGCTAGGGTAGCGCAGGTGTGAACTCGCAAAAGAGGACATGGAGCCGCAGATGCGGCCATAAGTGAAGGCAGCAAAAATCGCGAAAAAGGGTGGTGTACCGCACCTGCCGGACCGCAGATGCGGAATCTGGGTCGCGGGTGCGAAGAATGGGCCTTTAGTGAAAACCGCAGAAGCGGTTCCCTTGACCTCAGAAACAGTAGCATAGAAGTGAAAATAGATCGCAAGTGCGAAAAGTCTGGGTCAGAAAGTATAAAAGATTTCCTTCGCGATTTTTGGTCATTTTTTCAATATTTCATCGAGGAAAAGATTTTGGGAGCAATTTCAAGGGTGTTTTTCAGAGGGATTCATTGAGGTAAGGTCCTTGGTTCCTAAACCCATTATTATGGTGATTTTTTCGTTGTTAGCATCAAATTTAAGGGAGAAAGCAGTGGTAAATTAGGGGTTAGGGCTTGGTTAATTGGAGAGGTTTGAGTGGTGATTTGAGGGACCATTTGAGGTCCGATTTTGGTACTCTTGGTATGGCTAAACTCCTGAGAGTGTGAGGATCCCGAATTAGTAAATTTTACCTGATTTCGAGATGTGGTCCCGAGGGGTGTTTTGGTTATTTTTCCTAATTTTGCGTATTAGCTTAGAATTAATTAGTTGAGTTAGTTACGTGAAATGTTATTTACATTATGCAGTTGATTTGAATAGATTTGGGCCATTTGGAGTCGAGTACTCATGACAAGAGCGTGGTTTCGGGTTGATTTTGAGTCGGTTTGAGGTAAGTGGCTTGCCTAACCTTGCGTAGGGGAACTTCCCTTAGGATTTGGTATTGTTGATATTTGAAAAGCCTTATACGTGAGGTGACGAGTGCATACTTATGCTAATTGTTGAAAATCATGTTTTCATTTTGTATCTAAATTGTGTTTTCTTTTCATGTTTATACTACTTGCAATTTAAGCTGGTTGTTAGCTTAAGGAAGCATGCCTATTTGACCTAATTGCTTATTTGTTCAACTGCCTTATTTGAATTATGTGCGGCAAGCTAGGTTAGAAATTCCTATTTTACCTTGGTATAAAATTTGAATTGAATTGGGTATTCTTCGTGTTGTTGATGTGTGTTTATTTTGGAACTATGGGACGGTATCCTGGGAGATCCCCTTGTAAGTTTACTTTGGTACTACGAATTTGTATTCGGGGAGTTCTCCATGCACTTTTATATTATAATTATGGGATTGCACCCGGTAGATTCCCCTAGTACTGTGTATTTATATTTGAGACTACAGATGGGGATTTCAATAGATCCTCGCGCACTATGAGTTAGAGTACAGGATGGTATCCCAGAAGATCCACTAGATATTTATGTTTGGGACTACAAGACGGTATCCTGGGAGATCTCCGATTGTTATTTCTATGCTGAGTTGCATTCTTTCCGTGATTACTTCTGCCTATGTAATAGTTGTTGTTATTCTTATTGTCTTGTGTTATTTCACTCTGTTAACATTTAATTATATTGTTGTATTATATACTATTTTATCTCATTTTCAGCTAAAATCTGTAGGGCCCTGACCTCGTCACTATTCGACTGAGGTTAAGCTTGGCACTTACTAGGTACCGCTGTGGTGTACTCATGCCCTTTCTGCGCATGTTTTTCATGTGGATCCAGGTACTTCAACTCAGCCCTGCTACCCTTGAGGCAAGGTGATCCATTAGAGACTTTGAGGTATGTCGGTTGCGTTCGCAGACCGAGGAGTCCTTTTCCACTCTCTCTCATAGTATTAGCCCTTCTATATTTACTTTTTTTAGACACTCTGGAGTTAGAACATTGTAGTTATTTCACATCTTGTGATTTCATGAGATTCCAGATTTTGAGAAATGTAGTTTCATTTCAAGAGTTGTATTGTACATGCCGAGCGGCATCTTTAAACCTTCAGTATATTTCTTCCGCAAGTTTTTATTGTTTTATTTTGTTGTTCTTTTTCCACAATTTGTTAGGCTTACCTAGTCGTAGAGACTAGGTGTCATCACGACGGAGGGCGGACTGGGGTCGTGACAGAAGTTAACTATTGAAATGAGATTGGTTATAGTTGATTCCCTTGCCGGGATGTTATTGTCTCTATTATTTATTCCCTTGCCAGGATATTGTTTCTACTATTGATTCTCTTTCCAGGATATATTGTTTCCATTGTTTGGATGAGGAAGAGTATAAAGCACGAAGGGTGATTTCGTGCATAATATTGTGAGTGATTGTTAATGCACGAAGGGTGATGTCGTGCCATGATTTGAGAGTTAATGCACGAAGGGTGATGTCGTGCCATGATTATGAGAGTTAAAGCAAGAAGGGTGAAGTCATGCCATTTCTGTTATTTATTATGGTAAGAACGAGAGTAAAATCACGAAGGATAATACCGTGCACGTGTTACTGTTTTATTATCCTTGTTGATACAAATATGGTGTTCATTATGTTTCTCTGTTTAATACTATTAGGATTTGATATTCCCTGCATCATGTTCCCCTTCCCCATCTTTATTTGTTATTTTTTGCTGTTATTGTTTTGCTCGTATATGATTCAACTGTACATGTTTATATGGTTGTCATGTCCTAGCCTCGTCACTACTTCGCCGAGGTTAGGCTCGACACTTACCAGTACATGGAGTCGGTTGTATTGATAATGCACTCTGAACTTTTTGTGCAGATTTTGGTGTCGGACCTTGTGAGTAGCTCGAGGTTGCTGCCTTCAGTCCAGGGAGACCAAGATAGATCTACTGGTGTTCGTAGAGCCTGAAGTCCCATTTCCCCGCTTTAGTTTCTTCTGCCTCTTCTATTTCGAGAACAATTCTACTTCTTCAAACTTATATTTTTAGTAAATGTCATTCATGGATTGTGACACCAGCTCTATGGGGTAGTTATGTACTTGAGTTGTGGCACTGTTTTATCGGTTTCATATTTCTTAATTATTTTGTTTTAACTATTACCTATCCCTGTTTGGTTGATAATAATGGTAGTAAAACTGTAACTATCGACTTGCCTATCTTTTACGAGTATGCACCATCACGATTCCTGAAGGTGAGAAATCCGAGTTGTGATAAGTTGGTATTAGAGCACTAGGTTTCCTAGCTCTTACAATTCACGAACAAGCTAGGTAGAGTCTGAGGGATCGGTATGGAGATGCTTGTGCTTATCTCCTGGAGGATATAGAGTGTAGGAAAATTTCACATATATTCCTTTCTATTGTACGACTTGATTTCTCAATGCTAATTGAACTTCCACTCTGTTCTTTCGTAGATAGTGAGAATACATACCGCTTCATCAGCCGACCAGCTGCTCGAGCCCCTATTGGCAGCTCCTACGAGGGGCAGAGGCCGAGGCAGGGGCAGGGCTCGGCCTAGAGCTCAAGTAGCAGCACTAGCGAAGAAGCCTCAGGTTGAGTTAGAGGACAAGGTTCCTACCCAAGCAGCTCCAGCAGGGCCAGCTCAGGTCCTAGAGGGGTTTATCGCAACCCTGGTACTCCAGGATGCTCTTATCCATCTAGTGGGCCTTATGGAAAGTGTCACCCAGGCATACATATTCCCTGCAACACCAGCTGTTTCTCAGGCTTGAGAAGGAGCCCAGACTCCTGCTACTCCCACTATAGAGCAGATGGCTCCCCAGTTTCAGACTCCAACAACTCAACCAGTTGGGGTAGTTCAGCTGGGTATTGTAGCACAAGCCGGTGATGGGCCAGCTATGTCCGCTGATGCCTTGTGGAGGCTGGATAGGTTCACAAAGCTTTTTACTTCTACATATGGCGGTACATCTTTAGAGGATCGCAAGGATTATTTGGACAGTTGTCACGAGGTTTTGCAGAATATGAGGTTAGTGGAGACCAATGGGGTCGACTTTGCTGCTTTTTATCTATCAGGTTTCGTGAAGAAGTGGTGGAGAGATATTTGTTTGGCTAGACCAGTTGGGTCGCCTGCTTTGACTTGGGATTAGTTCTCTCAGCTATTTTTGGAGAATTTTCTCCCTATCACCAGAAAACGTATTATCGAAGGCAGATTAAGGTAGAAGGTTAGTTGGTAGTTTTAGAGTTGTTCACAGATAGTCTTAGTAGTATGCATGTCCCTTCATATTCTTAGATTTTATTATGTTATTTGTTTTTTTTTTGCCTTAGGTATTGTATTTCATGTTGCTATTATTTGGTGCCACTTATCCTTTATCTTTCCTTTTTTTTCTTTTATCTTCCATATTTCTTCCTGCCTTGCTTTCCTCTTCTTCTTCTTGCCCTTCTTGTGCCAAGGGTCTATTGGAAATAACATCTCTACTTGAATTAGGTAGGGGTAAGGTCTACGTACATACTACCCTCCCCAAACCCCACTTGTTGGGATCAAACTGGGTTTGTTATTGTTGTTGTAGATTGAGCGCCTCCAATGAGATTCTATGACTGTCACCTAGTATGAGACTAAGTTTGTTGATTTGGTTCATTATGCTTTTCTTATACTCTCCACCGAGAGAGAGAGAGAGGGGAGGTTCATTGAGGGACTCGCTCAACCTATTCGATTGTAGATGGCCAAGGAGACAGGGAGCGAGATTTCTTTTCAGGATGCGGCCAATGTGGCTATGCGGGTTGAGATGGTTCTAGCTCAGAGGAACGGTCAGGGGTCTGACAAGAGGCCTCGTCATTCTGGTGGATTCAATGGTGCCTCATTTGGAGGTAGGGATTCTTTTGGTAGGGGCCATCCTCCCAGGTTATTCAGCACTTCAAGCTTCTCATGGTGCTCTAGGTGGTCATGGTTCTCATATTCAATATTCAGACCAGCTACCTTACACTGCATCACCAGTTCCTATTAGTGCACCTCTGCTCCAGAGTTTTCAGGGTGGTCACTCAGGCTGTCATGGTCAGTTTTAGGGTCAACAGTCTCAACAGTCGAGGACTTGTTATACTTATGGTGATTCGAGGCACATTAATAGATTTTGCCCTCGAGCATCAAGCAATTCTTAATATCAAGGTTCTCGTGCCATGATTCAGGCACCGGTTGTTCTACCACTGGCCCAATCAACTAGGGGCAGAGGTCAGATAGCTAGAGGTGGAGGTCAGCCAGCAGGAGGCCATCCTAGGGATGTAGTTTAGAGTGGTAGGCCCATCCGCGATGTTATGCTTTCCCAGCTAGGACTGAGGCTGAGGCATCCGATGCCGTTATCATGGGTACTATTTAAGTTTGCAGTAGATATGCATTAGTTCTATTTGATCCAGGATCATACTCCTATGTGTCATCTTATTTGGCTATGTATTTTGTTGTGCCTCATGATTCCTTGAGTGCTCCCCTATATGTGTCCACACTGTTGGGTGATTCTATTATTATAGATCAAGTTTATAGCTCGTGCGTGGTTATTATTAGGGGTCTTGAGACCCGTTTATACTTCTACTCCTCTATATGGTTGATTTTGATGTTAGTTTGGGGATGGATTAGTTGTCACCTTACCATGCTATATTGGACTGTCATACCAAGACCATGACCTTAGCCTTTCTGGGTTTGCCTCGATTGGAATAGAAAGAGGCTCCTGGTCATTGTTTCAGTAGGGTTATTTCTTATATGGAGGCTCGACATATGGTTGAGAATGAGTGTTTGGCTTACTTCGCATATGTTCGTGATTCTAGTGCTAAGGTTCCTTTTATGAATTCTGTGCCAGTTGTTTGGGAGTTTCTAGAAGTATTTCCTACAGAACTGTCGTGGATGCCACCCCATAGGATATCGACTTTTGCATTGATTTGGCTCTGGCCACTTAGCCCATGTCTATTTCGCCATATCGTATGGCCCCTTTGGAGTTAAAGGAGTTGAAACAATAGTTGTAAGACTTGCTAGATAAGGGCTTTATTAAATCAAGTGTCTCGCCCTGGGGTGCGCATGTATTATTTGTTAAGAAGGATGGGTCGATAAGGATGTGTATAAATTATCGGCAGTTGAACAAGATCACCATAAAGAAGAAGTATCCATTGCTGAGGATCAATGATTTGTTTGATCAGCTTCAGGGTGCCAAAGTGTTTGAAGATTGATTTGAGATCTGGCTACCATCAGTTGAGGATTTGGGCATCCGATAGCTTTCTGCACTCGGTGTGGGCATTACGAGTTTCTAGTGATGTCATTTAGGTTGGCATATGGCCCCACAACATTCATGGATTTGATGAATCAAGTGTTCAGGTCGTATATAGATTTCTTTGTGGTTATCTTCATTGATGATATTTAGATCTACTCACGCAGTCGAGAAGAGCATGAGCAGCATCTTCGAATAGTTTTTCAGAATCTGATAGATAGTTAGTTGTATGATAAGTTTCCAAAGTGTGAGTTCTAGTTGATTTCTGTTGCCTTCTTGGGTCATGTTGTATCAATGGAAGGTATTCAAGGGGATCTGAAAAAGTTGAGGCAGTCATGGACTGGCCTAGGCTCACATCAGCTATAGAGATCCGGAGTTTCTTAGGTTTTGCGGGTTATTACTGTTGGATTGTGGAGGGGTTTTCATCTATAGCAGCCCCGATGACCAGGTTGACTTAGAAGGGTGTCCCGTTCAGGTGGTCGGACTAGTGTGAGGCGAGCTTTCAGAAGCTCGAGTAAGCTTTGACTTCGGCATCGGTGCTGGTATTGCCCAGAGGTTCAAGGCCATATATAGTATGTTTTGACACATCTCGTATTGGACTATGTGTGGCATTGATGCAGGATGGCAAGGTTATTGCTTATGCTTCGCGACAATTGAAGGTTCATGAGAAGAATTATCTAGTTCACGATTTGGAGATAGCAACTTGTTCATGCGTTAAAGATTTGGAGGCGTTATTTATATGGCGTGTTATGTAAGGTGTTCACGGATCACAAGAGTCTATAGTATGTGTTCAAGCAAAAAGAGCTAAATTTGAGGCAAAGGAGGTGGTTGGAGATGTTGAAAGACTATGATATCACCATCTTGTATCATCCAGGGAAGGCCAATGTTGTGGCTGATGCTTTGAGTAAGAAGTTGGCTAGTATGGGTAGCCTTGCATATATTCCATTCGGTGAGAAACCACTTGCTTTGGATGTTCAGGCTTTGGACAATAAGTTCATGAGGTTGGATGTTACGACCAGTATGTTTCCCCAACATCGGGATCGTGATGGCGCCTACTCGTGGAAGCTAGGCAAGCCACTTTATTCACAATATCCTGTATTTAGCCATATTTCATACTCAATTTTATTAACAAGAACCATAACATTAATTGAATAAAATGCGGAAGACTTATCAAAATATAAATAGGCAGTTTAAAGGTAAAACAATACTGAAATCCTCTACCCAAGATGTGGAGTCACCAACTCATGAACTACTACTGAATACTACACATAAAGGTCTGAAAGAAAATAACATAATATGTTTGTCTCGGAACAAAGAGACTACAACTAATAACATAAGTAAAAGGAAGAGACGCCGGGACTGCGGACGCCTGCAAGCTACCTCGGTCTCAATATGCTCAACTCTCACACAAAGATCTACTGCTGTTGCTCCTGATCGAAACCTGGACCTGTGCAAAAATGCACAGAAGTGCAGTATCAGCACAATCCGACCCCATGTGCTGGTAAGTGCCTGGCCTATCCGGCGAAGTAGTGACAAGCCTAGGACCAGACACCCACATAATCCTGTGCAGTTATATATATAAATATATACAAGATAACGAGAAATAATCAAGTAACAACTCAACAAGGAATATCACAGAGGAACTCAACAGTTAACAACAATTATTAAATCAACAAGGAAACCAAAGTACAATGGAAAACAGGTAATATCAAGTCAAGGAAATAGCAAATAGTTGCACGGCATCACCCTTCGTGCTTTTACTCTCATCCTCACCAAATAAGCAAATAAAGTGCACGGCATCACCCTTCGTGCTTTTACTCTCATCCTCACATCCATGGCACGGCATGATCCTTCGTGCATAGTTCAAAAATAAGGCACGACATGATCCTTCATGCATAATCAATAACATGGAACGACATTAACCTTCGTACATAAACAATAACAAGGCACGACATTAACCTTCGTGCATAATCAATAAATCAAGGCACGACATTAACCTTCGTGCATAATCAATAAATCAAGGCACGGCATCACCCTTCGTGCATTATCACTCTTCCTCACCCAAATAACAATCACAATTAAGGGCAGAGAATGAAAATAATAAATCATGATCCGTCCCGGCAAGGGACACAATAATCATCACAACAAAGTCCCGGCAAGGGCAATCAATATCTCACTACACAACAAGTCCCGGCAAGGGAGAACAATAACAATTCTACAACCCGGCAAGGGTTCAACAATTTGTCTTTAAATATGTCTCACAACAAGTATTAACAACGACTCACGGTCATGCAAGACGCCAGTGTATGGATGCTCGTCACCACAGCCCATACACCGCACTCGATCACATAGCACATAGCACATAATCATATTCTCTCAAGCTAGGATAGAACAAACACTTACCTCTAGCCCTGAAGTCCAAATTACTCTTCAATTATAGCTTTTTCCCCGAATTTTCGCTTTCAACTAGCTCGAATCTAATCACAATTGATTCCATCATATTAATAAATACTAATTAACTTGGTTTGAATGCTTACAAATGGTTTTCTCAAAGTTTACCCCAAAATTTCCCAAAATGCCCCTGGTCCCACTTGGTCGGAACTCGGGGTTCGAACCAAAATCTGGTTACCCATTCCCCCACGAGTTCAAATATATGATTTGTTTCAAAATCGGACCTCAATTCGAGGTCCAATTACCCAATTCATGAAAAACCTAGGTTCTACCCAAAAACATGAATTTCTACCATGAAAACCTTTGATTTCTATTCAAAAACATGTTTAATGTTGTTAGTAATTGAAAGAATTAAGCAAAAAGTGACTTACAATTGCTTTGGAGTGAATTTGGCCTTGAGGGTTCGTGTGTGGTGTGTGGGTTTTTGAAAGAATGAAGAAAGAACTGAAAAATTCGTTTAAGTATAAAATTGCACAGTTGCGGATATCGCAATTGCAAACACTACAGGTCTGGGGTCTGCTGCTCTCGCAATTGCGAGAAAGAGTTCGCAATTGCGAACTTGGCTGGCATAGTGGGGCTTCGCATTTGCGACAATGGGTTCGCATTTGCGAACCCAGGTGAAATGAGTGAAGGCCTCGCATTTGCGAGGTTTTATTCGCATTTGCGAACCCAAGGACTTCTGGGCATTCATCGCATTTGCGATCACAGGGTTCGCATTTGCGAACACTGGCCTGACCTGCCCCCTTCGCATTTGCGATAGATTCTTCGCATTTGCGAAGACACCAGCTGGGTGAAAAACCAACTGTGTTATTTTTCAGAAATTGCTCCAACGGCCTATCAAATCTTTACCCGAGCCCCCCGGGCTCCAAACCAAACATGTACACAACATCAAAAACAAATTACAAACTTGTTCGTGCAATCACATCGCCAATATAACATCGTTTTCATCAAATCAAGCCTCAAGTTCATGATTTTCATACTTTTGGTTTTCAAAACTTTCAAACTTGGAACTCAAGGTCCAAAACATATCAAACGACATCCAAATGTCACCAAACTTTTCAAAAAGCACATATTTAATATTTAAGAATTGTTCCGGGCGTCGGAACCAAAATACGAGCCCGATACCAAGGTCATTAAATTCTTTTTCGTTTAATAATTACAGCAAAAATAATTTCATAGAAAAATCCATAACTTAGGCTCTAGGCCTCAGAATTCGACTCCGGACACATGTCCGAGTCCCATATTTTCCTACGGACCTTCCGGGACCGTCTGATCTCGGGTCTGGGTCCGTTTACCAAAAATGTTGACCGAAGTCAACTATATCAATTTAATATCATTTTTCTTCAAATGTCTCATATAATTCATATATTCTATCACAAAATCTTTTTGGCTATGTGCCCGGATCATGCACGTAAATAGAGGCAACATAGAATGAGGTTTTCAAGGGCTCGGAAGTGTGGAACAAATGAGGAAAGTAGGTGATGACCCTTTGGGTCGTCACATCCTCCACCTCTAAAACAACCGTTCGTCCTCGAACGGACAAAAGAAAGAAGTACCTGAGTCAGGAAATAAATAAGGGTAACGGGTCTGCGTATCAGACTCGGACTCCCAGGTCGATGCCTCAGGAGGCTGACCTCTCCACCGAACACTCACGGAAGGAAAATTCTTTGACCTCAACTATCAAACCTACTGGTCTAGAATAGCTGTCGGCTCCTCCTTGTAGGACAGATCCTTGTCCAACTGGACAGTGCTGAAATCTAACACGTGGGTAGGATCGTCGTGATACCTCCGAAACATAGACATATTAAATACTAGATGCACGGCTGGTAAGCTAGGCGGCAGAGCTAGTCTGTAAGCCACCCCTCCCACGCGGTCTAGGATCTCAAATAGGCCAATAGACTTAGGGCTGAGCTTGCCCTTCTTCCCGAACCTCATCACGCCCTTCATAGGTAACACTCGGAGCAATACTTGCTCACCAACAATGAAATCTACATCTCGAACCTTATGATCCGCATAAGTCTTCTGTCTGGACTGAGCTGAACGCAATCTCTCCTGGATAGTCTTGACCTTATCCAAGGCCTCCTGAACTAAGTCTGTACCCAACAACCGAGCCTCTCCCGGCTCGAACCATCCAACTGGAGATCGGCATCGCCTACTATACAACGCCTCATGCGGGGCCATCTGAATGCTAGATTGGTAGCTGTTGTTGTAGGCAAACTCTGCTAATGGCAGAAACTGGTCCCACGAGCCTCCAAAATCAATGACACAGGCTCGAAGCATGTCCTCTAGAATCTGTATAGTCCTTTCGGACCGGCCATCCATTTGAGGATGAAAAGCTGTACTCAGCTGAACCTGGGTGCCTAACTCCTGCTGGACTGCTCTCCAGAACCGCGAGGTAAACTGCGTACCCCGATCAGAGATAATAGATATTGGCACCCCATGAAGTCGAACAATCTCTCTGATGTAAATCCCTGCTAACCTCTCCGATGAGTAGGAGACAGATACTTGAATGAAGTGTGCTGACTTGGTCAGCCTATCAACAATGAACCTAATAGCATCAAATTTTCTCCGAGTCAAAGGAAGTCCAAGAATGAAATCCATAGTGATCCGCTCCCATTTCCACTCGTGAATTTCGATTCTCTGGAATACACCACCAGGCCTCTAGTGTTCATATTTCACCTGTTGACAATTTAGACACCGAGCGACATACGCAACGATATCTTTCTTCATCCTGCGCCACCAATAGTGCTGCCGTAAGTCCTGGTACATCTTCGCGGCGCCGGGGTGAATAGAATACCGCAAACTGTGGGCCTCCGCTAAGATCAACTCTCGAATCCCTTCAACATTGGGCACACAAACTCGACCCCGCAGTCTCAATACCCCATCATCATCTAGATTTACCTTCGTGGCACATCCCCGCTGTACCTGTATCTCTCAAGTCACGCAAATGAGGATCATCAAATTGCCTCTCACGGATACGCTCTAATAGAGAAGAACGAGCGACCGTGCAGACTAACACCCTGCTAGGCTCAGAAATGTCTAATCTCACGAATCGGTTGGCTAAGGCCTGGACATCTAGAGCAAATGGTCTCTGGCTGACCGGAATATAAGTGAGACTACCCATGCTGGCAGACTTCCTAAGCAACGCATCGGCCACCACATTGGCCTTACCTGGGTGATATAAGATAGTAACATCATAGTCTTTCGGCAACTCTAACCATCTCCTTTGTCGCACATTTAACTCTTTTTGCTTGAATAAATACTGAAGACTTTTGTGATCCATGTATACCTCACACGCCACACCATATAGATAATGCCTCCAGATCTTTAAGGCATGAACCACTGCTGCTAACTCAAGATCATGAACTGGATAATTCTTCTCATGTATTTTTAACTGCCTGGAAGCATAAGTAATAACCTTACCATCCCGCATCAATACCGCTCCAAGCCTTGTACGAGATGCATCACAGTAAACTGTATAAGGCCCTACACCGGTAGGTAGTATCAGCACTGGTACTGTAGTCAAGGCTGTCTTGAGCTTCTGAAAGCTCGCTTCACACTCCTCTGACCACTGGAACTAGGCACCCTTCTGGGTCAACCTGGTCATCGGGGCTGCAATAGAAGAAAACCCCTCTACATATCGACGGTAGTAACATGCTAATCCCAAGAAACTTCGGATCTCAATCACTGAAGCTGGTCGAGGCCAATTCTGGACTGCCTCAATCTTCTTTGGGTCCACCTGAATACCTTCTACTGATACGATGTGGCCCAAAAATGCCACCGAACTCAACCAGAACTCACATTTCGAAAATTTGGCATATAGCTGAACCACTCTGAGGTGCTGCTCGTGCTCTTCCTGGCTGCGGGAGTATACCAGGATGTCATCTATAAAGACTATTACGAACATATCTAAGTAAGGCCTAAACACCCGATTCATCAACTCCATGAATTATGCTGGGGCATTGGTCAACCCGAATGACATGACCAAGAACTCATAATGCCCATATCTAGTGCGAAAGCTTGTCTTAGGAATGTCAGCCGCCCTGATCTTCAGCTGATGGTAGCCTGACCTAAAGTCTATCTTTGAGAACACCCTTGCTCCTTGGAGCTGGTCAAACAAATCATCAATCCTCGGTAGTGGATATTTATTCTTTATTGTCACTTTGTTCAATTGCCGGTAATCAATACACATCCGCATCGAGCCATCTTTCTTCTTCACAAACAACACAGGTGCTCCCTAGGGGGAAACACTGGGCCTGATAAAGCCCTTCTCAAGAAGATCCTGCAACTGATCTTTTAACTCTTTTAACTCCGGTGGGGCCATACGATAGGGTGGAATAGAGATGGGCTGAGTGTCCGGTGCTAGATCAATACATAAATAAATATCCCTGTCGGGTGGCATGCCCGGCAGGTCTGAAGGAAAAACCTCAGTAAACTCCCGTACAATAGGGACTGATTCAATAGAAGGAACTTCTGCGCTGGAATCACGAACATAAGTCAGATAAGCTAGACACCCCTTCTCGACCATGCGTCGAGCCTTAACATAGGAAATAACAGTGCGAACGGAGTGGCTTGAGGTACCTTTCCACTCTAGTCGGGGTGATTCTGGCAAGGCCAAGGTCACAGTCTTGGCATGACAATCTAGGATAGCATGGTATGGGGACAACCAGTCCATCCCCAATATGACATCAAAATCCACCATGTCTAATAGCAACAGATCAACACGGGTCTCAAGGCCCCCAAAGATAACTACGCACAAACGATACACTCGGTTGACTACAATGGAGTCGCCTACCGGTGTAGACACATAAACTGGAATATCTAGAGCATAGCTGGGCACAGCCAATACGGTGCAAAGTAGGAAGACACATATGAATATGTAGACCCGGGGTCAAATAATTCTGAAGCACCTCTATCACAAACCGGAATGGTACTTGTAATCACAGAATCTGATGCCTCTGCCTCTGGCCTAGCTGGTAAAGCATAAAATCAAGGATAAGCACCTCCCCTTTGAGCTACGTCTTTAGGACGGTCATCCACTGGATGACCTCTACCTCTGGCAGGACGGTCTCGACCTCTACGGTCTCGACCTCCACTTCTACGATCTCTACCCTCGCCTCTGGCTGGCTGGGCAGGCTGTGGGTCAGCTGGAGCCTGAATCATGGGGCGAGGACCCCGATGCTAAGTGTTGCCCGTTTCTCGAGGGAAAAACCTGACAAGATGACCTGGGTCACCACAACCGTAACAACATTTTGGCTGATGGGACTGCTGGCCCCGACGACCTGAATGGCCCCCATGAACACTCTGAAGAAGCTGGGCACTGATGGGAGGCTGATCTGAATACTACTCACGAACCCCACGATCACCTGGACCACCCTGCGAAGCCTGGAGGGCTGACTAAAAAGGCCTGGAAGACTAGCCTCTATCATAAGAATCCCTGCCTCCAGAAGAAGTACCACTAAATCTGCCGGAATGGCGAGGCCTCTTGTTTGAAGGATAACCACCTCCCCGAGCAAGAGCCATCTCAACTCTACGAGCTGTATTAGCTGCCTCCTGAAATGATATATCACTCCCCACTCCCACAGCCATCTGAAGTCTAATTGGCTAATTAAGCCCATCTATGAATCTGCGGACCCTCTCCCGCTCTGTGGGGAGTATTACCACTGCATGACATGCCAAATCAACAAATCTCGTCTCATACTGAGTGACAGTCATAGTGCCCTGCTGGAGGCACTCAAACTGCCTCCGAAGTGCATCCCGCTGAGTAACATGGAGAAACTTCTCAAGAAATTGTGAGCACGTGATATTTGCCCTATATGAGAATTACTCCCAAAAATTCAAAATAAAAGAGTTTTGTGTTGTTTGCAATATTTGTGAATTTTGTGTTATTTTTCTTGAATTGTTTGCATTTATCCGTGCATATTTATTTGTTTAAATAAATAAAAAATATAAAAATATATTGTATTTATATAAAATTCAAGTTTATAATTAGTAATAATTAAGTTTATTTTATAAAATCACAAAAATATGTATTTTTGCATTTTTAGCCTATAATATCCAATTTGTGCGATTTTATTTTAATTAACGTCTAATTTTTTTGTAATAATAATTATTATGAGTTAATTGGTGTTTTTAAGATAATTTTGGTTTTATAATTTAATCTTAACATTTTTTTAATTTATTTCATAATAAATAATTTTTTTTATAGAGAAGACAAATTCGGAATTGGGCCTCTTCTTAGATTTTAAACTTGGGCCCAAACATATTCTACCCAACCCAAAACACCATAACCCAAACTCATGACCCACGACCCATTTATTACACTACTATACAATATTCAAAACACACCCTAAACCAAAAAAAGCTAACACACACACACACAAAATCCCCCACAAAAATGTTTGACCGTATTTAAATTTTTCACTCTATATATTTTAGCTTTTGTTTAATTATATATATATATATATATATATATATATATATATATATATATATATATATATTAATTTTTTTTAATATAAATTATTACTATTCATATTATTGCTATTATTATTAATTTTTTTATTAATTTTTTTTTAAAAAAAATAATTTATTTTTTATTAAAAAAAACTGAAAATATTAATATTTTTTTTAAATTTTCGGTTGGTTTTAAATAATTGAAAATGAAAGTTGGAATAAAAGTCAAAAGTGGCTGAAAATTAAAAAAATCAAAAGTAAAAGAAAGTTGTTTTTTTTAAAGAAAAGAAAAGAAAGTGGCATTTTCTTTTAAATAAATAAAAGAAAGTGGACAATTAAAAATATAAAAATCATTAAAGTTGTGTTTTAAAAAATAAAAGATAAGCAAGGTGGGATTTCTTTTTATAAAATAATAAAAGCATTTAGTAAGTGGGATTTCTTTTAATTAAAAAAAGATAAAAAAAATAAAAAAGTAATAAAAATAAAATCTAAAAATTTCGAAATTTTTTGCTATAAATAGAAGAGAAATTTGAGGAGAAAGAGGGAAAAAATCCTAGAGAGCAAAAAAAAAAAATCTGAAAAATCTTATGAGTGTTACCAAATAGTGAACAAAAGAAAAAAAAAACGAAAAAAAAAAATCTAAAAAAATGAGTGTTAGTTTTTATTTTACAAAGTCTTATTTTGAAACTCAATTCTGGGATGTTGATTTTTATTGCTTAAATCCGGATACTGGTATTCTTGATTGTACTGCTGTTGCTGTGATATTGTTGTGTTGTTATTTGCTGTGTTGATCACCGGGATTTCTTTTATTTCCAATATCAGGTACATATCTAATCATGTTTAAATGATAAGATGAATATATGAGAAAGATGAGAATTTTGTTGAAATTTTAAATAGTTTCTATTTCTATCTTCTCTTACAAATTATGTTTTAATAAATTCCATATTAATATTCTGTAAGTTTTGTGATAGCTTTAAATAATTAAGCCTTGTTGTAACAATAATAAATCACTTCTAAAAATGACTATTAAATAGTATAGTTATAAATGTGTTTATTAATGATTCAAATTGGTTAGGAAGAATGAATTACTCTTTTGTTAATTGAATTAATGAAAATTTCTTTAATATCTTCTTTAATAAACTAAGTTGTTAATATGTAATTAAGTTCAATAAAAAATGCGAATTTTAATTATTTTGCGTAAATTAGGCATTTAGGTACGATTTGAATTTTCAATAACACAAGAATTGTTTCTTTTCAAGTTTAACCACCTCAAAATATAGGTGTAAATAATTAAGATTGATTTTGGTTTTGGTAAATAGTTGTAAATAGTTAACATCAAAGGTTTAATTCAAAAAATAGTAAAAAAATTAAAAAATATGAGTTTAAGTTAGTTGTAAGATAATTGGTTTAGTTTATATATATATATATATATATATATATATATATATATATATATATATATATATATATATATATATATATATATATATATATATATTAGTTGTTGATTTTGCATTTTTATTTTTATATTTATTTAAGTAATGTTTATTTTTATTAAACATTTATCTAAATATAACAAATAATATATTTTTTATAGCTTATAAAAAAACGAATTTAAATAAAATTATAGCCAATTTATAATTGTTGTTTTTTTCTAAAAATAAGCTTAGTTTTGAACAATTTGGAATAAAAAATAATTTTTACCATATAAGCTTTAATATGGCTATAATTTTTAATAGTTTTGAATAAATGATTTTATTAGTTTTTCTTTTTATATATTCAAGTTTTAATATTATTCTGAATTAGCTTCTTTTATTATTAAGTTATAAAATTTCGTATTTAATAAAATAATAATAAAATAATTTCGAAAAAAAAATATTTTCTGTTTGAACATATATTAAAATCTGTTTCATTAAGTTTTTGTCATAAATTAGATAAGTGTTGCATTTTTAATTTCTAGATTAATTAAGATATTTCTTTATTTATAAAAAACTAAAAAAAAATAGGAAATGTAGTCAATTTAGGATTACTTTGTTAATAAATGAGACGAGCCTCGCCAAATAAATCGCAAAAACTGTGAAGCCCTCATAAGTGTATATATTTAGAAATTCGAGATTGGCCGTTTAGTAAATTTTCACGGCATTCTCAAAATAATAACGCGTTAATAGTTTTAAGCGCGTATTTAATAATTGTACCTCGCTAAACTCGGGTACACATTTATGTGACCCCAATCCAAATCCCAATGAAGTCGGAATATGTCAAAAATTGCGGACACATTTATGTGACGAAATTCGAGATATATTCTCACGACATTATAATTTTCTTCTAACAATTAAAACGGTTTAGAGTGGTAGTTTGCACATTAGTTCATATTTGTTAATAAATCGGATAATCAAGCCAAATATAACAGTTGAGCGACCGTGCTAGAACCACGGAACTCGGGAATGCCTAACACCTTCTCCCGGGTTAACAGAATTCCTTATCCAGATTTCTGGTACGCAGACTGTTAAATAGAGTCAAACCTTTCCTCAATTCAGGATTCAACCGGTGACTTGGGACACGATAAATCTCCCAAGTGGCGACTCTGAATACCTCAATAAATGAATCCCGTTTCGGTTGTCCTTTAATTGGAAAAACTCTTTTTTATACCTAGCGCCCTCGCGGGCCTGCGGAAAAAGGAGGTGTGACAGAAATAACTCTGCAAACTGATCCCATGATAAAGCCGGGGACCCTGCTAGTCAAGTCAAACAATAATCCCTCCACCAAGTCTTGGCGGATCCTGAAAGCCTGAATGTACAGAAATCAACTCCATTGGACTCCACTATCCCCATAGTCTTGAGAATCTCACGGCAACTGAATAAGAAATCCCGAGGATCCTCTAATGTGGCACCGCTGAAGGTAGTGGTAAACAGCTTGGAGAACCGATCAAGTCCCATAAAGAATCAGAAGTCATGGACGCTCCATCTCCGGCCTGAGCTGTGGTACCTGACTGAGTGGCCACAGCTGGCTGAACCACTGGTGCCTGAGGCTGAGGAGCTACTGGCTCCGGAGTACGAGCAATAGGAGTCTGGGCCCGTCCTCCAGCCTGAGAAGTGGCTGGTGCAAATGGTAATAAACCTGCTCTGGCAATGCTGTCCATAAAACCCGTTATCCTGACCAAAGCCTCCCGAAGATCCGGGGTAAATAAGGCCTCTCCTGGGACCTGAGCTGGGCCCACTGGAGCTGCTGGGACTGGAACCTCCTCGCCAGTCTCAATATGAGGCTCCATCTCTAGAATAGCTGCCGGGGGCTGAGCTCTGCCCCTACCACGGCCTCCGATATGGCCTCGGCCTCTGCCCCTCACGGGAGCTGCCTGGGGCTCAGGTTGCTGATCAGCGGATGAAGAAGCATGTGTCCTCACCATCTGCGAAAGGACAGAGTAGAAGTTCAATCGGTATTTGAGGAACAAATCGCACGACAAGAAGGAACAAATGAGAGACTCTTTCCTAACTCAATAGACTCTGGAGGACAAGTACAGACGTCTCCGTACCTACCTCTCAAACTCTACTAAGCTTGTTCGTGAGTGGTGAGACCTATATAACCTAGAGCTGTGATACCAATTTGTCACAACCCAGATTTTTCCCCAACATCGGGATCGTGATGGCGCCTACTCGTGGTAGCTAGGCAAGCCACGTTATTCACACTATCATGTATTTAGCCATATTTCATACTTAATTTTATTAAAAAGAACCATAACATTAATTGAATAAAATTCGGAAGACTTACAAAAAAAAATAGGCAGTTTAAAGATAAAACAATACTGAAATCCTCTACCCAAGACGTGGAGTCACCAACTCACGAACTACTACTGAATACTACACATACAGGTCTGAAAGAAAATAACATAATGTGTTTGTCTCGGAACAAAGAGACTACAGCTAGTAACATAAGTAAAAGGAAGAGACGTCGGGCCTGCGGACGCCTGCAAGCTACCTCGGTCTCAATATGCTCAACTCTCATGCAAAAGATCTACTGCTGCTGCTCCTGATCGAAACCTGGACCTGTGCAAAAACGCACAGAAGTGCAGTATCAGCACAATCCGACCCCATGTGCTAGTAAGTGCCTGGCCTATCCCGGCGAAGTAGTGACAAGCCTAGGACCAGACACCCACATAAATCTGTGCAGTTCTATATATATACGTACACCACAAGATAACGAGAAATAATCAAGTAACAACTCAACAAGGAATATCGCAGAGGAACTCAACAGTTAACAACAGTTATTAAATCAACAAGGAAACCAAAGTACAATGGAAAATAGGTAATATCAAGTGAAGGAAATAGCAAATAGTTACACGGCATCACCCTTTGTGCTTTTACTCTCATCCTCACCAAATAAGCAAATAAAGTGCACGACATCACCCTTCGTGCTTTTACTCTCATTCTCACATCCATGGCACGGCATGATCCTTCGTGCATGGTTCAAAAACAAGGCACGACATCATCCTTCATGCATAATCAATAACATGGCACGGCATTAACCTTCGTGCATAATCAATAAATCAAGACACGGCATTAACCTTCGTGCATAATCAATAAATCAAGGCACGGCATCACCCTTCGTGCATTATCAATCTTCCTCACCGAAATAACAATCACAGTTAAGGGCAGATA
This sequence comes from Nicotiana noctiflora, assembly GCA_032618575.1. Lineage (NCBI taxonomy): Eukaryota > Viridiplantae > Streptophyta > Magnoliopsida > Solanales > Solanaceae > Nicotiana > Nicotiana noctiflora. Next base: position 51,699 of record JASVEL010007428.1, read on the forward strand.
ATGAAAACAATAAATCATGATCTATCCCGGCAAGGGACACAATAATCATCACAATAAAGTCCCGGCAAGGGCAATCAATATCTCACTTCACAATAAGTCTCGGCAAGGGAGAACAATAACAATTCTACAACCTGGCAAGGGTTCAACAATTTATCTTTAAATATGTCTCACAACAAGTATTAACAATGACTCACGGTCATGCAAGACGCCAGTGTATGGATGCTCGTCACCACAGCCCATACACCGCACTCGATCACATAGCACATAGCACATAATCTTATTCCCTCAAGCTAGGATATAACAAACACTTACCTCTAGCCTTGAAGTCCAAATTACTCTTCAATTATAGCTTTTTCCCCGAATTTCCACTTTCAACTAGCTCGAATCTAATCACAATTGATTCCATCATATTAATAAATACTAATAAACTTGGTTTGAATGCTTACAAATGGATTTCTCAAAGTTTACCCCAAAATTTTCCAAAATGCCCCTGGCCCCACGTGGTCGGAACTCGGGGTTCGGACCAAAATCCGGTTACCCATTCCCCCACGAGTTCAAATATATGATTTGTTTCAAAATCGAACCTCAATTCGAGGTCCAATTACCCAATTCATGAAAAACCTAGGTTCTACCCAAAAACATGAATTTCTACCATGAAAACCTTTGATTTCTATTCAAAAACATGTTTAATGTTGTTAGGAATTGAAAGAATTAAGTAAAAATTGACTTACAATTGCTTTGGAGTGAATTTGGCCTTGAGGGTTCGTGTGTGGTGTGTGGGTTTTTGAAAGAATGAAGAAAGAACTGAAAAATTCGTTTAAGTATAAAATTGCACAGCTGCGGATATCGCAATTGCGAACACTACAGGTCGGGGGTCTGCTGCTCTCGCAATTGCGAGAAAGAGTTCGAAATTGCAAACTTGGCTGGCATAGTGGGGCTTCGCATTTGCGACAATGGGTTCGCATTTGCGAACCCAGGTGAAATGAGTTAAGGCCTCGCATTTGAGAGGTTTTATTCGCATTTGCGAACCCAAGGACTTCTGGGCATTCATCGCATTTGCGATCACAGGGTTCGCATTTGCGAACACTGGCCTGGCCTGTCCCTTTCGCATTTGCGATAGATTCTTCACATTTGCGAAGACACCAGCTGGGTGAAAAACCAGCTGTGTTATTTTTAAGAAATTGTTCCAACGGCCTATCAAATCTTTACCCAAGCCCCCGGGCTCCAAACCAAACATGTACACAACATCAAAAACATATTACAATCTTGTTCGTGCGATCACATCGCCAATATAACATCGTTTTCATCAAATCAAGCCTCAAGTTCATGATTTTCGTACTTTTGGTTTTCAAAACTTTCAAACTTGGAACTCAATGTCCAAAACATATCAAATGACATCCAAATGTCACCAAACTTTGCAGAAAGCACATATTTAATATTTAAGACTTGTACCGGGTGTCGGAACCAAAATACGAGCCCGATACCAAGGTCCTTTAATTCTTTTTCCTTTAATAATTACAACAAAAATAATTTCACAGAAAAATCCATAACTTAGGCCCTAGGCCTCAGAATTCGACTCCGGATACATGTCCGAGTCCCATATTTTCCTACGGACCTTCCGGGATCGTCCGATCTCGGGTCCGGGTCCGTTTACCGAAAATGTTGACCGAAGTCAACTATATCAATATTGATATCATTTTTCTTCAAATTTCTCATAGAATTCATATATTCTATCACAAAATCTTTCCGACTACGTGCCCGGATCGTGCACGTAAATCGAGGCAACATAGAATGAGGTTTTCAAGGCCTCGAAAGTGTGGAACAAATGAAGAAAGTAGGTGATGACCCTTTGGGTCGTCACATTGGATGTCTCTAAGCCCAGCTATGTTTAGCTTGTACAGTCGTTAGGTCTTCATTATTTGAGCATATCAGGGATCGACATTATGATGATCCTTAGTTGCTTGTCCTTAGGGACACAGTGCAACACGGAGGTGCCAAGCAAGTTATAGTTGGAGATGATGGAGTTTTGAGGATGCATGGTCGAGTTTGTATGCCTAATGTAGATGGACTTTGTGAGTTCATTCTAGATGAGGCCCATAGTTCCCATATTCTATTCATTCGTGTGTCGCCAAGATATATCAAGATTTGTGGCAGCATTACTGGTGGAGAAGAATAAAGAAATATATTTTGTCATATGTAGCTTGGTGTTTGAATTGTCAGCAGGTAAAGTACGAGCACTAGAGACCCGATGGTTTGTTTCAAAAGATTGAGATTCCTGAGTGGAAGTGGGAGTGTATCACTATGGACTTAGTTGTTGGACTCCCATGGACTCAAAGGAAGTTCGATGAAGTATGGTTTATTATTGATAGGCTGACTAAGTCAATGCATTTCATCACCATGGCAGTTTCCTAATCTTTAGAGCGGTTAGCTGAGATCTATATCTGTGTAATTATTCGTCTTTATGGTGTGCCCGTGTCTATAATTTTTGATTGAGGTACGCAGTTTACTTTGCATTTTTGGAGGGAAGTTAAGTGTGAGTTGGGCACACGGGTCGAGTTGAGCACAACATTTCATCCCAGACGGCCGGACAATTCGTGCGTACTATTCAGATTTTGAAGGATATGCTTCACACCTGTGTTATTGACTTTCGAGGTTCGTGGGATCAGTTTTTGCCATTAGCAGAGTTTTCATACAACAACAGCTATCAGTCGAGCATCTAGAAGGCTCTCTATGAGGCGTTATATGGTAGGCGATATCAGTCACCAGTTGGGTGGTTTATGCCGGAGGGGGATCGATTGTTGGGTACAGATCTAGTATAGGATGTCTTGGACAAGGTTAAGATTATTTAGGATATGCTTGGTACAACTTGATAACTAGGAATTTTGCATGCTTTTAAACCCCTTCTTGCCCGAGCTCTGTGCATAAAATGTTTTAAACTGGCCTTGAATTGCTTACAAGTGCGCTATTTTGCAGGTTTGAGCGACAAAAGGATGAATACCGTCAAATCAGCTCAAAAAGGAGTGAAACCGGCTAAGCATCAAAGGAAGAAGGAGACGGACTCAAAGGAATCCTGTGCGGACCTCACTGTTTTGGTATGCGGCCACACAGGTCGATTCAGAGAACAGATCAGTCACAGCTTCTACTACGCGGACCGCACTGATTTGGTGTGCGGCAGCGTAGAAATGTTCAGAGAGGCCAAAAGTCACAAGCAGATTTACGTGGACCACATCCACTTTCATGCGGTCCGCAATGATGAAGATCAGAGAGAGAACTATTCAAGGCAAAGTCCCCACGTGGCTGCGTGCCAAAATAGTGCGGCCCGCGTGGGTGAAGAATCAGAGAGTCTGTAGTCAGAGGATTCACACAGTGCGGCCGCGTTCCATTTCAACGCGGTCCGCATTACTATACCTACGCGGCCGCATGACAAATGTACACGGTCCGCGTGACTTGCTCCAGCACCAGTTCTTCTGAAGCTCAATTGCCCTACGCGGCCGCACGACAAAAGTGTGCGGGCGTGCGACCCGCAGGGGCATTTTTGTCCGAAAATTACTGTGTAGTATAAATAGCTTCTTTTACTTTTTTAGGTTCTGTCAGATACTAGATACTGGCGGCTTAGCACGTGAGAACATATTTTACGCCTATTTTGGGCAATTTCTTAGTCTTTTAACATTTGATTTAATTTGTAATCAATTACTATGTCAATTTCATCTTTAATTTCTTCATCTTCTTCATTATTCATGTCTAGCTAAACCCATAGCTAGGTTTGTAGCCCAACCCTAGTATGGGTAATTAATGGGTTAGATTATTAGATGCTTAGATGATTGTGGGTGTTAGGATTCGGGTTGATTGAATGTTTTTCATTTGGATTTTGTGGTTGCAAACACTAAATCTAGTTTTGTGGGTTTGGGCTCTTCTTGAGAAAGAGAGTCTAAAACCTCTCAATCAATTCCAACAAAGATTTGGGATGGACCCATGAGAATGGTAGTCCCAAGTAACGGGTATAAACCTAGAGAGAGTAATTACCCAACTTGAGCCTAAAGTTGCTTGGGCAAATTAACCTACCCAATTGGTCTCGAGAGATTCGATTGGGAAAAATTGTTCTCTCTACCGAGAGGTGTGAGAATGAATGCATAGAGCAACGGTTATCCAATAATACCATTACATCATCTTGGCATTGAATATCATTACCCGTTAGTTATTCCACCTAGGTAAATGCTACTACCCTAGTCCCCTTTCTTATTTGCATATTACACTTTAAAATCAATCTTAGCATAATTTAGATTTCATACTAGTAGTTTATAAAATAGTTTGTAAAGAGAAAACACAAATATGCTTGAAGTCAAATTAGAAGCTAAATCACAATATTAGTTCATCTTAAGTTCTCACTCCAATTTCCAACTCCCTGTGGATTGACACCGAACCACTATTTGGGTAAAAGTAGTTGTGCCCGCTCTTCCTTTTGGTTGAGTTTGCTACGATCACTTTTTGGCGCCGTTGCCGGGGAGTTAACGGTGTTGATTAATTGCGTTGCTAGTGTTGTGTTTTGCTTCTTCTATCCTTCTTTTACTAATTTTCTTGACTCAATCTAACAGGTACAAATGGCTCTTAATGCAAATGCTAATGTTCCCCTTGGCGATGCCATGGCGGGGGAGGAGGTAGAGGACCTTGAGCAAGATGACTTTCCAGTACAACATGTACCACGGAGGGCCCGAAATGCCAATTCTAATCAACAAGACCAAATTCTAGACCCTCCTCCGCCACCGCCTAGGGTTGCGCCAAGAGCAATGACAAACCAAGGATATGCTAGTGCCATTGTTCCTCCCCGAATCCGGGTGGCGAACTTTCAAATTACAAATGTGATGCTGACACTATTGGAGCAAAGAGGGTATTTTACGGGTGCCTCTAATAAAAATGCCTACAAGCAGTTGAAGGGGTTCGTAGATACTTGTTGGGGAAGCAAACAAACCAATGTGTCCGAAGATGCTTAGCGATTGCGGCTTTTCCCTTTCTCATTAAGGGGTAAGGCGCTAGATTGGTTGGAGAGGTTGCCGAATCACTCAATAACTATATGGGATGAATTGGCGGACAAGTTCATTGCCAAGTTTTTTTCCCCAACTCATATGGCGGCTTTGAGAGATGAGATTCTAGCCTTCAAGCTAGAGCCAACAGAGCCGTAACATGAAATTTGGGAGAGGTACCGGACTATGGTGAAAGAGTGCCCCAACAATGACATGACCGATGCTATGGTTCAACAAACTTTCTATAGGGGGATCAACACAGCGAACCAATGCATTGTGAACCAACTGGCGGGTGGAAATTTCATGAAGTTATCTTTGGAGGAAACATGCAATGTTATGGACCAAATGGCCGACACTTCTTTGGCATGGAAAAGTCGGGCGAATGTACCTCAAGGAGATCCGAATGTTATTCATCTACATAAAGAGTTGCATGACCATGGATAAGCCATTGCCGAGCTCATTACAACCATGAATCAATTGGAGAAAGCTCAACTTCAACAAGTGCAAAATCTGCGCCAAGTGAATTCATTGGAGAATGTCTGAATGTTGAAAAGGAGGAATAGAGGGCAACAAGCACAACAAGGCCAATGTGATCAAAACGAGAACAACAATGATGGAGGATTTTCTAATGATGGCTTTGACGATCAAGACGAAGATTGCCAATATGTGAATAATTTTCAAGGCAATAGAGGGAATCAAAATAATCAACAATGGCGTTCCCAAGGCAATTGGGGGAACCAACAAGGAAGAGGAAATCGGAACAATAATAACAATGGGAACAATGGTGGAGATTGGAACAACCAAGGAAACAATTGGAACAATCAAGGCAACAATTGGAACAATCAAGGAAATAGTGGTGGCAATTAGAGTGGTAATAATAGTAGTTGGGGGAACAATAACAATCAAGGCGGCTGGAACAATGGTGGCAATCAAAACAATTGGGGGCAAGGTTTTCAAAGAGCTCCTATGTATCAACAACCCAACAATCCACCCCCTTTCCATTCACAAGGATCAAGTTCTTCGGGCAATGATATGGGTCGAATTGAAGTCATGTTTGAACAAATGATGAAAAAGAATCAAGATTCGGATGCCCAACTAGCTTCCCACAATACTTCAATCCGGAATTTGGAAGTTCAAATCGGCCAACTTTCTCAATCTTTGAACTCCCGACCTAAGGGTGCACTACCAAGTGACACGGTGGTAAACCTGAAGGGAGGGAACAATCATGTGATGTCCGTGACAACTAGGAGCGGAAGAGGCGGTGTTGTGAATGCCTTAAATGAGAATCGAGTTGTGGATGCGGAAGTATATTTGAATGATGATGACATGCCGATGAATGATGACAATGTGGTTGAACCTATTGCAACAAATGATGTGCGGATTGACATTAAGGATGAGGTCGGGATTGAGTCGTAAGATACCGTGAACCCGTCTAGGGAACACATCATTGATATTCCCGAGCCATCTATTCCAAAGTCCAAGGCACCCTTGCCAAGGCCTCCTCCACCGTATCCACAAATATTGGCAAAGCAAAAAGGAGATAATCAATTTAAGAAGTTCATAGAGATGATGAAGAGCTTGACCATTAATGTGCCTTTGGTGGAGTCACTTGAACAAATGCCCAGTTATGCTAAATTTATGAAGGACTTGGTGACGAAGAAAAGGTCGATGGATTGTGAGACGATAATGATGACTCACCAAGTGAGTGCGATAGTTCATTCCATGGTTCCTAAGCTAGAAGACCACGGTGCCTTCACCATTCCTTGTACAATTGGAAGTGTTAATTTTGCTAAAACACTTTGTGATTTGGGTGCTAGTATCAATCTCATGCCATATCCGTGTTTAAGACCTTTGGTATTGGACAACCCCATCCAACTTCAATGAGGTTACAAATGGCGGATCGTTCTATGAAGAGGCCTTTGGGAATAATTGACGATGTTCTCGTGAGAGTTGACAAGTTTATCTTACCGGCCAATTTTGTCATTCTTGATTGTGAAGTGGACTTCGAAGTCCCTATCATTCTTGGTAGGCCATTTTTAGCCACCGGAAAAGCCCTAGTGGATGTTGAAGCGGGAGAATTGTCTTTTAGGGTCGGTGATGAAAAAGTGGTGTTTCACGTGTGCAAATCCATGCGGCAACCAAATAGCACCGAGGTGTGCTCGTTTGTGGACATTGTCACGGCGGTGATAGTGGATGACACAAGCGCCATGATCAATGTTGAAGATCCACTTGAAGTGGTCCTTTTAAATATGGAGGTCAATGATGATGCCGATCGCGTTGAATGTGTAAATGCTTTGCATGGTATGGGCTCTTACTCTTATGAGCCGAGGAAGCTATATTTGGACCTTGAGAATCGCAAGACTCCTCCCACTAAGCCATCTATTGAGGAGACACTGGTGTTGGAGTGGAAACCACTTCCTCCTCACCTCAGGTATGAATACTTGGGTCCTAATTTCACTTTGATGGTTATACTTTCCTCTTGCTTAACTAACATGCAGGTTGACGCCACTTTGGCGGTCTTACAAAAGCGCAAGCGAGCAATTGGATGGACTTTGGCGGATATTTGGGGTATAAGCCCCGCTTTTTTCATGCACAAGATCATATTGGAGGATAATGCTAGGCCATCACTTGAGCACCAAAGAAGATTGAATGAGGCCATGCAAGAGTTAGTCAAAAAGGAGATCATCAAATGGTTGGATGCCGGGGTGGTCTACCTCATTTCGGATAGTTCTTGGACCTCTCCGGTCCAATGTGTTCCAAAGAAGGGTGGCATGACGGTTGTCACCAATGCAAAAAATGAATTGATTCCTACTCGTACGGTCACGGGTTGGAGAGTGTGCATGGACTATAGGAAGCTCAACAAGGTGACACGGAAGGACCATTTTCCATTGCCTTTCTTGGATCAAATGTTGGACCGACTTGCGGGTAGAGCTTATTATTGCTTTCTTGATGGCTATTCGGGTTACAATCAAATACTCATTGCCCCAGAGGATCAGGAAAAGACAACATTTGCATGTCCTTATGGCACATTCTCCTTCTCTAGAATGCCATTCGGATTGTGTAATGCCCCAGCTACTTTTCAGAGGTGCATGATGGCGATCTTCACCGACATGGTGGAGGACATTCTTGAGATATCTATGGATGACTTCAGTGTAGTAGGGGATTCTTTTGATGATTGCTTGGCCAATTTGGATCGTGTATTGGCATGATGTGAAGATACCAACCTTGTGCTTAATTGGGAAAAGTGTCACTTTATGGTGCGAGAAGGAATTGTATTGGGCCACAAAGTTTCAAAAAATGGCATTGAAGTGGATAAAGCAAAGATAGAGGTTATTTCAAGGCTCCCTCCCCCTAACTCTATCAAAGGGGTGAGGAGTTTCTTAGGGCACGCCGGGTTCTATCGGCGCTTTATAAAGGATTTTTCCAAGATCGTGAACCCATTGTGCAAGCTATTAGAAAAGGATGCTAAGTTTGTCTTTGACGAGAGATGCATGGAATCTTTTGAGTTGTTGAAGTAAAAATTGACTACTACCCCCATCATTACCGCACCTAATTGGAATTTTCCTTTTGAACTTATGTGTGATGCAAGTGATGTAGCGGTAGGAGCGGTACTTGGCCAAAGAATCAATAAGATGTTCCATCCGGTGTGCTACTCAAGCAAGACGATGAATGAGGCTCAAAGGAATTATACCGTCACCGAGAAGGAGTTGCTAGCTATTGTGTTTGCCATGGAAAAATTTCGTCCTTATCTTATGGGGGCCAAGGTAATTATTCATACCGATCATGCCACCCTTAGGTATTTGATGACTAAGAAGGACTCAAAGGCAAGATTGATGAGATGGGTCCTACTTCTTCAAGAGTTTGATCTAGAGATTGTTGATCGCAAAGGTAGTGAAAATCAAGTGGCGGACCACTTGTCCCATTTGGAGGAGCAGGGGAGGCCATCCAATGGCCTTGAAATAAATGATTCTTTCCCAAATGAACAACTCCTCGCGGTGTCAATGCATGATATGCCGTGGTTCGCCGATGTTGCCAACTATCTTGTGACCGGTGTAGTCCCATGTGAGCTCTCTTCTAACCAAAGGAAAAAGCTAAAGTGGGATAGCTTTTATTTCTATTGGGATGATCCGTATCTTTTCAAAATTTGAACGGATGGAGTAATTCGAAGATGCGTCCCGGAGAGCGAGAAAATGAGTATCTTGGAGACTTGCCACTCTTCTTCCTATGGTGGTCATCATGGGGGAGTGAGGACGGCTTCCAAAGTCTTGAGTTGTGGTTTTTATTGGCCAACAATCTTCAAAGATGCTAGTGATTTGGTGAAGAGTTGTTATGCATGCCAAAGGGCCGGTGGAATTTCAAAGAAAGATGAGATGCCTCTAAATACCATTCTAGAAGTTGACATTTTTGATGTATGGGGCATTGACTTTATGGGGCCTTTTGTGAGTTCTTGTGGGAATACATACATCTTGGTAGCGGTGGATTATGTATCAAAATGGGTTGAAGCCGTGGCTCTTCCTAACAATGAAGCCCGAAGTGTTGTGAACATTTTGAAGAAGTATATCTTTACGAGATTTGGGACTCCCCGTGCTATTATTAGTGATGGGGGCCCTCATTTTTGCAACGAAGATTTCGATTCATTGCTCACCAAGTATGGAGTAAATCACAAGGTCACTACCCCGTATCATCCTCAAGCAAGTGGCCAAGTTGAAGTTTCAAACTGAGAAATCAAGAGTATCTTGTCTAAAACGGTCAATGCCAATATGACCGATTGGTCAAAGAAATTAGATGATGCTCTTTGGGCTTATATGACAGCTTATAAAACTCCAATTGGTATGTCTCCTTACCCGTTGGTGTTTGGTAAGGCATGTCATCTTCCGGTGGAACTTGAGCATAAGGCGACGTGGGCCTTAAAAAAGCTGAACTTGGAATGGGATATAGCGGCAAATCTTCGGGTAGATCACTTGAATGAGCTTGACGAGTTTAGGTTTCATGCATACTCTAGCTCATCCTTATATAAGGACAAGATGAAGTATCTTCACGGCAAATATGCTCGAGCCAAGGAATTCAAGGTTGGTGATATGGTCCTTCTCTTCAATTCTCGGTTGAGGTTATTCCCGGGAAAGCTAAAGTCAAAGTGGACTGGCCCTTTTGAAGTAGTAGGTGTGACCACGTTCGGAGCTCTTGACTTAAAGAACAAGAATGGTGAAATAATTCGAGTCAATGGGCACCGGGTGAAGCACTATTTGGGAAAGCCAGATGATAGCCAAGTGTTGGCACTCTTGCACTTGAAATGATGGAATGATAACTTGCGTCATGCCGCGTCGTTAAATCAGGCGCTTCTTGGGAGGCAACCCATGTCTTTTTCTTCTTCTTTATTTTTCTTCATTCGTAGAATAGGATTTTTGAGCTGACAATGTGTGAAGTGTTGCAGGGATTATGTTGAAATAATGCAGGGAAAATACAAAAAGTGGCAAGTCTCTGAAGTTTGGTCATGCGGCCGCACAACAAATCAGTGCGGTCCGCGTGGCTTGTCTAAGCCAAAGAAGTGAGACCAAGGCAACCCATGCGGCCCGCATGGAAAAAGTATGCGGTCCGCGTGGGGTGGACAAAATAGGATGAAAATTGGCAGGCATCTGAAGTTTATCACACAGCCGCACACCAAATCAGGGTGGTCCGTGTGGAAACTTGTCACTTGAACAAGTTTCTGAAGTTTGTCACGCGGCCGCAACACAAATCAGTGCGGTCCGCGTGACTTTGCTGGACAAATGAACACATGGGTAAATCCTATACGGTCAGCGTGACAAAAGTGTGCGTCCGCGCAGGCGGGTAAGTGATGGGTCCCACGTCCTTTCCTATAAATAGGGACCCCTGGCCTTCATTAAACCTTTTGCCAAAAATTCCTTCTGAGAGCTTTTCACTGTTCATCCCGTGTATCTTGTGCTTCAATTGCAATTCCAACTAATCCTTGGTAACATTTTACTTCTAATTCATTATCTAGATTACTTTATTTTGTACATAAACTGATTGATGCTAGAATAACTTCTTAATTTCTTTAATTTTTTCCTTCTTTTAATTGATAAATTAGGATCAAGCATGATAATTATAGAATTGGGGCTAACTTTCTTGTTAAAATAACTGAGTAGGGACACTTAGGACACATGGTGTTGAAAACATTGGACTTAATTGAACAAAAACACCCTACCAGTTAAATTTTGACCTACGCGGCCGCACACCATTGTTGTGTGGTCCGTGTGAGTGATTTTTCATGAGAGCCAAAACCTACACGGCCGCGGTCCAAATCAGTGCGGATCGCGTGCCCAAGGTTCAGAGAATCTGAAATTTGGTAATCCCTTATGTGCGGATCGCGTCCATTTCTGGGCGGTCCGCGTTGACCTCACGCCGCCGCGACACAAATCAGTGCGGTCCGCATGGGTCAAATTCAGAGAGTTGGATATTTTGGTGTTCAGCATGTGCGGACCCGTCCATTTCTGGGCTGTCCGCGTTGACCTCACGTGGCCGCGATGCAAATCAGTGCGGTCTGCGTGGGTCAACTTCAGAGGAGTTCATATGATGTTGCTTAGCATGTGCGGACTGCGTGGCTAAAGTTTGTGGTCCGCGTGACCCCTGTTACCCTACTGTGCCTGTTTTTTGTATATATTATTCTCACATTGTACACTGCTTACGTGCTTCGACTAACCAATCTAGACTCTACTTTTTGCATACAATGCCGAAGAAACATATTGCACAACGTGGGGGTAAACAACCCGGGAGGGGTGGTCCCTCCCGAGGGGGCAAGGGAAAACGAATTGTAAAACTCACCCTGGAGGCCCGGGAAAACATAAACAAAACCCGAAAGCTGATTCGGGAAGCTGATAGGGCGGCCTTTCATTCCACGGGGATTGACGACATACCTTCTAGGAGTGTGACCTCGGAGTCTGCCCCCTCCCACATGTCCATCTCAGTACCCAACATGGTGTCATCATCTCCAGACCAACCCACAGCTGCCACCTCCAAGCCGGTAAATGTAGTCTCGGACTCGTCTGATGAGTCTCGAGCAGAAAAGAACAGTGATGATGAATACTCCACTTCTCCCACAACTTCATTATCAGGGGAGAGTGGAGGACATGCGGAAGGAGGAGAGCCATAAGTGGGTGGTATAGAGCGGACAAGGGACCCAAATGTGTGGACTGATAGGTTTGTGAGTCAGCTGGCATGGCACAAGTTCAGAGAGTGGTGGCCAAAGAGAAGATTGATTCCGGAGAGGCGATTCATTGATGCAGACTTGCTACTACACAACCCTCATGTGCAAGCACAGTTCCATACTAGAGAGGGTTGGAGCTTCTTCAAGGAGCGGGTGGAGAATGCAAATGAGCACATGGTCAAAAAATTCTACACAAACATCCACCATATAGTCCGGGATTCCACCGCCACAAAAGTGAGGGATCAAATTGTGTTGTTTGACGGAAAGTCCTTAAATGAGTTCTTGGGGTTCGCGGATGAAGATGAGTCCCAATATCTAGAGAAGTTGGCCCTGAAAGAGGAGGCCGTCCTTGGTTAGCAGAAGTGCTAGCTGCTCTCGGCACTGTTTTGGTGTGGCTAAAGGCACAATAAAAGATTTATAGAAACACCCTCAACTTTGAAGCGAAAGGGTGGCTGACCTTTGTCTGCAACCGATTGGACCCTACCACTCATGACCATTCAGTGCCTATTGATCGTGCAATGTTGTTAGCTTCGATTATGGCCGACTTCCCATTGAATGTGGGAAATATCATGCATCGGGTAATCTCAACTATGGGCCACGAGACCAAGACAAACTATCCCTTTCCCAACACATTGACATTGTACTTCAAGGAGATGAAAGTGAAGAGAAAGAAATTTGATGTGATGGTACCTCGGCGGGGGATTACTCGTGGTATGATCAAAAGGTTTCGGACAACCCTAAGACGGCTAAGAAGAGCCAAGCTACCACTTCCACCACAGCTGGTGAGTCTGAGGAGCCAGTTTCCACCACTGAGCAGACCACTTCCCTCCCTCCGGGTCCTCCCACAGCACCTTCCTCCTCTACTGCTGATCCAGAGATTCCAGTCTCCAAGACTCATCGGTTCACTGCCAACCAGCTTACTTATTCATTGGCAAGTTTGAATAACAGGATGTCGGCTGCGACATCCAAGTTGTCCACATTGACGACAGCGGTTCAGGCTCATACTGCACCAGTGACGGTGGAGGTCCCTGCTTCTATTGAGGAGACACTGAAGAAGATTCTGGATAACCAGGAGAAGATGATGAAGAAGCAAGACAGTTTGGCTGAGGCAGTTGACGCACATAGCAAGGCTCTCAAGAGCCTTGCTAGGGAGCATAGAAAGTTGAGAAAGACCAAGGCCTCCACGGAGTCAGTTTCAGCTCTAAAGGAGCAGGTGGACAAGCTGGTTGCGGATCAGTTGCCTTTGGATTTGTTGTTTGGAGAGCCGGCCGTAGAGCCACAGGCGGAGCAGCCACAGGAGGAGCCTAGGCCACGCAAGAAGAGGAAACTCCCCAACATAGAGGTAGTTGTCATTATGGTAGCTCCAGAGCAGGAGGGGCCCTCCAGTTCACCCACAGCAGATGAGCCACCTCTAAAGTAGGCACCTGTCCCAGCAGCACAACAGCAGGTTGGGGACCAGTCTGAGGTCCCTACCACTACAGCGGACGAGGGAGCCAGTGAGCAGAGTCATCCGGTTGATCAGGCTTGAGGGGCCATCTATATCCTTTATTTTTTATGCTTATTTGATAGTTAGCATTGAGGACAATGCAAGCTTTTATTCGTGGGGGTGTGCCCTACTATCTTTTTATTTGAACTGTATATATTGATTACTCTTAGTACACTTTTAGATGTAGTATTTGTATATATTTTGATACTTTGATCTACTCTAGTTTTCATTTTGATCACTTTGGGTTTGTATATAAATGACTATCTTTGTACATATTCATTTGTTCTCAGTTTGATTTCTCTTCGTTTTTCGTTACTCTCGTAAAATCATTAGGCTTTGTTTTAAGTTTTCAATAAACCCGTGGTTTTCTTAATGCCACGGTTCTTTCCAAGGGTTAAGTATTGTGTGAACTGGGTGGCTCTTCCCTATGATAGATAGCATGACAACTTTCTTAAGGGTTGAGTCAATTTTTCGTTTTCTTTTTTATTTTCAATTTTTTGATAGTTAAGGGTACCTCGGGCAAACTTCACTTGGGCCTAGCACATTTGTCTCCGATCTTATGGTCAAAGACATCAAGTTGTGTCTAGAATGGTGAAAGTTGTGGCCTTGAGAATCTTATGTTGACCGAACAACCATCGATTGGTCATGTAAACCAACGCGTGCTTGAATCTTATCCGAGGTTGTTGTGGGCCTTCGACTCCATTTTTGGTGATCTCTGAGTGTAGGTGTGGTGAGAAATAGAATTGCAAGCCCAAGTACCGTACCAATGGTCTAGAACTTGCCCCGAATGTTTGTTGAGGTGAAATCCTAGGTGAAACTTGACTTGAGAAGTGAGTGTAGGCCATCTTTGATCCAAATGAACATACCTTGAATCATTTCTTCCAGCCTACCAATAAATAGATCCCTAGTCACCCGTTTGAGCCTTAAACCTTATTCCTTCATAGACCAAGTTGCAAGCCTATACCCGTTTCAACTTAGACCTTCTCTTGGCACCCAGAAATCTTCCCTTAAAGTGATTGCAAAAGTATAAGTTTGGGGGGGGGGGGGGAAGATAAGATAGGCACAAGAAAGGCACCAATGTGGTAAAAAGGCACAAAAGCAAGAAGGAAAAGAAAGGCATTGAAAAAGGAAACAAAGAGAGAAACAAACAAAAAGTTTAATAAGACCCAAAAAGGGGGGACCAAAAAGATTTGAAAAGTGAAAAGCAAAAAGGAAAAATGTGAATGAAGTGATAAAAGAAAAAGTGTCAATTTCAAAAAGGAAGAGTGCCATGGTGTCTCTCTTTCAACCCTTAAAAGAAGAAATGTTCAAAAAAAAAAAGAGTCGAGAAAGTGTGCCATAAATGAATAAAAAGAAGCGCTTTAGGGAAGGTTGAACCAATAAGAGCCAAATTCCTACCCTACCCAAAATGCCTTCACAATAACTTCCCAAAAAGTCCTATATGATCTCAAGTTGGGAAAAGCCTGCATTAGTGGATACTTACATAAAGGGCAAGCCTATGGTACCTAGCGTTGGGCTTAGGGTCTCTTCTTTTAGAGAGTGAATGTGAAATACTCTACATTGATTTGTGTGCAAATACTCTAAAAGGTGAGGTGCACTTAGGGAGAGCCGAGGATGTACAAGTTTGGGGTCCACAATAACCAAAGTGTTTTGAGAAAGGATCCTTGATGGATCGAGTCAACCCTCGAAGCTCTTGTGTCACACTTGATCCAAAAAGCTTCAAATTTTCAAAAAGGTGTCAATGATACATTTGCATTAGGGACAATTGTTAGTCCCAATTAATGTTTGTGAGGTTACCTTCGGACAAATAGGGCTTGTTTTGATGTCTTTTCTCTGAAAGTTAGGTCTTAATTTTGATTTGATTGAGGACAAGCAAAGGTTTAAGTTTGGGGGAGTTGATACCTAGGAATTTTGCATGCTTTTAAACCCCTTCTTGCCTGAGCTTTGTGCATAAAATGTGTTAAACTGGCCTTGAATTGCTTACAAGTGCGCTATTTTGCAGGTTTGAGCGACAAAAGGATGAATACCGTCAAATCGGCTCAAAAAGGAGTGAAATCGGCTAAGAGTAAAAGAAAGAAGGAGAATGACTCAAAGGAAACCTGTGCGGACCGCACTGTTTTGGTTGCGGCCCACAGGTCGATTCAGAGAACAGATCAGTCACAGCTTCTACTGTGCGGACCGCACTAATTTGGTTTGCGGCCGCACAAAAATGTTCAGAGAGGCCAAAAGTCACAAGCAGATCTACGCGGACCGCATCCACTTTCATGTGGTCTGAAATGATGAAGATCAGAGAGAGAAATGTTCAAGGCAAAGTCCCCACACGGCCACATGCCAAAACAGTGCGGCCCGCGTGGGTGAAGAATCAGAGAGTCTGCAGTCAGAGGATTTACACAGTGCGACCGCGTTCCATTTCTACGCGGTCCGCGTTACTGTACCTACGCGGCTGCGTGACAAATGTACGTGGTCCGCGTGACTTGCTCCAGCACCAGTTCTTCTGAAGCTCAATTGCCCTACGCGGCCGCACGACAAAAGTGTGCGGTCCGCGTGCGACCCGCAGGGGCATTTTTGTTCGGAAATTACTGTGTAGTATAAATAGCTTCTTTTACTTTTTTAGGTTATGTCAGATACTAGATACTGGCGGCTGAGCTCGTGAGAACATATTTTACGCCTATTTTGGGCAATTTCTTAGTCTTTTAACATTAGATTTAATTTGTAATCAATTACTATGTCAATTTCATCTTTAATTTCTTCATCTTCTTCATTATTCTTGTCTAGCTAAGCCCATAGCTAGGGTTGTAGCCCAGCCCTAGTGTGGGTAATTAATGGGTTAGATTATTAAATGCTTAGATGATTGTGGGTGTTAGGATTCGGGTTGATTGAATGTTTTTCATTTGGATTTTGTGGTTGCAAACACTAAATCTAGTTTTGTGGGTTTGGGCTTTTCTTGAGAAAGAGAGTCTAAAACCTCTCAATCAATTCCAACAAGGATTTGGGATGGACCCATGAGAATGGTAGTCCCAAGTAACGGGTATAAACCTCGAGAAAGTAATTACCCAACTTGAGCCTAAAGTTGCTTGGGCAAATTAACCTACCCAATTAGTCTCGAGAGAGTCAATTGGGCAAAATTGTTCTCCCTAACGAGAGGTATGAGAATGAATGCATAGAGCAACGGTTATCCAATAATCCTATTACATCATCTTTGCATTGAATATCATTACCCGTTAGTTATTCCACCTAGGTAAATGCTACTACCCTAGTCCCCTTTTTTATTTGCATATTACACTTTAAAATCAATCTTAGCATAATTTAGAGTTCATACTAGTAGTTTATAAAATAGTTTGTAAAGAGAAAACACAAATATGATTGAAGTCAAATTAGAAGCTAAATCACAATATTAGTTCATCATAATTTCTCACTCCAATTTCCAACTCCCTGTGGATTGACCCCGAACCACTATTTGGGTTAAAGTAGTTGTGCCCGCTCTTCCTTTGGGTTGAGTTTGCTACGATCACAGCTTAGTCCAGGTAAAAGAGTTATGCCAATCATAAGGTTCATGATATGGCATTCATCATCGGAGAGCAAGTGTTGCTTCGAGTGTCGCCCATGAAGTGCGTGATGAGATTTGGGAAGAAGCGCAAGCTATGCCCTTGGTTCATCGGGCCTTTTGAGATTCTTAATCGAGTGGAAGAGGTGGCTTATAGACTTGCGTTACCACTGAGTTTATCAGTGTGCATCTTGTGTTTCATGTGTCCATGGGTTGGAACTGTAACAACGATCCATCCCACGTGTTAGACTTTAGTATTGTCTAGTTGGACAAGGCCTTAACCTATAAGGAGGAGCCGGTAGCTATTCCAGATCAGCAGGTTCGTTAGTTGAGATGGAAGAATTTCCCTTCAATTTATGTACAGTGGAGAGGTCAACCTGTTGAGGTAGCTACTTGGGAGTGCGAGTCTAACATGCGGAGCTGCTATCCCCATATTTTCACCGACTCAGCTACTATCCTATGTCTGTTTGAGGACTAACGGTAACTTTAGAGGTGGATAATGTGACGATCCAAAGGGACATCTTTTGTTTTAGAACCCGAATTCGGGTTCTGAGGCCTTGAAACCCTCATTTTCTTTCTCTTCGATTTGTATGCGCAATCCAAACGAATTTTTGGGAAGCATTTATGTGAAATTAAAAAAATATTGAATTTGGCCTTTAAAATTGATTAAGTTGACTTCTGTCAATATTTTTGGTAAACAGACGTGGACACCTGATTTGATGGTCCCGTAGGGTCTGTAGTTAAATATGGGATTTGGGTGTATGCCCAGCGTCGAATTATGAGGTCCCTAGCCCGAGAAATGTTTTTTAAAGAAAATTGTTTGCTGGAAAATATAAGGACTTGTGGAAATGAAATGGTGTGTGATCTTGATGGTATGGGGCTGGTAATTTGGTTTTGGATCCCGGAACAGGTTTGATATAGTATTTAAGTCATATCTGTAAAATTTGGTAAAAAACGGAAGAGATTTGTTATAAATCGGACCCTTGGTTAAGAAAATAGACATTTTGAACTATCTTATAAATTTCATGAGTTTTGGTGTTAAATTCATTGTTCAAGATTTTATTTTGGCGATTTAATCGCATGAGCAAGTCCGTATGATATTTTTATACTTGTGTGCATCTTTGGTTTGGAGGCCCGAGGGCTCGGGTGATTTTGGATAGGCCACAGAGTGTTTTGGGAATTTGCTGTTGCATGTGGTATTGTTATAGGCTCTGATCTCGCAATTGCTAGGTCAGGCTTCAGAATTGCGAGCCTAACAGGCTTGGCAATGCGAGGGCTTTATCAAAATTGTGAAAAAGCCCAGCCTGCATTGTTCGCATTTGTGAACCTTGCTTCGCAAATTGCGAAGTCAACAGGGAGGGTCAACGATCGCAATTGCGACAAATTGCTCGCAATTGTGAGAAGAATAGACATGCTTCAGGTTCGCTATTGCGAAGCCTATCTTGCATTGCGAAGCTCCAGTCGCAATTGCGACATCTGCACCTGATCAAAACATCATTTGGATGGGATTTTCACTTCATTCTTCAAAATTTCGAACTCTAAACATCCCTAGGCAATTTTTCGAAAACCCAAACTTTTCCAAATCATAGGTAAATAATTTCTAACTCATCTTCTTCAATCTAATTTTTTTCTCATGATTCACTTCAAAATCTAAGGTTTTTCATGGGAATTGGGTGTTCTTGGGTAGAAATTAGGATTTTTGATTTTTGGGAATTTGGACTCAAATTGATGTCGGATCTTAAAACCAATTGCATATTTGAGTTCATGAGTAAATGGGTAATCGGGTTTGGTTCGAAGTTCTAGTTTTGACCAAGCAGGCCCAGAGTCAGTTTTTGGCCTTTTGGGAAAAATATTAGGAAATATATATTCATGCATTAGAATTGATTTATTTAGCACTTATTGATGTTATTAAGTACATTATGACTGGATACAAGCGAATTAGAGGTAGAACCAAGAGGTAAGGCGGTAATTGAGGCTTAATTTTGTTTGTGGAATTTAGGTAATTGTTCGGTCTAACTTTAAACTGACAAAATATGTGTGGTGGTCTTATTTTCTACGTATTAGTGTTGAGTACAATGTATAGGTGTGGTGACGAGTATCTGTATATTGTTGTCGAGCATGCAAGTGAGTCTTATACTGTGACCATTTTGCCTTTTATGCTTAAATTGATGGTTACCCATGTTGAACAAGACTTATGATATTTTCTTGGCAATTGATCATTTTTGAGTATTGACTCAAGCTGAGACTTATTTCGTGAAGTTAACTGTTAAAACGAGATTGGTTATAGTTGATTCCCTTTCCAGGATGTTATTGGCTTTATTGTTGATTCCCTTGTCGGGATGTTATTATTTCTATTGTTGATTCCCTTGCCGGGATGTATTGTTTCTATTGTTTGGGTGATGAAGAGTGTAAAGCACGAATGGTGATGTCGTGCATTATATTATGAGTGAGTGTTAATGCACGAAGGGTGATGCTTTGCCGATATTGTGAATGTTATGCACGAAGGGTGATGTCATGCCATGATTTGAGAGTTAATGCATGAAGGGTGATGCCGTACCATGATTATGAGAGTTAAAGCACGGAAGGTGATGCCATTCCGTTTATGTTTTTTATTATAGCGAGAACAAGAGTAAAAGCATGAAGGGTGATGTCATGCACGTGTTACTGTTTCATTATCCCCGTTGATACAAATATGGTGTTCATTATGTTTCTCTGTTGAATTACTGTTAGGATTTGACATTCCCCGTAGCTTGTTCCCCTTCCCCATCTTTATCTATTATTTTATGTTATTATTGTTCTGCTCGTATATGATTTAACTACACAGGTTTATATGGTTGTCATGTCCTAGCCTCTTTATTAGTTCGTCGAGGTTAGGCTCGACCCTTACCAGTACATAGGGTCGATTGTACTAATACTGCACTCTACACTTTTTGTGCAGATTTCGGTGACATTGTGAGTAGGGCGAGGTTGCTGCCTTTAGTCTAGGGAGACCAAGGTGGATCTGGTGGCATTCACAGAGCCTGAAATCCCCTTTCTCCGATTTAGTTTCTTCTCTCTCTTCTATTTCAAGAACAGTTGTACTTCTTCAGACTTATATTTGCAGTAAATATGAGTCGTTCATGGATTGTGAGACCACATCTACGGGGAAGCTATGTACTTGAGTTGTGGCACTGTTATAATTTCTGGATTTCTTAATTATTTTGTTTTAACTATTACCTATCCATGTTTGGTTATTAATAATGGTAGTAAAACTGTAACTATCGGCTTGCCTAGCTTTCACGAGTAGGCACCATCACGATTCCCGAAGGTGGAAACTCTAGATCATGACAACTTCGAATTGTTTTTGTTAAACTTTATGTGGGTTGGTTTTGATTTTCTTGCATTTGCAAGGTTTTGGTCGCAATTTCGACTACCGCAATTGTGAGGTAGTCATAGCTTGCGAACCTGGTATGCTAAGGACAGGGTCACATTTGCGAAGAGAATCTCGCATTTGTGAAGCCTTCAAAGTTTACTCTTGCGAACCCCCTGTCATATTTTCGATGAAGACACTAATGTTCCACGCTCGCATTTTCGAAGGATTTTTTGCTATTGCGAGTTCGCATTTGTGAACCCAGTGTCAAAAATGCGACATCTGCAACATGCTAAAAGCTGGGTATTCCAAGTTTTTGCCTCATTTTTCATATTTTTGAACCTAGAGTCGAGGTGAGGCGATTATGAGAGAAGATTTTCATACCAACTCAGTGGGTAAGTGTCTCTAATCAATTTCTAACTATATTTTGTTATTATATCTTTGATTTAACATCAAATTCATGAGAAACTAAATGAAAATTTGGGAAAAATTATGAAATCTTTCAAAAATGTAAAATGATGATTTGAAGACCAAATGGTATTGGAATTTGATAAAATTTGTATGGTTGAACTCATATTGGAATGGGTATTTGGATTTTATAAAATTTTTCAAGTTTCGAGGCGAGGGCCCGAGGGTAGTCTTTTGGACCGATTTTTGGAATTTGTTAAAGATGGAGACTTTATGACCCGAAATAGTTCTTATGTGTTTTATTAGTGATTTGAAGTTAATTTGTTTGTATTTGAGCCGTTTGGAGGTCTTTTCACCCGAGAAACACATTTTTGAGTATCGGTCTATCGTCTTTGATGTATGTATCTTGCCTAACCTTGTGTGGGGGACTTCCCCTTAAAAGTCAAGTCTTATATGTTGTTTGTAGTCCGTGTGCCTAAGGTTACGGGTGCGTGCTCAGACCTATTTTTGAAAAGTTGGCCTTTTAGTGATCTTAGGTCCCTATACCCACTGAGTATGAATTGTTATTGATATGATTGAGTTCCTAATTACTAGTACACTTCTACTAGCTTAAATTAGAACTTCTTGCTTACGGATGTACTCTAGTTTCATACTTGACTCCTAATTGACTTAATTGAAGATTTTTATTCCTTTTTACTATCGATTCTATATCTTCATAACTGTTTATATTTAATTGTAATTATCATCATCTCTCCCTATAATTGTTTGGTCATAATTGAGGTTCTCGTTATTTTCCCCACTAGTTGTCCTTAAGAGAAATTGTTGAATATCCTCGTAACTGCTCAATATTGAAGGAAGTTTAGATATCATATACCTTAGTTGACTTGCCCTTACATAGAGTTAACGGATTTGTATTAGTTCTTGTTGTTGAATCGTGCATTTGGGTATGACTGCTATATGTTATTTTCTTCCTTGTTGAATTGTTCTTATTATGCCTAGCATTCTATATTGTGCTTATTCTTTGTGAACTAGTCTTGTTTTTCTTATGATCGGAGGTCTTAGAGTTGTGTATTTACCATTTATTATACTATAGTTATTATTGTTGTTGTACTTGTTGTGTTGATGCATGAGGTTTCTACCGTGCGTTTGTGGTTATTGTGATGCATGAGGTTTCTACCGTGCGTTTGTGGTTATTGTGATGCATGAGGATTTTGCCATGCAGTTGTTGATATGGGAATTTGCACGAGGTTTCTGTCATGCCTAGTTTCCTATTATATTGCACATGCGGCGAAACAAGGTGGGATATGTATATGTGGGTTGTGCATATGACGAAGCAAGGTGGGAACATTTTGATGCACATGCGGCAAAACAAGGCAGGTACTTATTATGTTATTTTTTCACACATGGCGAGACAAGGTGGGCTATGTAAGGGATTCATTGTGATGCTTTGTGATAGCCTGGGGGCATTCTTGTTGTTGACATTGCGTTATGGTACAATCACCTGTATGAGCTTTACCTCATGAAAGTTGTGAGAAAATGTCATACGTGTTGTCTGTTCTTTTTCTTATATTTTTAGCTGGTATGATCTATGTTAGAACACTTATACAAGCATACACATAGCTAATCATACTTTTGGTTAGGAAGTTTTCCCCTGGCATTGTTAAGTATAGATGTACACATGTGTTTGCTTGTCACATATGTGAGAGTGGTTCTGGTTATTCAGTGAGTTGTTAGTATGATCATGAGGTGCGATGAGAGCAAAATATGCCAAGTGTTAGGGTCATGTATTGAGACCCATGAGCTGTAATGTTGTTTGAGGTTCGGTACTTCGAAGAGTTGTTGGTTAAGACCTCGTGTGAGAACTATCGTGGTTTCAGAGTTATTACTTGCCCTTACTATATTGTTATTTAGGATTTGGGTTTGTGTTTCTGCTCTCTCTTCCATGTCATTATTATGGTGCTTCCCTTTTTACTTGTTATTTTTGTCACAACCCCAGGTTCGCCCTCTGTGAACTATCGTGACGGCACCTAGTCTCTACGACTAGGTAAGCCTACCAATGCGGAATATAAACAACAGTTGCGAAAGAAATAACTTAAAAACCAAAATAGTAAAATAAAATAGTGGTTAAGATGCCGCCTGGCATATAACAGTACAAAATCTCAACCTAACACTCCCAAAATCCGGAACCCCGTGAAACAAAAGCTAAGAGATACATAAGAAGCTCTAACTCCAAAAATGTCTAACAAAGGAAAACTACTAAAGGGCTATACTTTTACAGAAAGGTAGAAAGGAACTCCCTGGTCTGCGGACGCGACAGATAAACCTCGAAGTCTCTACATAAGTGCCTCACCTCCAGGATGACAAGACTAAGTGGAAGTACCTGGATCTGCACAATAAAAATATGTAGCAGAGTAGCATAAGCACACCACAACGGTGCCCAATAAGTATCAAGACTAACCTTGGTGGTGTAGTAACGAGGAACAATCAAGATACTTACCGGTCCAAAAAACTGTACAAATATAGGAACAAAGGGACATGATGTATATAAAGATTACACGAAACGACTAACAATACTACAATCATAATAAGGGAAGGACACATCAAGTAACAACGAAAATACTAAGAATAATGACATAGAAGAGCAAGCAAAAACACAAACCCAAATCCTATAGTCACAATACAGTAAAGGTAAGCAATAACTCAGATCCTACGCCAGAGTTCACATAAGGTCTTATCCAATAATTTTGACAAAGTACCGATCTCAAACAAATTACAGCTCACGAGTCCTGGTACATAAAATCTAACACTTGGCATAATGTGCCCCATCAACCTCATGGTCAAGCTGACAACTCACTTGCTAACTAGATCCACTCTTCCATATGTAACAAGTAAACGAGGGTGTACATCTATACTCAGCAAAATTAGGAGGACTTCACATCCATAGGAGTGTTCAACTACGTGTATGCTTGTGCAAGTGCTTTAACGTAGTTCCTACCATCTAATAAACGTAAGGAAAATAATGAACATCACGTAAGATATTTCCTCACAACATCCATGAGATAAAGGTTATATAGGTAAGCGTACCACAATACAATATTAAACAACAAGAATGCCCCCAGGCCATCAAAAATCCTCATAATCAATCCCTGATATAGCCCATTTTGTCTCGCCACGTATGCAAATAATAACACAATAAGTGCCCACCTTATTTCGCCACACATGCATCATAATGTTACCACCTTGTCTCGCCATATGCGGAACCCACATATAAGCATATATATATATATATATATATACACACACACACACATACATACATACCCCGCCTTGTCATACCGCATGTGCAATATATCAATAGCATGGCAGAAACCATGTGCAACCCTATAACAATAGCTGCACGACAGAAACCTCGTGTATCACAATATCAACAACCGTACGGCAGAAACCTCGTGCACCACCACAACAATTACAACAACAACAATGACAATATTGACAAGAACATGATAAGTAAATCAACTCAAGAACTTTCGATCACAAGGAGACGGTAAAACTAGCTCACTAGAAATAACCAACAATAGAGAATAATATGCGTGATAAGAATAGCTCAACAGGGAAGAAAATAATATGAAGCAACAATCCCACAATATGTAATTCAACAACAATGAAGCTAACACAAATCAAGTAATTCAAAATAAGGAAAGGCCGAATTAATATAATAGATTATCTAAACTTTTTTTAAGGTTGGAAAATTTACGAAGAATATATAATAAATTCAATTAAGGATGGGTAGTGGGAAGATAATTATCACCTCAATCCAAACTAAACAATTACAGGAGAGATAATAATAATTTCTATTAAAGATGAGCAGTTATGAAGGATAACATGACAATAGAAGAGGTAAAAATGTTCAATTAAGCAAAATAAGAGACAAGTAGGCAATAAGAATGAATCATGAGCATGTAGAGGTGAAACTAGTAAGTGGAAAACTCAAGCATATCTAGTACACATTCATACATAATGAATATAAGGACCTACGAACCCTAAAAGCTAAGATTTTTCCATAATTAAGTCCGAGCATGCACTCATCACCTCACGTCATAAACTACAATCGTGATGACCCGACCCGTCATCTCATATGTTACTGCTCTATTTTCCCCATTTTATGATTATTCATGTTTCATTATCAGTGTTTGATGTGTTAGAGTTGATTTGGATTGGTTTTGGTAGAAAATGATACACTTAGTCTCTTTAAAGAAGGCTTGTTTTGAAAAAAGTCAATCGGACGTTGACTTATGAGTTAGAGGGTTCAGATGTGATTTTGGTGGTTCGGCTAGCTACGAGGGATGATTTGTGACTTAGGACTGCGACCGGAATTGATTTCGAAGGTCCGGTGTAGAATTAGGCTTGAATTGGCGAAGTTAGTATTTTGGCAGATTCCGGTTAATCGGTGAAATTTTGATCCGAGAGTCGGAATAGAATTCTGAGAGTTGTTGTAGCTTCATTAGGTGATGTTGGATATGTGTGTAAAATTTCAAGTTATTCGAACGTCGTTTGGTTGGATTTTTGGTTGAATGCATGTTTCGAAAGTTTGTTTTAAAGAACTTAGGCTTGAATCCAATAAGAATTGATGATTTTAGTATTGTTGCATGTGTTTTGATGATTGGAACAAGTTTGAGTAAGGTTTTAGGATGTGTTGGTGCTTTTGGTTGAGGTCCCGAGGGCCTCGGGTGAGCTTCGCGGTGGTTTCGGACCATTTCTAGGCCATTTTAACTGTTGATTTCAGTCTGCATTAGTGTTCTATGCGATCGCGGACAATGGACCGTAATCGCGGTGATTAAAATGTGAGAAACAAGTTAATGAATAGCGATCACGTACAATGTTTTACGATCGCGAAGAAGGAAATTTCGGTTGCTTTGATACTACTTCGGAAGCTCATATCTTTTTATCTACAACGACTTTTGAGGTGATTCAAAAATGAAAGTTGTAGCACTTCAGGTCTAGTTTTCAGAAAGCTAAAAAATCTTAATTTGGACATCTGTAGTAAAATTTATGGGCGTTACACCATAGGCTATTCGAGAAGGATCCCTAATACACATGAATGAATTTGGAAGCTTATATCTCACAATATATAAGGATTCAGGAAATGAGCAACAAATAAAAGATATAGCCCTATGTGTCTAGTTTCCATAATATCAAACTATTTGTCATTCGCAGTTGTGTGTAAAATTTATGACCATTATACTGAAGGCTCTCCGAAGGAGCTGGAATTGTTCATCGCGATCGCGAAGGGTTGACCGCGATCGCGAAGAGTAAATTTTGGGCTGGAAAATTATTCTCCACGATCGCGAAGTATTTTCCACGATCACGAAGAGTAAAAAACCTGGTCAAAATATTTTAAAACACATCAGTCGCAATTTTGGGCTCATTTTACACCCATAGTTGCTCGTTTTTAGAGATTTTTAAAGGAGATTAACGAGGGATTCAAGAGGGAACGTTTGGAGGTAAGTTTCATGGACTCAAAACTCATTTTTATTGTGAAATCCATCTATGAAATCATGGAAATTTAGCTAAAATGGTAAAAACTAAGGCTTGGAAATTTGGCACTTCAAAGTGGGATTTGAGGGGTCATTTGAACTCCGATTTTAGCATTCTCGGTATGTATGGGCAATATAAGGAACCTGATGATGTAAAAATTTTGAGTTTTGAGACGTGGTCCCAAGGCTCGGGTTTTGCTTGTGTCGAGATTTTTGTTATTTCTCGATTGTTTACGATTGGGTTTTATTCCCTTGGCATATTGTAAAGTATTCTCTTTGATTTTGGTTAGATTCGACGCGCATGGAGGCCGATTTGAGGGGCGAAGGCATCGCGGGCTAGAGATTTCGCTAGTTCGAGGTGAGTAATACTTATGAATGATATCCTGAGGGTTTGAAACCCTGGATTTACACATCATAGTGTTGTATTATGTTGATTTGCACACCAGGTATGAGTGTGGGGTAAAGAACCATTAGGGATTGTGACATGGTCCGTCCCAGTTGTGGATTTTACTGTATAATTGATTGAAACTTGCTTGATGCACTATTTAATTGAGCTAATTTCCATGACTTGGGATTTGTGCCGGTTATTTAAACCCTATAGGGGTTATTATCATTGTTTTCATGACACTTAGCATATTAAATAATTTCTGTCCTGAGTTAAACACTATTTTGAAATGTGCAGTCATATTGCTAAAGTTTAAAGACCTAAATTGCATTTTATGATGTTTTGAGTTAATAGCTATTACTTGACATTTTCCCGAGTGGCTCATTTACATGTTCTGGACTGAGATATGGATCGGCCTGCACGCCGCAGTAGTATAAATATATACATACAAGGATCGGATTGCATGTCGCAGTATTATTGTGCTTGGGCTGTAGGAGCGCCTCCAGAGTCTGTACACACCCCTAGTGAGCACGGGTACCCAAATGGATCGGGCTGCGCGCCACAGCGGTCATATGCATTGCATTGCATTCAAGCATTTGTTCCTGTTTGTACTACGTGACATTACATTTAGCACTTACATATTATTGGCATACATGCTATTACTTGCCTTGTTGACCAGATACCCCGGTGTTATATGTTAAGGAGTGTTGTGCCCAAGGGGCTGACTTATGTGTCGACTTGCACTATCTAATATAACATTCATATGCTTGACTATTGGAAAAATGATATTTGTAAAAGAGATTTTTAACTGAGATTGAGATTTTCATAAGGATTTTCACAGTGTTCAATTTTTCTCAAAGGGTTGAACTATATTTTATAGCATTTTGGAGTTCTCATACGTGTTTTCTTATCACTCAGATATTATTCGCTCTTATTACCACTAAGCTGGAAGTACTCACTTTACTCCCTGCACCTCGCATGCAGTTTCAGGTATTGTTCACCCGGTAGCGAGTTAATAGCGGATTGAAGGTATTATTATCGTAGCTAAGCAAGGTGATTGCCGGCGTTCGCAGCACCGAGTTTCTTCTTCTTGATTTCCAAATTTTACTCTATGTATTATAGACTTTGAAATTGTAATAAAGATCCTCCTAGATGCTCGTGACTTGTGACACCCCGGTCGGGCTGACTTAGGCTATAATGTTGTTAATTAATGTTTTTTAAGTTGCATTTTCCATCTAGTTATGTTTAGTAAGTGTTAAAGAAACGAATTGAGTTAGTTGGGTGGTCTTTTCTTCATGAGAGGTGCCATCACAACCGGGTATGGAGATTGGATCGTGATAGTTATGGGCAGCAGGAGGATAATCATCACCTCAATCCAGACTAAACAATTACAAGAGAGATAATAATGATTTCCAATAAATACGAACAATTATGAAGTATATCATGATAATAGAAGAGGTAAAAATGTTCAATTAATCAAAATAAGAGTCAAGTAGGCAATATAAATGAATCATGAGCATGTAGAGGTGAAACTAGTAAGTGGAAAATTCAAGCATATCAAGTACACATTCATGCACAGTGAATATAAGGACCTAAGAACACAAAAGGCCAATTTTTTTCCACAAATAAGTTCGAGCACACACTCGCCACCTCGCATACACGAACTACAATCAACATAGCAGACTCAAACCCTAAGGAAAAGTCCCACACACAAGGTTAAGCAAGATACTTTTCTCGAATCGGCTCAAAATCAAGCTGAAACCATGTTTTTACCTCGAGTACTCAACTCCAAACAGCCCAAATCTATCCAATTCAATTGCATAATGTAAATAACACCTAACGTAATTGATTCTACAAACAAATTCTAAGCTAGTACGAGAAATTAGGTAAAATGACCAAAATGCCCCTTGGGCCCACACCTCAAAATCGGGTAAAATTTATATTTTTAGAACCATTATAATCTCACAAGTCTATACATATTAAGAACACTAAAATCAGAGTTTAATTGGCCCCTCAAATACCCATTTTAAGGTCTCTTAATCTCAAGCCCTAATTACCCATTTTGCACTGATTGTTTCTGAATTTTTCACCAGTAATTTGACCTTTAATCATGTATAATGAGTTATGAATTCAATAACGTTATGTCTAAGTGATTCCCCTTTGGTTTCCTAAAAAATCACCCTCAAAAGCTTCAATCCCGTTTAGAAATGGTGTAAAAATGAAGAAGGGTCGCGGATGGATTATTTAATTACTGCCGAGGTATTTGTACATCGCGATTGCAAGAGAAGAGATGCGATCGCATACAAGAAATAGTTGGATGACCAAAATGTGCTATGCTATCACGAACATATAAATGCAATCGCATAGAAGGAAAATGCTACTGTCCAAATTTTGTGCTACACGATCGCGAACAAATCAATGCAATCACATAAAAGGAAAATTCTACCTTTCAAATTTTGTTATACGCGATCGCAGACAAATCAATGCAATCGCATAGAAGGAAAATACAGTCCAAAATTTTTTCTATGTGATCGTGAACAAATTAGTGCAATCGCATAAAAGGAAAAAAATGCTACTGTCCAAATTTTGTGCTACGCGATCACGAACAAATAAATGCGATAGCATAGAAGGAAAATATGGCAGGTTGATAGTGTATTATGCGATCACATCTATGCCTATGTGATCACATAGAAGGAAACACCAAATAGCGGAACAATAGTTCTAACATAGGGTAATATCACCTGTGGCCCACACAAAATACACCCGAGGCCCTAGAGACCTCAACCAATAATGCCAAGCAATCTTAAAACATCATTCAAACTTATTCCAACCTTCGTGTAATGACCCAGCCATTCATTTTTAGAATTTATACCCCGATCCCCTATTAACTGTTTACCATGTATTTATTTATTCTATTTTGTATTGTCGGGATGTGCGGTTTTGAGTTTTGGAGAGTTTTGGGACACTTAGTCCCTAAGTGAGAGCTTAAGTGTTAATAATTTGGACCGTAGTCAGAAACATGTGAATACAACATCGAAATAGAATTGTAATGGTCCTGTTAGCTGCTTTGGTCATTTCGGGCATATGGGCGTGATCGGATTATGGTTTGGAGGCCCGAGCTAATTTAGGCTTGAAATGCTAAAAATTGGATTTTTGAAGTTTTCGGTTCGATAGTGAGATTTATATCCGAGGGTCAAAATGGAATTCTAGAAGATGGAGTAGCTCCGCAATGTTGGATGTGATGTGTATGCAAAATTTCAGGTCATTCGGACGAGGTCTGATAGACTTTTTGATCGAAAGCATAAATTTTTGAATTTTTGAAGTTTTAGGCTTGAATTCAATGTCAAATTGGTGTTTCGATGTTGTTTTAGTGTTTTAAAGATTCGTATAAGTTTGGACAGTGGTATTAGACTTGGTGGTGCTTTTGGTTGAGGTCCTAGGGGCCTCGGGAGGATTTTGAATGGTTGACGGATAGATTGGAAGTGGTTTGTAGTAGGTGAAGCTGTCAGTACCCGTCATAACCGCACCGACGGTTTGGGTCCCATAGGTGCTGAGCTGCAGAAGCGGCAGAGCAAGCATATATGTGGATCTGGGGGGATTAGTATGGTCTACAAGTGCAGGTAATTCACCGCAGAAGCAGTACTGCACCTGCGGATGGCTCATCGTAGGTGCGGAGGCTGGTCTTTACGTGGAAGTCGCAGATGCGATGAAGTCCTTGCAGAAGCGGGACTACAGATGCAGTCCCAGGGTCACAGAAGTGGAATAACTGGGCAGAAAAGGGTGAGTATTTTGGGTAAGTGATTCTTACTCATTTTTATTGTTTCCACGAATCTATGAGTAAATTCATTGTTTAAATTCGAATTTGGGGTGGAAAAGTTGAAAAAAAGTTGGAAAAGTTCTTAGACCTAACAGTTGAATTTGGATCACGATTTTGATGTCGGATTGGGATAATTTTGATATAAATGAACTCGTGAGAGTGTGAGGATTCTATAAAAGTGAATTTTACTCGATTCCGAATGTGGGCCCGAGGGGTATTTTGGTCATTTTACCTATAATTGTGCATTAGCTTAGAATTTATTTGTAGAGTTAGTTACTTGAAGTGTTATTTACACTATACAGTTGTATTGGATAGATTTGGGCCATTTGGAGTCAAATACTCGTGGCAAGAACGTGGTTTCAAGTTGATTTGAGCTAGTTCGAGGTAAATGGCTTACCTAACTTTGTGTTGAGGTACCTTCCCCTTAGGATTGGATATTTGTTAATTGAAATGCCTTATATGTAAGGTGATGAGTGCGTACTTGTGCTAATTGTTGAATAATTCGATTTCCTTTAAGAACTTAGAATTGTGTTTTCCTTCTCTATTTATAATGTTAATCCTGTTGTTAACTTAGGATAGCATGTCTAATTGATTTAACTACTTATTTGTTCTACTGCTCTACTTGAATTATATGCAACATGCTAGGTTAGGAATACCTGTTTTATCTTAGTGTGAAATTACTGCAATAATTTGTAGACATCACACAATTAAATTTAGTTAAATTGAGATTGATTGATGTGAAATCAACTGAATTTTGTTTACATAGGCTACTCATGCAAAGCACGTACATAGAGTGGACATTGGACGCCTCCAAGAGTGGCTCCCAGAGTATTACCGAATCAAGGGTATGTGAGTTCTATTGTTCCTCTCTGAATCTGGGCGGAAAATTTTCAAATAACCAATGTGATGTTGACCTTGCTCGAGCAACGTGGGTATTCTATGGGCGCCTTCGATCAAAATGCCTACAAGCATCTCAAGAGGTTCGTAGATACATGTTGGGGGAGCAAGCAAACGAATGTGTCCGAAAATGCTCTTAGGTTGAGACTTTTCCCATTCTCACTTCGGGAGAAAGCATCGGATTGTCTAGAGAGACTCCCCAACCATTCCATCACAACTTGGGATGAGTTGGCGGACAAGTTTATATTTTTCTCACCCGGGCACATGGCAACTCTTCGAGATGAAATATTGGCCATCAAGCAGGATCCAACGGAACCTTTGCACGAAATCTGGGAGCGATTTTGAACAATGGTGAAAGAGTGCCCCAACAACGATATGATCGAGGCGATGATTCAACAAACCTTCTATCGTGGCATCAACACCACAAATCAATGCATTGTGAACCAATTGGTCGGGGCAACTTTATGAAGCTTCCTTACATTGAGGCTTGTGAGATATTGGACGAGATGGCCGACACTTCTTCGACGTGTCAAAGTAAAGCGAATGTGCCCCAAGGTGACCCCACAGTCATCCATTTGCACAAACAATTACACGATCATGGTCAAGTTATTGTTGAGCTCACTACTACTATGAATAAAATGGCGAAGGCTCAGTTGCAACAAGTCCAAAATCCTCGCCAAGTTAAAGCCATGGAAGGTGTAAATATGCTCGTCAATAAGAGAAGGCAAATAGGG
Organism: Nicotiana noctiflora; assembly: GCA_032618575.1. Lineage (NCBI taxonomy): Eukaryota > Viridiplantae > Streptophyta > Magnoliopsida > Solanales > Solanaceae > Nicotiana > Nicotiana noctiflora. The sequence continues at coordinate 84,072 of JASVEL010007428.1, forward strand.
CAACAAGCTCAAGAGAATTCTGAACAATATGATAATGATAGTGGTGATTATTCAAATGATTGTTATGATGACCAAATAGAACATGTACAATATGTCAACAACTATCAAGGCAATAGAGGCAACTCTTCAAACCAGTAATGGCGACACCAAGGAAATTGGGTCATTTAACAACAAGATGGTGGTAATTGAAAAAACAACGGGGAAATAAGGGAATTAGAATGGTAATAACAACAATAACGATCAAGGTGGATGGAACAATGGGAACCAAGGAAACCGAGTGCAAGGCTTATGTACCAACAACCGAATAATTCATCACATTTCCTTTCTCAAGGCCCTAGTCTTCAGGTAATGATATGGGTAGAATTGAAATGATGTTCTAACAAATGTTGAAGAAGAACCAAGATTCTGATGCTCAATCAGCTTTCCACAATACTTATATCCGGAACTTGGAGGTGAAATTATGTCAAATCTCTCAATCATTGAATACTCCCCTTAAGGGTTCTCTACCGAGTGATATGATAGTGAACCCAAAGGGTGGAAACAATCATGTGATAGCGGTTATAACAAGAAGTGGAAAATGCGGTGATGTGCATGCCTCGAAAGATAAGCAAGTTGTGGATGATGATATTGAATTGCGGGAAGATGATGTACCTTTGATAGTTGAATATGTGGTTGAGAATGAGGTGAAAAATGATGTGAGGATTGTCATTAATGAGTCTGAGATGGAAACTCAAGATGCTGTGAACCCCGTCTAGGGAACACGTGATTGACATACCCGAGCCGGTGGTGCCTAAATCCAAGGCACCTTTGCCTAGGCCACCTCCGACTTATCCTCAATGGTTAGAAAAAAACAAAAGAGTGACAACCAATTCAATAAGTTCATTGACATGATGAAAAGCCTTACAATCAATGTGCCTTTGGTGGAGGCACTTGAACAAATGCCGGGATATGCCAAGTTTATGAAAGATTTGGTGACGTAGAAGTGGTCGATGGATTGTGAAACAATAAAAATGACTCATTAAGTCAGTGCTATCGTACATTCTATGGCCCCAAAACTTGAAGACCCTGGAGCTTTTACTATCCCTTGCACTATTGGAAGTGCGGATTTTGCTAAGGCCCTTTGTGATTTGAGGGCTAGCATACATTTGATGCCTTATTCGGTCTTTAAGACTTTGGAATTAGGCAACGTAGGCCAACCTCAATTAGACTTCATGGAATATGGAATATATTACTAAATGCCAACCTCAACGTATGACAAATACATCTAACATGGAATATATTACTAAATGCAGGATTTAATGTGTTTGTAAGAATGCCTACTGCACTAGTGTTACTAGAAGCATTATCCATAGAAATTGACATTATTTTATCATTAATGCAAAAATATCTACAAATATCACCAACGTGTTAGCGATAAACTTACCTGTGTGACGGGAGTTAATTATTCTATACGCAAGAATGCGTTTTTGCATTATCCACTCCTCGTCTATCCAGTGACTAGTAACAGTTAGGTAGTCACAATCATTATTACTTCTACCAATATCGGTGGTAATAGAAATTCTATTAGTTATATGACTAAATAAATAACGCAAATATTGTTCGTATTCATGTTTAAATTTATATATATCGGCCTTCATCTGTTGCACGAGGCCAACCTTTATAAGTAGGATTAAAAACTTTTCTAATATAATGCACAAAATTAGCCGTGCCACTACGGTCTCCGGTAAATTTATGCACCAATAATTTTTTACAATAATTACATTGAGCCTTATTTTGATCTCTTAGTTGACTAAAAAATTTCCAAACTAATGACGTTTCTTGGCGTTTAGAAGATTGTCTATTAAAAGTAGGTGTTTGCACAGGTGGGTGTTGTGGTGCATCAGTTGGGTTATTAGCTGGACTAGTAGGTGTGTCATCTAAATCCGGTTGGGTTTCATCTACATCCTGTTGAGTTTCATCAAAATCCAATTGCCTATGAACTTGTAAATTAGGATAAAGAGCAATCATAATTTCATTATCTAGTTGATCTTCTCGTGAAATATTATGACAAAATTCAGTATCGCTAAATTGAAAATAGGGATTATCACTATCAAGAATAATTGGACCACTAGGACGGGTATGTCGGGGAACCTGGGGGGGAAGGTTAGTTGGTTGACGACTACTTTCACCCATTTTAGCTTTTCCCTTAGCACTAAACATTTTTTTCAATGAAAATGCCATTTTAATTATAATTATGCAAACAAAATCACACAAAATATATTATTAAAAATTAAGAGTTGGAACGACTTTACCGAATTGATGAACAACTTCTTCAAAATTGAAAATTGCAAATTGTTGAAGACTTGAATACTTTAATTCACCAACTTCACAAAATTTCACAAAATTTGAATAATAATATAAGCAATTGAGAGAGATTGAGAGAGATTGAGAGAGATTAAGATAGATTGATGAATTGGTGAGTTAAAATGAAAGAATGGGGGGTATTTATAGTTGAGAATTGGGAAAAAGTGTAATTATATAAAGTTTGAGGTTATATTAAAGTTTGGGGACCATTTGGCTAAATTTTTAAAAGTAAAAACGGCTAAATTGAGGCTCCAACGGCTATTTTTGAAAATTTGGCCGTTGGGCCATTTTTAAAAAAAAAAAAAATTTTTTTTTTATTAAAAATTACCGTTAGGACCGGTTAGGCCCGCCAGGCCCGCCTGGACCGGCCCGGGACCGCTAGCCGGTCCCGGTCTTCGCGGTCCCGGTCTCACGGGCTATTTGTATAGGACCAGCCCATGACGGTCTTTTAAGCCCACCCGGGCCCGGCACGGCAGGACCGGCCCGCCAGGACCGCCAAGCCCGCCAGGACCGCGGTCCCGGTCAGGGCCCGGTCCTGAACCGGCCCACCAAGCAGCCTTACTTCAAATGGCAGATCGATCGATGAAGTGACCTTTGGGCATAATTGATGATGTGTTTGTCCGAGTGGATAAGTTTATATTGCCAGCCGATTTTGTCATTTTGGATTGTGAAGTGGACTTTGAAGTCCCAATTATTCTATGGAGACCTTTCCTTGCAACATGGAAGGCATTGGTTGATGTTGAAGCGGGTGAGCTAACTTTCCGAGTGGGGTATGAGATGGTCGTCTTCCATGTTTGCAAGTCTATGAAGCAACCCAATAGCACCGAGGTATGCTCATTTGTGGACATTGTTACAATTGTGATCGTTGCTGACACAAGTTCTATGATTAACGTGGAAGATCCCCTTGAGGTCGTGCTTCTAAATCTTGATGTCAATGATGATGCTAGCCAAGTGGAGTGCGTAAATGTCTTGCATGGAATGGGGTCATATTATTATGAGCCGAGAAGGCTATTCTTAGACCTCGAAAATAGAAAGACACCTCCAACTAAGCCATCAATAGAGGAACCACCAGTGTTGAAGTTGAAGCCATTGACTCCACACCTTATGTATGAGTTCTTGGGCCCTTGTTCTACTTTACCCATTATTCTTTCCTTGTGCCTTACTAACTTAAAGGTAGACGCTACTTTGGTGGTTCTCAAAAAGAGGAAGAAAGTAATTGGGTGGACATTGGCCGACATTCGGGGAATAAGCCATGCATTCTGCATGCACCAAATCATTTTGGAAGATGATGACCCTCCATGGAGCATCAATAAATATTGAACAAGTCAATGCAATAGGTGGTAAAGAAATAAGTGATAAAATAGTTGGATGTCGGGTTTGTGTACCCTATATCTAATAGCTCATGGACTTCTCTAGTGCAATGTGCACCGAAAAAAGGTGGGATAAATTTGGTGACAAATGACAACAATGAACTTATTCCCACTCGGACCGCTACCGGATAGAGAGTATGTATGGACTACCGGAAGCTGAACGAGGTGAACCAAAAGGATTACTTCCCATTGTCATCCTTGAGCAAATGCCAGATCGTCTCGCGAGGCATTCATTTTATTGCTTTTTGGATGGATATTTGGGTTATAATAAAATCTTAATCGCTTTGTAGGACCAAGAGAAGACCACATTCACTAGCCCATATGGCACATTTTCTTTCTCTTGGATGTTGTTCGAGTTGTGCAATGCTCCGGCGACCTTCCAACGATGCATGATGACTATTTTCACCGACATGGTGGATGATATCTTAGAGGTTTTCATGGATGATTTTAGTATGGTTGGTGATTCCTTTTTGGGTAATTTGGATGGAGTGTTGTCCCGGTGTGAAGACACAAACCTTGTACTCAATTGGGAAAATGCCATTTTACGGTTGAAGATGGTATAGTATTGGGTCACAAAATTTTTAAGCATGGGATTGAAGTAGACAAAGCCAAGATTGAGGTGATTTCAAGGCTCCCTTCCCCCACTTCTTTTAAAAGGGTGAGGAGTTTTCTTGGGCATCCAGGTTCTACCGGCGGTTTATCAAGGATTTTTCGAAGGTAGTGAATCCTCTTTACAAGTTGCAGAGAAAGATGCTAAGTTTGTGTTTGATGAGAAATGCATGGAGGCCTTTGAACTTCTCAAGCATAAGTTGACCACCACCCCGATCATTACCACACCCAATTGGAGCTTGCTTTTCGAGCTCATATACGATACAGTGATGTTGTGGTTGGGGCAGTGTTGGGTCAAAGAGTGAACAAAATATTTCATCCTGTGTACTATGAAAGCAAGACTATGAATGAAGCTCAAAGTAACTACACGTTGATGCAGAAAGAATTGTTGGCTATTGTGTTCGCCATGGAAATATTTCGGCCATATCTTATGGGAGCCAAAGTCATAGTGCACACTGACCATGTTGCCTTAGGTATTTAATGACAAAGAAAGACTCCAAGGCAAGGTTTATGTGATGGGTGCTACTTCTTCAAGAGTTTGATTTGGATATAGTGGACCGAAAAGGTAGTGAGAACCAAGTGGCAGATCATTTGTCCCGCTTGGAGGAGCAAGGAAGGTTGTGTGATGGCCTAGAGATCAATGATACGTTCCCCGATGAGCAACTACTTTCTATGTCGATGTGTGATATGACATGGTTTGCGGACATTGATAATTTCCTTATGACTGGAAAAATCCTGTGTGAGCTCTCTTCTAATCAAAGGAAGAAGCTTAAACGGGATAGTCTGGACTTCTACTAGGACGAGCCATACTTATTCAAGATTTGTACCAGCGGAGTGATCCGTAGGTGTGTACCCGAGGAGGGGCAATTTAGCATCCTAGAGGCTTGTCATTCCTCCCCCTATTGCGGCCATCATGGAGGGGTGAGGACAGCTTCGAAAGTTCTGAGTTGTGGTTTTTATTGGCCAACCTTATTCAAAGATGCAAGTGATCTAGCAAAAATAAGTGATCAATGTCAACGAGCGGGCTGGATTTCCAAGAAAGATGAGATTCCTCTAAACACAATTCTTGAAGTTGATATCTTTGATGTATGAGGTATCGATTTTATGGGCCCTTTTGTTAGCTCTTATGGCAACACTTACATTCTTGTAGCGGTTGATTATGTGTCAAAATGGGTTCAGGTTGTGGCCTTGCCCAACAATGAAGCTAGGACTGTGGTGGCATTTTTGAAGAAGAACATTTTCACAAGGTTTGGTACATCTCGGGAAATTATTAGTGATAGAGGATCGCATTTTTGTAATAGAGCCTTTGATGCCTTGCTTTCCAAGTATGGTGTCAATCACAAAGTCTCTACGCCTTATCATCTTCAAGCAAGTGTCCAGGTTGAAGTGTCTAATAGGGAGATCAAGAACATTTTGTCCAAAACTGTCAAGGCCAATATGACCGATTGGTCTAAAAAGTTAGATGATGCTCTATGGGCCTACCGAACTACTTACAAGACCCCAGTTGGTATGTCTACGTACCGGTTGGTGTCTGGGAAAGAATATCATCTACTAGTGGAGTTGGACCACAAGGCCATGTGGGCCTTGAAAATGTTGAATCTTGATTGGGATATAGCTTCTAATCTTCGGGTGGAACAATTAAATGAGCTCGCTGAACTTAGGTTCCATGCCTACTCGAGTTCATCTCTATATAAGGATAAAATGAAATATCTTCATGACAAATACACTTGGGCAAGGAGTTCAAGGTGGGGGATTTGGTGCTCTTATTCAATTCTCGTCTAAGGTTGTTCCCAGGAAAGCTGAAATCAAGTGTTGGGTGCTCTTGATAAGTGCCACCACGTGGCTGTCATCAATTTTCCCAAGGTAATGCTTGACACGATGCACATTCACTCTAAATACTTCACCATTTTTGTTTTTCAAATCAAGAGTACCAAAGGGGTCACACACATTACTTCAAATGGTTGCTTTGTAGCACATGATTGATTTTTGGGCTAACTGGTTGTGAGATATTATAGGATTGAGTTGATGTAGTGCAGGACGTAATTAAAAAATTGCACAAGTTTATGAAGTTTCTAGTGTGGCCGCACTTCCATCTTTTATGGTCAGCGCTGGTAAAGGGTGACAAAAAATTGCTCTCTAAAGTTTGCCACTGTAATCGCAGTTAATTTGGTGTGGTCTTTGGTGGACCACCACGGTTGCGGTCCATTTTGTGCGGACCATGTTGGGTTATAGAGTTAAGCTGGAACAAAATAGCCAAGTGCGGATCGCGGTCCATTTTGTGCGGTCCGCACTAGTAGGTGAGAATAGGCCCCAGAACTTTTTCTATAAACAGTCTCTGAGGTCCTCCTTTTACCTTTTCCGAACCCTTCACTCTCAAACCTAACAAAACACCGTTCATCATGCCTTTTCTTGTAATTAATTGATTGAAACTTCTTACTTCACTTCATCTCATTATCTGGTACCATAGTCTTCCCTTTACTTGTTTAATTTTGTTAATTTTTGTTCTTTTTCTTAACTTCTGTTCTTCTTCCTCCCATAACTAATTGAATTGCTAGGTTAGATGGGTTTTAACTTTGATTCATGAATACTTAGGTAGTTTAATAGACTGGGAAAACATTTAGGGACATAAATTAGGGACCAAATTGACCTTAATTGGAAAATCTAATGAACCCTAACTCAATTCCGACTTTGGGCACCCAGTGCGGACCGCAGTAATTTCTATGTGCTCTGTGGTTCCCTAGTGCCGTCCGTAGTACCACTTTGTGCAGACCGTACTGATGATCTTGTGAAAATTTGAACTTTGGGCAGTGCGGCATTGGTTCGTTTTGTGCGCTCCGCACTGCCTAGATACAGAGAGTGGGTACTCTAACCCTCACCTTTGAGTAGACCACAATTGTTTTTGTGCGGTCCACGATGACCCAGTGCGGCCGCGGTTGATTTTGTGCGGTGCGCACTAGTAAGATTGAGGGGCTATGTTTTGTGAAACCCACACCGGTGCGAACTGCAATCATTTCTCTACGGTCCGCGGTGGTGTCTGTACGGCCATACTACCATTTTGTGTGGTCCGCACTGGGCAATTTCTGCAATTGTCTACAACACTGTGACTTTATTCTATAATTTGTTCTACTACAATAACTTGAACTGCCTTGATTGATACTAACAAATACATTGAATGATGTTTGCAGACAAACAAAGAGTCAAGGGATCAAAACAACCCGGGAGAGGTGAATTCTCTCAGGGAGGCAAGAGCAAGAAGATGATAAAACTCACTCTCTCAGCATGGAAAAACATTAAAAGGACAAGAAACCTAATCAAAGCTACAAACAAAGCTGCTTCCCATTCCTCGGGGAGTGATTATCAACCATCAAGGGACATTTCTTCAGACTTTGTGCTAGAATATATGAAAAACTGGATGGAGAGACCTAGACTAAGAGACACCCCTCCACTATCACCCACTGCCCAAGCACCAACTAATGCCATTTTTGAATTGTCTGAGGGCTCAACAGCCGGTAATGAGGAATACTCACCTCCCCCACAGCTTAATTATCCGGGGAGGGTGTAGACGGAGGTGAGGAGGAGGTACAAGGAAATTAGGAGATAGAAGAAGGTGGTGAGCCTTAGGTGGGAGGCATTGCCTGAACTAGAAAGCCCGATGTTTGGGAGGATATGTTTGTGATCCAGGTGGTGTACCACAAGTTTAGAGAGTGGTGGTCAGTGACAAAGTTGATACCGAAGTGGAGTTTCATTGACAGAGATATATTACTCCACAACCCTGATGTGCAAAGACAATTTATGACTAGAGTAGGTTGGGAACATTTTATGGAGAAGTGTGTAGATGCCAATGAATACATGGTCAAAGAGTTCTATTGCAATGTAGCCCGTATCCAAAAAGTCTCCAAAGTGACCAAGGTTCATAATAAGAAAGTGTTGTTTGAAGGGAAATATCTCAACGAATACTTGGGCTTCAATGAGGAGGATGAAACTTTGTACATGGCGAAGTTAGAGATAGGCTAGGAGGTTCGCCCATGACACTGTACCTAGAAATCCCAGGAATCGTTCCTGAGTGGTTGACTGCTGAGGTCAAAATATTGCGAAGGACCTTAAACATTGAGGCTAGGGATTGGGAGACATTTGTTTGCAGCCGGTTGGATCGTACTACACATGATAAGACCTTTTCTCTCTATCGAGCTGTATTGGTTGCTTTGATCATGGCGGGATACCCCATAAATATAGGGAATGTGATGTCCCACATTATCTCGTTAGTGGGAGTAGAGCATGAGCGGAACCACCCTTTCCCTAGAACCCCCACTATGTACTTTCAGGACTTGAAGGTGGACAAGGAGTCCTACGATGTCAAGGTTAAGGCGACAACCCCGATCTCCTGGTATAGCTTGAAGGGGAATGACAACTCCAAAGAAAAGAACTACAAAGCCCCTACTTTTGCCTCAACTGGGCAGTCTGAAGAGCCAGTTGTGGTAGAGGTCCCTGCTGAGCCTACTCCCACTACTACTGACATGCCTCCCAGACCTTCTACATCTGCAGGCCCGGAGATCCCATCTACCTAAGCCTATCCTATTAGTTCCCACTGACCGAGCCAAGCTCTTGCCCGTATAAAAAATTGGATGTCCACAACGACATCCAAGTTATCTATCTTGACTACCACTATAGAGGCTCAGCCAGCTCCCCCAGCCCCACAGGTGCCCCAATCTATTGAGGATGCGCTCAAGGCGATTCTTGAGAACTGGAAGAAAATCCTCACCATTCAGGATACATTGGCCAAGGCAGTCGATTGACATAACAAGGATCTGAAGGAGTTTGCTAAGGAGCATAAGAAGCTGCAGAAGACACGAGCCTCCAAGAAGTCCGTGAAGGATCTGCGGGCAGATATTAATAGACTGAAGGCAGACTAACTACATCTGGACTTGTTTCTTGATGATATAGTCCCAGCAGCTCATCCACAGCTGAGGTAGAACCAGACGCCTCCGAAGAGGAGGAAGATTTCTAGAGAAAATGATGCCATCATCCAGCTGGCGGACCCACCGGAGGTTTCCTCCAGTCATCCACAGGATGTACCAGTTCCAAAGCCTGTCTATGTCCAGGTCCAGGTCCCAGCAGCAACAAAGCAGACCACCGAGAACCAGTCTAAGGTTCCCGAGGACATAGAGGATCTAGGGACCACCTATGATCCTATACAGACAGACACGGCTTGGGGAGTCTTTTATATCATTTTTCTATATTTTTTGGTGCTTATTTAGACTAGTTGGCATTGGGGACAATGCCAAATTTCAGTTGAGGAGGTGAGCCCTACATTTTGGATGACTGTATATATTGATATTTTTATGCTTTCTTGATTTTTCACATTTGGTGTATATAATTTGATATTATCGCACTTTTATTTCACTATTGGTTTGTATATAAAGTTACATTTCATTGTATATATTCATCCCATCTATTGTATATTCAAATCCCCTCTTGTATATATTTATTCTATTTTCCGCAAAAAAAAATTCATTTTTAGCTTCTTACTTGTGATTCTTAGCTTTTTGTTTTTGGAGTTTGCAATAAGCCTTTGATTTTCTTAATGCCACAATTCTTTCCAAAGGTGAAGTGTTATGTGAACCGGGCGGCTCTTACCAATGATGGATGGCGTGACAATCTT
>JASVEL010007429.1:0-28848 GCA_032618575.1 Nicotiana noctiflora
ATGGCCCTTTGGCATGGCCAGCTCGATAGGTCCAATAACATCCATTCCCCAAGCGACAAACAGTCATGGTGAGCTTGTTGCATAACACTCGTTAGGGGCTACCTTTATCATGTCTGCATGGATCTAGCAACGATGGCATTTTCGAACATGCTGGATGCAGTCTATCTCCATAATCATCCAGAAATAACCGGCCTGGAGTATTTTCTTGGCTAAGATAAAACCATTCATATGCGAACCACAGGTCCCTGCATGAACTTCCTCCACAGCCCGGATGCCTCACTTCTTCGACACATCTTAGTAGTCCCAAATCGGGAGTCTTTCTATACAGGATTCCTCCACTGTGAAAGAAGTGATTGGATAACCTTCACAGTATGCACTTTTGAGTGGTGTTTGTAAGTTCTGGATATTCTCCTATTGCCAGATACTTCTGAATGTCATGAAACTATGGCTTTCCATCTACCTCTTCCTCTACATGAGCGCAATAAGAAGGTTGATCCTGGATTTTTATCGGGATATGATAAATGAAGTTCTTATCTGGATGCTGAATCATGGATGATAGATAGTGGCCAATGCATCATCAAACTCATTCTGAACTCTTGGGACATGCCAGAATTTCGTCTTTGTCAACCTCTGCCTCAACTCTTATATGTGATGAAAGTATGGTAGTATTTTGGAGTTATTGGTTGCCCATTCCTCTCGGACCCGATGTATGAGAAAATCTGAGTTCCCGATCGCTAGTAACTCATGAACATTCAAGTCAATGGCTAGTTTGAGCCCTAAGATGCAGGTTTCGTACTCGGCCATATTGTTTGTGCAAGGGAACCTAAGTTTGGCGGACAACGGGTAATGCTAACCTGTTTCTAATACTAGGACTACTCTTATGCCAACTCCTTTAAAATTTGATGCTCCGTCGAAAAATATTCTCCAGCCATCGTATGATTCTGCAGTGTCTTCTCCTATGAAAGAGACCTCTTCATAAGGAAATACGTCCTTAGAGGCTTGTATTCTCCACCCATGGGATTTTTGGCAAGATGATCGAATGGCACCTATCCTTTGATTGATTTTTGAGTCATGTAGACAATATCAAACTCACTCAACAATATTTGCCATTTGGCCAGTTTGCCCATGGGCATAGCTTCTGAAAGATGTACTTTAGCAGATCTATCCTTGATATGAGAAAATTGGTGTAGGCACAGAAATAATGCCTCAACTTCTGAGCCACCCAAGTCAAAGTGCAACACGTGCGTTCTACTAGAGAATACCGAGCCTCTTATAGGGTGAAATTCTTACTAAGATAGTAGATGGCTTGTTCCTTTCTCCCCGCTTTATCATATTATACCAAAACACATCCAAATGCTCCATACAGTACTGCAAGGTTGAGCAATAGCGGTCTACCTGGTTCGGGCAAAACTAGGACTAGTGGCATTAACAGGTATTCCTTGATTGTGTCGAAGGCCTTTTGACTATCATCAGTCCACTTAGTGGCGACATCCTTTTTCAACATCTTGAAGATTGGTTCACATATGTTGGTGGACTGGGCTATGAACTGACTGATGTAGTTAAGTCTTCCCAAGAAACTCATGACCTCTTTCTTGTTCTTTGGCGGTGGAAATTCCTGAGTGGCCTTAATCTTTGACGAATCGAGTTGTATTCCCCGTCGACTTAAAATAAACCCAAGCAGTTTTCCGGCAGGGACCCCGAATGCACATTTGGCGGGATTCAATTTCAGGTTGTACCTTCTTAATCTGTTGAAGAACTTCCTCAAATCTTCCATGTGGTCCGTGGCTTTCTTGGATTTGACTATGATATCATTTACATATACCTCAGCCTCTTTGTGTATCATGTCATGGAAAATAGTAGTCATGGCCCTCATGTAGGTGGCCCCAATATTTTTTAATCCAAACGGCACCATCTTGTAACAATAAATTCTGTACGGTGTAATGAAAGACATTTTCTTCGCGTCCCCTTCGTCCATCTATATTTGATGATATCCTGCAAAATAATCGATAAACGACTGCAGTCGTGCTTGGCGCAGTTGTCGATCAAGATGTGTATGTTTGACAGTGGGAAGTCATTTTTCGGACTTGCCAGGTTAAGGTCCCGGTAGTCGACATAGATTTTGACTTCCCGTCCTTCTTTGGCACTGTCACAATATTAGATAACCATATCGGGTATTCCACTACCCTGAGGACCCTGGCTTTAACTTGCTTGGTGACTTCTTTCTTGATTTTCAAACTCATGTCCTGCTTGAACTTTCTGAGCTTCTATTTTATCGATAGACACGTTGGATCTGTTGGCAGTTTGTGTGCTAAAATGGATGTACCGAGACCAGTCATATCATCATATGACCAGGCAAATATGTCCTCATACTTTTTTAGGAACTCCGTGTACTCTTTCTTTTCTGATGGTGACAAGTGAACACTGATGCAGGTTTCCTTGACATTCTCCACATCCCCCAATTTGATGACCTCAGTTTCGTCCAAGTTACTTAGGTCTATTCTCAAAATCCTCAATATCTTTAACAACCTCTTCTCAGTCTATGTCCGTTTGTTGTATTACCTTATCGTATGTCACATTCGTCGGTTCATCAAGATAGATAATATTAATGCAGTGTAAAGTGAAATAAATAGTAGAGAAAAGAAATAATAAGAGTGTGATTTATAAGAAATTGAAATGCCTTGATAAATACTGAAAAATTGTTTTAGACATCGGAGCTCTTTTCAAAATTTAGAGATAATATTGAAAGAAAATCAACTCATGAAAAAGTAAAAGACAATGCATAATGCTTTGTTAAGCCTTGCTACCCCGAAGCTCTTTGGGCCTTGGTGACCCTGACGGACCAATTGTTGAGGCGTTATCCTCGGTTCACTGCCTATATGGAAAGGCCTTCCTCCCCTTCCTCCTAGAGAATGACATGACAGTCCATGTTGTCATCTTCCAAGAACAGGTTTTTCATTGCTGCTAATGCTTCACCTTCCTCTGACCCATATATGATGTCGATCGTCTGGAAAGTTTACTCCAGGCGGGGTATCGGGTGCTCTAGTGGATAGTAAGGGCCGCACCATGGTGGCGACCAGTTCTGGAATTCTTCCCAAGTATATCCATACCCTAACCTGAAAGTGGTGCCATGTTTCTTTAGTTTGAAAGGCTTGGTGATTCCGTAGAGGTTTTTGTCGAGCCCTTTGCCAAGTTCATACCCGCTCCAATTCAGGATACTTTCTATCTTATTATCCTACTATTTATCTTTGTCCATGGCGTTGACTCGCTCAATGTGGTGGTAAGTTTCTCCTCCTAGCTTTCTTCTCCCTTCAATCCTTGGGATGGTTTGACGACTGTATATGTGGTTACTCCCGTTACCATGAATGATCACCTCTTGGTAATTCCACTCGAACTTGACTGCCTGGTGCATGGTTGAGGCTACGACTCCAGTAGCGTGGATCTAGGGTCATCCAAATAGCATGTTGTAGGATGCAGAGATGTCTATCACTTGAAGATCAACATCGAACCTAGTTGGCCCCATTTGTAAACATAGACTGATCTCTCCAGTAGTGGACCTTTGGGATCCATCAAAGGTTTTGACGTTGATAGCCCTATTGTTGATTTCATGTAGGATCTTCCCTAATGTTTTGAGGGTCACCAATGGACAAATGTTGAGGCTGGACGCCCAATCGATCAAAGTCGTGGTGATGAAATAGTCCTCGCATTGCACAGTGATGTGCAGCGCTTTATTGTGGCCTAAAACTTCAGGGGGCAACTCATCCTCGTGGAAAGTGATCTTATCACTCTCCAATACCTGCTCGACCATGTTTTCCATCTCTCCCCCTGTTATAATGCTGGGTATGTACGCCTTGGTTAGTATCTTCATCATGGCATTCTTGTGTGTCTCGGAGCTTTACAATAGGTCCAAAATGGAGATCTGTGCTGGTGTTCTGTTCAATTGGTCAACACCTGAATATTCTTTTGCCTGTATCTTCCACCAGAGATCATCAGGTCCAGTATGAATAGGCCATCCAGAGGCCTGCTTACTTGATTCAACTAAGTGCTCTTGAGTATAAATTTTGCCAGTCATGGTCATACCTTACGCTGTAATTACTTCACAAGACCTAGTTTTTCCCTTCCTTCTTGCCTCGGCGGTGTAATCCCAAGGAATGTCATTACGGCTGACATCGCTATTGGGATGGGCATTCTCATTTTAGGTGGCAATACAATAATTTCGAATGGTACTTTTGGAGCCCCAAACTCCACCTCAATCGACTCTGTGGTACTTTTGGATGATGTCTCTTCAAGCTCGAGAGGCACATGCATATTTACTTCAACATCCTGAGAGGGTTGAATATTGACTACAATTGGATTCAATGTGATGGTAGGTTTCCTGGGCTCGTGACCGTTGGAAATTTATCCAATTGACCCTTTGGGGTCCCAATCATCTTCTACTTCGATCATATGCACATCACCACCCTTATCATCGGGTAAAGGATTATTGCGAACATTAGGAGCAGGTTCCTTGGCCACGATGATTTTGCTATCAATTAGAGCTTGGATTTTGTCTTTCAGAGGTCGACACTCATAAATGGTATGCCCTTTCATGCCGGAATGGTATGCACATGTTTTATTCGGATTGACCCACTGGGAAGGATTATTTAGAGTTTTGGCAGGTATTGGGGTCACGTAATCAGCTGCTTTAAGTATTTCATATAATTGGTCGATTGGTTCGGTGATGTCGGTATATTGCTTAGGAGGTCTATGATCGAAGTTAGGGTGTGGCCTGAGGAAGTTTTGAGGGGTGGGAGATGATTGATAGTGAGTATTATAGTCTTGGTAAACAGGTGCAGAATGGAATATTTTGGTGAATTGGGTTTGTATGGAGATGGTTGGTAAGCGGGCAACAGAATTTGGTAAGAAGGCGGAGGTGCTTGGTAGTTGGGAATATACTGGTAAGTGAGAGGGGGTACCGGGTAGGCTTGGTATATTGTTGGTGACTTGGTTCTTTGTACGACCATCATGGCGCTCACATGTTTTTTCTTTGATGTGCCACCAGATTGTAAGGCTTTGTTGGTATCCAGTAGTGCCTCCTAGATTGATAATATCGGAGAATTTCTGGCCCTCTATCAATATTAATCTCTCATAATATTGCGGATCCTAAGCTCGGACGAAAAATTGGTTCATTTGTTCTTCCTCTAAGGCCGGCCTGACCTTGGCTGCCTCGGATCTCCATTGAGTTGCATACTCGTGGAATATCTCAGTAGGTTTCTTCTTCAGGTTCTGGATGTAGAAGATATCAAGTGCATTCTCTGTATTGAACCTGAATCCGTCCATGAAATCGGATGCCATTCCAACCTAGCTCGTCCACCTTTTGGGATCTTGGCTAATGTACATGGATAACACATCACCTTTCAAGCTTCTCATGAAGAGTTTTATGCGGATTTTCTCATCTCTTCCGACACTGACTAGCTTGCCATAGTATGTCCTTAAATGGACTTAGGATGCCCTGACCCGTCAAACATTTCCAACTTTGGAGGTTTGTACCCCTCCGGGAGTTCAACATCTGGCTGAATGCAAAGATCCTCATAATTCAGCCCTTTAATGCCTTTGCTTCATTCAATGCCCTGGACTCGGCTAGTCAAATTCTTGAGCTCGGCTGCTAAGTTCTTGATAAGAGAGTCTTTGTTATCAGACTCTGGTGTGTTTGTGATGGGTTGAGTGTATCGTGGTATTGTTTCCACATACATGGGAGTGTGGTGGGGATGTTCATTTGATGGTTCAGGGATGAGGAATAGAGTATTGTTGAGATGTGTGTTGCAATGAGTAGCGGGCTATTTTTGCGGTTTTGGGATATTCTGTGGAGGTATGGGGTGTTGAGCATTGG
The DNA here is from genome assembly GCA_032618575.1 of Nicotiana noctiflora. Lineage (NCBI taxonomy): Eukaryota > Viridiplantae > Streptophyta > Magnoliopsida > Solanales > Solanaceae > Nicotiana > Nicotiana noctiflora. The sequence continues at coordinate 5,867 of JASVEL010007429.1, forward strand.
GAAAGTTTATGTCTACGGTTGTGAGAGAGAATGACAGACTTGCCAAGTTCCGAACTTGGTCCAGTTCTTGTTGAAACTTTTGTAACTTTTGTTCGAGTTGAGCAACAATCTCTCTGGATATCTGAACACCCTGAGGAACCTCTACCCTTTCAGCTGAGTTGTCCTTTCTGATGTTGTTCGCGTTCTCCATCTTTTCTTTGTTCTTGATTTTGATAGGACTTGGATGAGGAGGAGGTGGAGGGCTTTTATATCTTATGGAGTAGGATGACGATGCCAGAATGCACGAACTAACCTTTTGGGGAGAAGAATAAAATAAAATTAAAAACAAAAAAAAGGTAACAAGTTAGTGTAGATCATGAGGATAAAAACATTGCAGTATTTAAACATATAATGCAAGAATATAAATCGTGTCCTAATTTGGGAGTCTCGTTGTGCCCAAGGTAAGCCTAGCGACAGGTTGACTTGGAGAATTTATAATGCTAAATGCCTTATTTTATTGATAAAAATAAGACGAATCTCAAAACGACAGTATAATTGCATAAAGTAAAATATCACTAACGGCCATTGGCCTTATTACATTTTAGAGCGGAAATGAAAAGAAACACCTAACTACTTGGTCCCAGAAGGACCTTCCCCAGACTCGGCATCTTTGACTCCATCAAATAGCGTCACCAGCTCTTGCAATCCTAGCAGCAGATAAGCCCTAGCCAAATTTCATGAGCATTCTAGCATTCCCTAAATATTTGCGTATGAGGGTCTGATTACTGGAGTGAAGGTCTTCCCACCATCTTAGCAACCTTGGGTGAACGTTCGTCACCATGCCAAATCTGGGGATTTCGTGCCTTATTTTCTTCAAAATAAATCGTTAGTCCATTACCCCCACCGACATCGACTATATAAATCAATAATTGGCATAAACAACACTTAGTTCTCCAAATAAATGCACAGTGTATGGTGTTGTCTGTTTGGGTTCCAGCGAACCAGTGGACGTTGGAAAGTCTATCTTAAAGAGTCATTTTGGACAACATAACTGACTCGATTAGGTTTGACAATGATGAATGTGACGACCCAAAGGGTCATCACTTGTTTTATTAATCATTCCGAGCTTTTGAGGTCTTGAAAACCTCATTTATAGTTGCCTCGATTTGCGTGCACAGTCCTTGCACAAAGCTGGAAAATATTTATGTTGAAATATGTGAAATATGTGAAAAAGTTGAAGAATTTTGATATTAATAATGATATGGTTGACTTTGGTCAACATTTTTGGTAAACGGACCCGGATCCGTGATTTGACTGTCTCATAAAATCCGTAGAAAAATATGGAACTTGGGCATATGCCCGGAATTGAAATCCGAGGTCTAGAACCCCGGTAAAAGAATTTTTCTGTTAAATTGTTTTCTCAAAATGTTTAAGGAAAATGAAACTGAATTTTGATTAAAAAGTACTGGTATCGGGCTCGTATTTTGGTTCCGACGCCCGGTACAGGTCATATATATTGGTTAAGCGCTTCCTGTAAAGTTTGGTTGAAAACGGACGTCGTTTGACGTGTTTCGGCCTTAAATTGGAAATTTTGGAAATTATGAAATTTTAAAGAATTCTTGAGTTTTAAGGCTTAATTCATGGATTTTGATGTTATTTTAGCGATTTGATCGCGCGAGCAAGTTCGTATGATGTTTTTGAGTTAGTGTGCATATTTGGTTTGGAGCCCCGAGGGCTCCGGGAGTGTTTCGGAGGTGGTTCGGGGTGTTTTTGGACTTAGGAAACTAGCAGATTTTCTACAATTTTTACACAGACATTTTACTCTACGCAATCGCGGCCTTGTACACGCGATCGCACTGCCTTGTCAAATTACTCAACGCGATCGCAGCCGTCTCCACGCGATCACGAAGTTTTCTGTCCTTCTTCAACGCGATCGCATCCGTCTGCACGCGATCGCGTAGCCTTCCGTTCCCCTTCAACGCGATCGCGACCCTGTTCACGCGATCGCGTAGTACAAATAAGCCATCCCAGTGAAACTCTTCTACGCGATCGCAACATTGTTCACGCGATCGCGTAGTGTTGAATATTTGCCTTCCGCGATCGCAACCCAGTTCACGCGATCGCGTAGAACAAAATTGCTGCCCAGTGAATTTAATCCCAAAACAGAACAGAAACGGGATAAAAATCCCATTTCTGTTCAACTCTCTTCTCCACAGCTCCTTGGACGATTTTTGAGCGATTCTTCATCAAACTTCTTGGGTAAGTGATTCTTAACTCGTTTTCTTCATTTTCCATCAATATTATTTGAATTCCTAAGCCTAATTAGGTGTAAATGGGTAGAAAAATTGAGAATTAAGTATAGTAAGGGTTTTCAAAGAATTTGCGATCTAGAACTCGTTTTGGAGTCGGACTTAAGAACAAATTGTATATTTGAACTCATGGAGGATTGGGTGAACTTATTTTGGTTCGAAACTTGAGTTTCGATTATGTGGGCCCGGGGTCGATTTTTACTATTCCGGGCAGAATGTTGTAAAAATCATATTTAGCAATATGAACTAGTTTGTTAAGTAGAATTGATGATATTAAATCAATTGTGTATAGATACGATTGGATTGGAGTCAAATTCAAAAGGAAAAGGCATTGCTACGGGTTGAATCGTTCGTAAACTTTCGAGGTAAGTGTTTGTTCTATCCTAGCTTGTAGGAATAGGAATTCAGTTATGAATAAATTGTTGATTAAGAGTTATTGGTGTTATACCGGTAATGAAGATAAATTGTTGAAATTATTATCAATTATTGGTTTAAAACCGGTAATTATAAATATTGTTGATATAGAGATTATTGGCTAAATGCCGGTAATATATATAATTATGAATTGGGATCGTGTGGCGCGCCGACCACTTATATATTTATGAATTGGGATCGTGTGGCGCGCCGACCACCTATATATTTATGAATTGGGATCGTGTGGCACGCCGACCACAAAGTGACTTAAATCTTGGCATTGGCCATAGTTGCCGGTAGCCTATTGATATATTTAGGAGCTGGTGGTACGCCTACCACAAGATATAATTACTGTGATAGTTGGGAACGGGTGGTATGCCTACCACGAAATATGAAATGAGAGAGGAATTGAGACATGAAAGTAAGATTTATTCTGTTGATTAGATTATTCCGGATATCGTGAGTTATTGACTGTTATTTCAGAGCATAGTATTTCCGTGTAAATGTATTGTATATATATATCTATATTGCAACTATACAGGTTTAGGTGGGTGAATGGCCTTAGCCTTGTTACTAGTTCGCTGGGATAGGCCAGGCACTTACCAGCACATGGGGTCGGTTGTGCTGATACTACACTCTGTGCTCTTTTTGCGCAGATACAGGTTACGGACAGCAGTAGCGGCAGTAGCGACTTGTGGATTTTTCGACTACTGAGACTACGAGGTAGCCTTGCAGGCGTCCGCAGGACCCGTTGTCTCTTCTATCTATGCTTTTCATTCTGTTATCTCATGTAATCGAGATAAACAGGTTGTATTTTCTTTCAGACAATTATGTGTATTATTCTTAGAAGTTCGTGAGTATTGTGACACCAGTCTTGGGTAGTGTATCATGTTTGGGTTTTCCTTATCATATTTGACTAAGTTTTCCGCTAATTTTGATTATTCCGCTGTAAGTTATATGTTTTTAATAATAAGTCTTAATAAGAAATTGGTAATTAATGGAGGTGTAATTAATTTTTGGCTTGCCTAGCCTTCCATTTAGTAGGCGCCATCATGACCCCGATGGTGGGAAATCCGAGTCGTGACAAGTTGGTATCACAGCACTAGGTTGCACAGGTCTCACAACTCACGAACAACCTTAGTAGAGTCCGAAGGATCGGTACGGAGACGTCCGTATTTATCCTCCAGGAGGCTACGGAGTTAGAAAAATATTCCCTTTATTCTTTCCGCCGTGCGACTTGATCTTTTAAATGTTAATTGAACTTCTACTCGGTTCTTCCGCGGATGGTAAGGACACGTGCATCCTCATCTACCGACCAGCAGCCCGAGGTCCCAAGCAGCGGCACCTCCTGCTAGGGGTAGAGGCCGAGGTCGTCCTAGAGGAAAAGGTAGGGGCAGAGCTCAGCCCCCGAGCAGCAGCACGAGTGGCAGAACCTCGGGTTCATATCGAGGAGGAAGTTCCAGCCCCAGCAGCTCCAGTAGGCCCCAGCTCAGGTCCCAGGAGGAGCTTTATTTTCACCGGATCTTCGGGATGCTTTGGTCCGGATAGCAGGTTTTATGGATCATATCACCGGAGCAGGTTTATTACCGGTAGCACCAGCCACTTCTCAGGCTGGAGGAGGGTAATCAGACTCCTGCTACGCGCACTCCGGAGCCAGTAATTCCCCAGGCTCAGGATCCTGTGATTCAGCCAGTCGAGGCAGCTCGACCTATTATTGCGACTCCGTCTAATGATGGTGCAGCCACGTCTGCTGACGCGTTGTGGAGATTGGACAGGTTTACCAAGCTGTTCACTACCACATTCAGTGGCACTCCTTCAGAGGATCCACAGGATTTCCTATACAACTGCCACGAAGTTCTCCGTACTATGGGTATTGTGGAGACTAATGGTGTGGACTTTGCTACTTTTCGGTTATCCGGTTCCGCCAAGACTTGGTGGAGAGATTATTGTCTATCCAGGCCAGCGGGATCGTCATCTTTGACTTGGGAGCAGTTTGCAGAATTATTCTTGGAGAAGTTTCTTCCAGCAACTCAGCGGGAGGTTATGCGCAGACAATTTGAGCGTCTTCATCAGGGTTCTATGTCTGTCACACAGTACGAGACTAGGTTCGTGGACCTGGCTCGTCATGCTATTATCATACTTCCCATAGATCGGGAGAGAGTGAGGAGGTTTATTGATGGCTTGAATCAGCCAATTCGGCTACAGATGGCTATGGGGGCAGGGAATGAAATCACTTTTCAGGAGGTGGCTAATGCAGCCCGCCGGATCGAGATGGCTCTGTCACAGGGAGCGAGACATGGATCAGATAAGAGATCTCGTAATTCGGGTAGATTCAGTGGTACCTCGTCCGGAGATAGAGATTTTTATGATAGAGGCCATCCTCCTAGGCCTTATCAGTCAGCTCTTCAGGTTTCTCATGATGCTTCAGGTGATCGTAATTCTCAGCCACGCTACTCTGATCAGCAGCCTATCAGTGCACCACCACTTCGCTATTTTCAGCAGTCGAAGGCTTGTTTTACGTGCGGTGATCTTAGGCACATCGCAAGGTATTGCCCTCGAGCTTCTGACAGATCTCACCAGCAGGGTTCTCGTGCCATGATTCAGGCCCCGATTCCCCCACAGCCCTCCCAGCCAGCTAGAGCCGAGGGTAGAGGACATAGAGGTGGAGGCAGAGGTCATAGAGGTAGAGCTTAGACCGATAGAGGTAGAGACCAGCCAGCAGCTAATCGTCCCAAAGATACTGCTCAGGTTGGTGGGGGCCAGCCCCGATGTTATGTACTTCCTGCCAGACCAGAGGTTGAGTCCTCCTGATGCCGTCATTACATGTATTATTTTGGTTTGTGATAGAAAGGCATCAGCATTATTTGACCCTGGGTCTACATACTCGTATGTGTCTTCCTATTTTGCACCATACTTGATTTAGTCCAGTGATCCACTGAGTGTTCCTGTTCATGTGTCTATACCAGTAGGCGACTCTATTGTGGTTGATTGAGTTCATCGGTCATGTATTATAGTAATTGAGGGTCTCGAGACCCGTGCTGATTTATTACTCCTAAATATGGTAGACTTTGATATTATACTAGGCATGGACTGGCTATCTCCGTATCATGCTATTTTAGATTGCCATGCCAAGACTGTGACTTTAGCTCTGCCGAATTCGTCTCGTATAGAGTGGAAAGGAATTTCAGGTCATACTAGCCGTAATGTTATTTCTTATGTTAAAGCTCGGCGTATGGTTGGAAAGGGATGCTTGGCTTATTTGGCCTATGTCCGTGATTCTAGTGCTGAGGTTCCTTCTATTGACTCTGTGCCTGTGGTTTGCGAATTTCCTGAAGTATTTCCTTCAGACTTGCCAGGTATGCCGCCCGATAGGGACATTGATTTTTGCATTGACTTGGCCCTAGGCACTCAGCCCATTTCCATTCCCCCATACCGTATGGCTCCGCCAGAGTTAAAAGAATTGAAGGAACAGTTGCAGGATTTACTTGAAAAGGGTTTCATTAGGCCCGGTGTTTCGCCGTGGGGTGCACCTGTATTATTTGTAAAGAAGAAAGATGGTTCGATGAAAATGTGCATTGACTATCGACAGTTAAACAAGGTGACTATCAAAAATAAATATCCACTTCCGCGAATTGATGATTTATTTGACCAGCTTCAGGGTGCCAAGGTATTTTCAAAGATAGATTTGAGATCCGGCTATCATCAGCTGAAGATTAGGGCATCTGATGTCCCTAAGACAGCGTTCCGCACTCGGTATGGACATTATGAATTTCTGGTCATGTCTTTTGGGTTGACAAATGCTCCAGCAGCTTTTTTGGAATTAATGAATCGGGTGTTCCGACCTTATTTAGACTTGTTTGTAATAGTCTTCATTGATGACATATTAATATATTCCCGCAGTCAGGAGGAGCATGCGCAACATCTCAGAGTGGCCTTACAGACTCTGAGAGATAGCCGGCTATATGCAAAATTTTCAAAGTGTGAATTTTGGCTAAGTTCAGTTGCATTCCTGGGTCATATTGTGACGGCAGCAGGTATTCAGGTTGATCCGAAGAAAATTGAGGCAGTCAAGAGCTGGCCTAGACCGACATCAGCCACAGATATTCGGAGTTTCTTGGGGTTAGCGGGTTATTATCGCCGATTCGTAGAAGGATTTTCGTCTATTGCAACCCCACTGACCAGATTGACCCCAGAAGGGTGTTCAATTTGAATGGTCCGATGAATGTGAGGCGAGCTTTCAAAAGCTCAAGACAACCTTGACCACAACACCGATATTGGTTTTACCCACAGGTACGGGACCTTATACTGTTTATTGTGATGCTTCCCGTATTGGGCTTGGTGCGGTGTTAATGCAGGATGGCAAGGTTATTGCCTATGCTTCGAGGCAGTTGAAGATTCATGAGAAGAACTATCCAGTGCATGATCTAGAATTGGCGGCGATTATTCACGCATTGAAGATCCGGAGGCATTATTTGTATGGTGTAGCATGTGAAGTATACACCGATCATAAGAGTCTTCGGTATTTGTTTAAGCAGAAAGAGTTGAATATGAGGCAGAGAAGGTGGCTAGAGTTGCTAAAAGACTATGATGTTACTATTTTATATCACCCAGGTAAGGCCAATGTGGTGGCCGATGCATTGAGTAGAAAGTCTGCCAGCATGGGTAGTCTTGCATATATTCCGGTCAGTCAGAGACCATTAGCTATAGATGTCCAGGCCTTAGCTAACCGGTTCGTGAGATTAGACATTTCTGAGCCTAGCAGGGTGTTAGCCCGCACGGTCGCTCGTTCTTCTTTATTAGAGCGTATCCGTGAGAGGCAATTTGATGATCCTCATTTGTGTGAGTTGAGAAATACAGTACAGCGGGGAGGTGCCACACAGGTAAATCTAGATGATGATGGGGTATTGAAATTGCAAGGTCGAGTTTGTGTGCCCAATGTCGAAGGGATTCGAGAGTTAATCTTAGCAGAGGCCCACAGTTCGCGGTATTCTATTCACCCAGGCGCCGCGAAGATGTACCAGGACTTACGGCAGCACTATTGGTGGCGTAGAATGAAGAAAGATATCATTGCGTATGTCGCTCGGTGTCTGAATTGTCAGCAGGTGAAATATGAGCACCAGAGACCTGGTGGTGTATTCCAGAGGATTGAAATTCCCGAGTGGAAATGGGAGCGGATCACTATGGACTTCGTTACTAGACTTCCTTTGACTCGGAGGAAATTTGATGCTATTTGGGTCATTGTTGATAGGGCTGACCAAGTCAGCACACTTTATTCCAGTATCCGTCTCCTACTCGTCGGAGAGGTTAGCGGAGGTTTACATTAGGGAGATTGTTCGTCTCCATGGAGTGCCGGTATCTATTATCTCTGATCGGGGAACGCAGTTTACCTCGCGGTTCTGGAGAGCGGTCCAGCAGGAGTTAGGCACCCAGGTTCAGTTGAGTACAACATTTCATCCTCAGACGGATGGCCAGTCCGAGAGAACTATTCAGATTCTTGAGGACATGATTCGAGCCTGTGTTATTGATTTCGGAGGCTCGTGGGACCAGTTTCTACCATTAGCAGAGTTCGCCTACAATAACAGTTACCAATCTAGCATCCGGATGGCTCCGTATGAGGCGTTGTATGGTAGGCGATGTCGATCACCAGTTGGATGGTTTGAACCGGGAGAGGCTCGGTTGTTGGGGTACAGACTTAGTTCAGGAGGCCTTGGATAAGGTCAAGACTATTCAGGAGAGATTGCGTTCAGCTCAGTCCAGGCGGAAGACTTATGCGGATCGTAAGGTTCGAGATGTAGATTTCATGGTTGGCGAACGAGTATTGCTCCGAGTGTCGCCTATGAAGGGCGTGATGAGGTTCGGGAAGAAGGGCAAGCTCAGCCCTAGGTATATTGGTCCATTTGAGATTCTAGACAGAGTGGGAGTGGTGGCTTACAGATTAGCTTTGCCGCCTAGCTTATCAGCCGTGCATCCAGTTTTTCACGCATCTATGCTTCGGAGATACCACGACGATCCCACACATGTGTTAGACTTTAGTACTGTCCAATTGGACAAGGATCTATCTTACGAGGAGGAGCCGGTAGCCATTCTAGACCGGCAGGTTCGACAGTTGAGGTCGAAGAGTTATCCTTCTGTGCGTGTTTAGTGGAGAGGTCAGCCTCCTGAGGCATCGACCTGGGAGTCCGAGTCTGATATGCGGAGCCGCTACCCACATTTGTTTCCTGACTCAGGTACTTCTTTTTTTTGTCCGTTCGAGGACGAACGGTTGTTTTAGAGGTGGAGATTGTGACGACCCAAAGGGTCATCACTTGTTTTATTAATCATTCCGAGCTTTTGAGGTCTTGAAAACCTCATTTATAGTTGCCTCGATTTGGGTGCACAGTCCGGGCACAAAGCTGGAAAATATTTATGTTGAAATATGTGAAATATGTGAAAAAGTTGAAGAATTTTGATATTAATAATGATATGGTTGACTTTGGTCAACATTTTTGGTAAACGGACCCGGATCCGTGATTTGACTGTCTCAGAAAATCCGTAGAAAAATATGGAACTTGGCCATATGCCCGGAATTGAAATCCGAGGTCTAGAACCCCGGCAAAAGAATTTTTCTGTTAAATTGTTTTCTGAAAATGTTTAAGGAAAATGAAACTGAATTTTGATTAAAAAGTACTGTTATCGGGCTCGTATTTTGGTTCCGACGCTTGGTACAGGTCATATATATTGGTTAAGCGCTTCCTGTAAAGTTTGGTTGAAAACGGACGTCGTTTGACGTGTTTCGGCCTTAAATTGGAAATTTTGGAAATTATGAAATTTTAAAGAATTCTTGAGTTTTAAGGCTCAATTCATGGAATTTGATGTTATTTTAGCGATTTGATCGCGCGAGCAAGTTCGTATGATGTTTTTGAGTTAGTGTGCATATTTGGTTTGGAGCCCCGAGGGCTCGGAGTGTTTCGGAGGTGGTTCGGGGTGTTTTTGGACTTAGGAAACCGGCAGATTTTCTACAATATTTACACAGACATTTTACTCTACGCGATCGCGGCCTTGTACACGCGATCGTACTGCCTTGTCAAATTACTCAACGCGATCGCAGCCGTCTGCACGCGATCGCGAAGTTTTCTGTCCTTCTTCAACGCGATCGCATCCGTCTGCACGCGATCGCGTAGCCTTCCGTTCCCCTTCAACACGATCGCGACCCTGTTCACGCGATCGCGTAGTACAAATAAGCCATCCCAGTGAAACTCTTCTACGCGATCGCAACATTGTTCACGCGATCGCGTAGTGTTGAATATTTGCCTTCCGCGATCGCAACCCAGTTCACGCGATCGCGTAGAACAAAATCGCTGCCCAGTGAATTTAATCCCAAAACAGAACAGAAACGGGATAAAAATCCCATTTCTGTTCAACTCTCTTCTCCACAACTCCTTGGACGATTTTTGAGCGATTCTTCATCAAACTTCTTGGGTAAGTGATTCTTAACTCGTTTTCTTCATTTTCCATCAATATTATTTGAATTCCTAAGCCTAATTAGGTGTAAATGGGTAAAAAAATTGAGAACTAAGTATAGTAAGGGTTTTCAAAGAATTTGCGATCTAGAACTCGTTTTGGAGTCGGACTTAAGAACAAATTGTATATTTGAACTCATGGAGGATTGGGTGAACTTATTTTGGTTCGAAACTTGAGTTTCGATTATGTGGGCCCGGGTCGATTTTTACTATTCCGGGCAGAATGTTGTAAAAATCATATTTAGAAATATGAATTAGTTTGTTAAATAGAATTGATGATATTAAATCAATTGTGTATAGATACGATTGGATTGGAGTTAAATTCAAAAGGAAAAGGCATTGCTACGGGTTGAATCGTTCGTAAACTTTCGAGGTAAGTATTTGTTCTATCCTAGCTTGTAGGAATAGGAATTCAGTTATGAATAAATTATTGATTAAGAGTTATTGGTGTTATACCGGTAATGAAGATAAATTGTTGAAATTATTATCAATTATTGGTTTAAAACCGGTAATTATAAATATTGTTGATATAGAGATTATTGGCTAAATGCCGGTAATATATATAATTATGAATTGGGATCGTGTGGCGCGCCGACCACTTATATATTTATGAATTGGGATCGTGTGGCGCGCCGACCACCTATATATTTATGAATTGGGATCGTGTGGCACGCCGACCACAAAGTGACTTAAATCTTGGCATTGGCCATAGTTGCCGGTAGCCTATTGATATATTTGGGAGCGGGTGGTACGCCTACCACAAGATATAATTGCTGTGATAGTTGGGAGCGGGTGGTACGCCTACCACGAAATATGAAATGAGAGAGGAATTGAGACATGAAAGTAAGATTTGTTCTGTTGATTAGATTATTCTGGATATCGTGAGTTATTGACTGTTATTTCAGAGCAGAGTATTTCCTTATAAATGTATTGTATATATATATCTATATTGCAATTGTACAGGTTTAGGTGGGTGACTGGCCTTAGCCTTGTCACTAGTTCGCTGGGATAGGCCAGGCACTTACCAGCACATGGGGTCGGTTGTGCCTGATACTACACTCTGTGCTCTATTTGCGCAGATACAGGTTACGGACAGCAGCAACGACAGTAGCGACTTGTGGATTTTTCGACTACCGAGACTACGAGGTAGCCTTGCAGGCGTCTGCAGGACCCGTTGTCTCTTCTATCTATGTTTTTCATTCTGTTATCTCATGTAATCGAGATAAACAGCTTGTATTTTCTTTCAGACAATTATGTGTATTATTCTTAGAAGTTCGTGAGTATTGTGACACCGGTCTTGGGTAGTGTATCATGTTTGGGTTTTCCTTATCATATTTGACTAAGTTTTCCGCTGATTTTGATTATTCCGCTGTAAGTTATATGTTTTTAATAATAAGTCTTAATAAGAAATTGGTAATTAATGGAGGTGTAATTAATTTTTGGCTTGCCTAGCTTCCATTTAGTAGGCGCCATCATGACCCGGATGGTGGGAAATCCGGGTCGTGACAATGAATGAACAGTTAAACAAAATAAAGTTTCTATAGGGTACTAGACCGGTACTCTTGAGCGAACAAGTCAAGAGGGAAAGGTACGGAACTTTCGACTGTACCGTTGTTCGACTAGTTTTACCGCCAATACGCCTTTGCCAGAATTTAGGGGGTCAACAATCTCATCAAGTGTTGCAATGGTATTTGTTTGGCACACGTGGAGTATGATGTTGAAAATGCAATTACAAGAATGAAACAAATTGCCACATATTTTCACGTTCATAATTATTACAATAATTGCTAAACAATTACAACGGTGTTGGATGGAAACAGTAAATGAAAGCGTTAAAGAAAAAGAAACAAAAAGACAAGTCAGTTTCGAATAAAGGTATTAAACAAAGCAATAAAGTCACATATAACATGAAGTGGTAAAAGCCTAAAGAATCCCCAGCAGAGTCGCCATGTTGTCGACGCCCCCTTTTTTCTAAAGCGAAATCGGGTTCACGATATTTGGGAAGATAACTCTATTCCCGTTTGGGAATTAGGATTTTTGATTTAAGAGTCGCCACCTAATGATTAAGTACATTAGTACATTAAGGGTTTTGAGTTGGAAAACCAGAGTTCGGGTAAGGGCTAAAAATTATCTCGATGGGAAGGTGTTAGACACCCTTCAAGATCCACTAGTGTGGTTCCCGGCCATGCTATGTTGTGTCTTTAATGTAAATAAGTATGCAAATAAATTTACACATAAGGGTGTCTAACAAGTATGATGGAATTTATAAACAAAGAAGGAAAAGGGATAATGCGGTAAAAATAAAATAAAGGGGAGTTTTGGGTAATTGAAAAAATAGAATTTATTGATATTAAACAAAGTAACATAGGAAAAGGGGTCCTAGGTTTATAAATCACATGGATCATCCACACAACACCGGTAGCCAATCGTACGCATTGTGTAACCGTGTGATCATCATCTCCATGTCTACCCCTACCACCCCATTTAAGGTATTAAGCGTGAAATGGTATCATGGCTTATTGCATGCTATTACCCGTCCTGGTCCCGGAGGCATATATGACTACTAATCCTAAAGGGAAGAGATGTTGGGCTTTTTGTAGTTTCAAAGGTAAAAATTCTAAGGCGACAGTCAAAACACATATAGCAAATTTGGGGAAAGCAAATAAACAAATAAGGCTCAAATAAGCCTCCTTAGATCAAAGAAAATCATGTAGCATAGCACGTCTTATATGTACTAATTAGGTTGAGATTTATGCTTAGCGTTAGGCAGGCTGGTTCATTACATATTTTCAGGAAAGACATTCGCATTAGGCTCTTCTGGATGCAACTTATCAAAGGCCAACGTAATTTATTAATTACATACTCACTTGCCTACGTGATGACCTATAAACATGGAATTTACAAGTTTGAGAAACAATGCATACTGATTTAGGATAAAACATTATCAGCTACTAAAGGAGGGCTAGTCTTAGCAAGTGACCATAAATTTCATAACTGGTAATTCATTATTACTATAGGTCTTAGACTTATAACAAGTACGGCGATTGCGATTTGATTAATTACTATAGGCATGATTTGTATGTGTTTGTCAGCTTTAAAACACCATTTGAAGACATAATTAAATGCAGAAACCCTATAGGACATGACATCTAAATGCTTGATTTTGCATGAACATGACATTTGATTGCTTCATTTTGATTATTATGACCTATAAACATGTTTGCCTAGCGAGAAGTGGATATGCCAAAATTAGAAAGGACTTGCAGACATGTTTATTTTTTCTGTGCATGTGCGTCCTATAGACATGGTATCTATATGTGAGAATGCAAAATTCCTATAAGCATGTTATCTACATACGGGGATGATGAAATTAGAAATCCCTATAGGCAGGTTATCTACATGCAAAAATTCCTATAGACATGATGTCTACATGCTATAATTAGAAACCCTATAGGCATGACATCTACATGCGAAAAGGTTAAAATTATAAATCCTATAGGCAGGTTATCTTCATGCGAAAATCCCTATAGACATGATGTCTAGATTCAAGGATGCTTAAATTTGAAATTGTATAGGCATGACATCTACCCCTTTTGCATACATGGTTACCTTTCCAATTTCGCTAATCACCCCAGAGATTATTACAAAGTTTTATTACAGACCAAAATGATTTTAAAAGAAATCAGGAAACAAAATTACAATAAAAACTACTAAGCTTTATCCAAGGAGCCTAATTCGAATTCAAAGTCTAACAATATGGTATGAGCCAACTGCCAGGATCAAGTTTTTGAAGCCTTTTTCTTATCCGGGGTGTGTCAAAGTTCCAAGGAGTTTCAGGAACTCCAGGCAATGTTCACACCCAAATATGATTGCTAAACATTGAATTAGAGTGCAGTGTGGAAGAGCCAGCCCTCCGATGTCCAAGTTTAGAGGAAACTCAAGGTCCCAAAGCAAGGCTTATTGGAGGGGGGGGGGGGGGCGCAAAACTTAGAATCTAGGAACAAGTGTGAGTGCAATAGAGGGATTAAGGAATGCCAAGGCAGGCTGGTGTCATGCGCATCCATATCGTAGGTTGATACACCCTAACCAACCTGTCAGCCAAACAATTAAGAGTAAGACCTATTAAAGGTCAGTCCATGACATGGACAATGATCTGGACACTGCCATACCAAAGTCTCAAACTCAGCCTACATAGAAAGGGAATGGGATGGTAATTGAAAGAGCTTAGGACTCAGAGAGCCCAGTTCATGTCCATGATCAATAATTTCAAGTATTACCATGTTTTTGAACCATAACTCAGCCACACAAGGGGGATCAGGGGTAGGGATTCATGTAAGAACATAAACAAACAAAGAAGAAAACTTCCAGTAAGTTATATCATTTAGATAAAATAAGCCAAAGAAAGGGTGAACGGTAGAATAAACACATAGGGGGAGAGGCAGAAATTTAAACAAAGAACATACCAGTTTTCAGAAAGCTAAGCAAAGAAAGCAGGATTCTTGCAAACAAGCCACAATTAGAGAGAGAAAACTTTATGTGTGAGTGAGTTCATAACAAGAACTCGAATGTCTGTGTGAGAAATTAAAGGTATTCAGTTGTAAGTAGTGTGAAGGTATTAAAAATTGATCGTGTCAAGTTGACTCTCTAAAGTGCAGAAGGGCAGCCCCTTTTATAGTGTTGAAGAACAAGTAAGAAAGATAAGAAGACATTTTATAAATTAGTCTCAAATATTCTCCTTTAAGTTAGGGGATTCAATTTCAGAGGGGAGAATGTAAATAAGGAAAGGTAATTTTAGTAAAATCTTTCATAGTAGCATAAGAAAGGGAAAATACATAATGTTATTTAGGGTAAGAACTCAACTGTACTTGGTTTGTAAAGAAAAGGAAAGGGAATCAATCAGACAACTAATAAATTCAAGGCAATGGGTTGAATTCGAATGAACCCAGTCAGGAATAGGTAGGGGAGGATCAATCGAAGGAAAATCAGTGCAATCAGTCAAAACCCATCAAAGGAATCCAAAATCAATCAAGTAGTTGTCAAAACCTTTTGAAAGATAAGTTCCTCTCATATAAAGCAGACAAATAAAACAGAAGGGTTTACCATTTACAGGTTCACAATCATTAAAAAAAAATACGAGTTCAGTCATAGACTCATAATGAGCCTGAAGGGTCAGGGTTCCAAAGTGGAACCCTAATCCAACTTGTCAAAGAAACCCCCAAATTCTAGGGTTTCGAATTGAACTAGACATAGAGGTGAAAAACAAGTAGTTTTTTTTCCAGAGTCTCAACAAAATAGACATGACAACATGCTTGAACAACAAAGGAAGAAATATCATGAAGAACATATTCGAGAGACACAGAGTATAAATGAGTTCAGAAGAAAGAGATAGTGTAAACTTGAACACAAGCAGGTGAAGCATG
Organism: Nicotiana noctiflora; assembly: GCA_032618575.1. NCBI lineage: Eukaryota > Viridiplantae > Streptophyta > Magnoliopsida > Solanales > Solanaceae > Nicotiana > Nicotiana noctiflora. The sequence continues at coordinate 21,488 of JASVEL010007429.1, forward strand.
TAAAAACATGGACAGAGTTAAGAGAAACCAAATAACTTTAACGGTAGGCACATATAGCAGAAGAGTAATGAAAACATAGTAGAAATTAAAAAGTGAAAGGAAAAAAGTAAAAGATAATATATGCATAAAATAAAAGAAATCGTACGAGCAAGGTATAAAAAATACACATAAAGCAAAGGAGAAAAGGATCTGAAAGATTTTGCAAAAAATCCTTGCAGAAACCCTAAAAAATGATTTTGGCAAAACGTTTGGGGAAAATAGTCAAAACGTCAAGAAAAGCATAGACATAGCATAGATCTAGGCAAATAACGGTGAAAGAACCTCGCATGGCTTAGGGTAAACGATAAAGGCTTGGAAGAACAAGATCAGGTCCTGAGTCGAAACGGTCAGGAATCAAGCTTCCAGTGTTTGAATATGCCGGAGCGTGGACGGAGAATCATAGATCAACACGTCTGAGATGAATCTGAGAGAGGACCATCAAGTTCAAGCACCCAAACTTCGAGTAGCTCGGCTTAGTGGTGAGAGAAGGTAAGTACAAACCATCTATGGCAGGAGATGCCATGGATTCTGGTGGAAATGAGGTGAGATAAGGTGGGAGGTGATTAGGGTTTCAGAGAGGTTCGAGAGGATTTGAGGGAGACAAAGAGAGTCAGAAGAGGCGTCTCTATGCAAATGAAGTAGTGTTAGTGGTATTAGGTAATTAAAAAAGGAAAGCCTACACTACAGTCGTTGATCAAAACGATCAACGACTAGGATTTAAAGAAAATCAAATGGGTCTCAAAATTGGGCTAAGGGGTCAGATTTAATTGGGAATTGGGTTGTTTAATTTGGGGTGGAATTGGGCCAATTGAGGCTATAATTGAAAGGGAGAAAAGGCTGTAATTGAAATGTGAGTGGGCTAAGTGTTAAATAGCGAATTTTTCACTTTTTATTTTATAAGAATAGTAATAATGCTTTAAAAAGTAAATTAAAAATACTGAGCAAACAAATACTATATAAATATCAATTTAAAAATACTGGAACTAGTTTTATAATTATAAATGCTGTTAGTCATAAATATATGCTATTATTGTAATTACATGCAATTTAGCTTAAAAAATACCAAATAAATTTGTGAAAATATACAAAAATTACTTTAATTATATTTTGGTGTAAATATGAGAATAAAATAAATTACTCATAAAAAAAAGATAATTTTAGAAGTAACTATTGATTTTATACTATTAAAAAATGGACAATAAATTTATTTAAAAACTTTTAGAAAATTAGGAAAAATGCCTATATATGCTATTTTGAGGATATTTTGAGTATATGAACTGTATCAGAAAAAATTGGGTATCAACAGGCATCCCATCACATCATCTCGACCATTATGGGCAAATCATCAGCCTATACCAGTTGTTCAGGTGGTGGTGCATATATATCGATGTAACCTTTTCCCATATCCCCCATGTATATAACACCATATGGTTATGGGTCAATGCACATGAATGCAATGCATGAGTATTACATCAAATTTCTATAACACATGGAGAACATATAGCTAACAACAAGTTATTTAACTTTAAAGTTCAACGGAGTGGACCAAGTCCCAATTCCTAAAGTGGACGCCCACACGCCCGTCATCTAAAATGTGCTTCACCTCCAAACCAATCACATAACACATAATCCGAGGTTTCATACGGTTAGGACTAGATTTACAACTTTTACTTACCTCTACCCAAGCAAAACTCTACTCCAATATGCCTTAGCCTCGCGAATCAGCTTCCAAATGTCTTGAATCTAGCCATAAGCAGTATAATATAATCACTACGGGGTAAAGGAATCAATTTTACAAGAAATTACCAAATTATACCTCAAAATAAGAAATTGACCCAAACCCGGCCCCCGAGCCAATGCCTCGAAATCCGACACGAAATGGCCATTAAAATACTTAAAATTAACTCTCAAAATCCCGAGCCTCAAACCCCCAAATTACACCTTAAAAGATACTAACTAGGTGGAAATATCAATGGGGAAGCATAATTATTGAATATAAATGATCACAAGAAACATACCTGAAGAATCACCTTGAAAATCGTCTCAAAAATCTCAAAACTCGAGCTAAAAAATGTTAGAAATATGAAAAATCCCAGAACCCTCATTTTTCAATTTTTTTTACTGCCTTGTTCTTTCCTTTATGTGATTATGGACCAAGTCACGCAATTGCGAAGAACAAATAAATCTGCCTGACAAAAATGTCATAAGCGATCGCAAATATTCATGTGGGATCGTGAATCACTGCCTTTCAAACCTACATGATCGCATCCTACTTCACGCTATCGCGTAAAACAAATACCTGATCTCCCCTTCTGCTCAAATCTCTCCACACGAACGAGGACTTAGCCACACATTCATGAAGCTGGATTTAGCCACTCCTCCGCGATCATATTCCTGACTTAGCGACACCATAGAACAAAAGTGCTTCTACCTCAATTAAGCCTACACAATCGCTGATCAATGCATGCAATCACGTACAAGGAAACTAGACTACAAATACCACCAACATTCTAAGTCCAAAAGGGATCTGTTATTTACCCGAAACTCATCCGAGGACCCCGGGACTTCAATCAAACATACTATTAAGTCCCAAAACATCATACGAACTTAGTCGAATCCTCAAATCACCTCAAACAACACCAAATACACAAATTGCATGTGGATTCAAGCCCAATGAACTTTGAAATTTCCAAATTTTACAAACGACACTGAAACCTATCAAATCACGTTCGATTGACCTTAAATTTTGCATACAAATGACATAACAAGCCTACTATAACTTCTAGAATTGGAATCCGACCCCGATATAAAAAAGTCCATTCCCGCTCAAACATTCCAAAATTCCAACTTTCGCCATTTCAAGCCTAGTTCCACTACGAATGTCCAAATCACACTTCGTACATGCTTATAAGTCAAAAATTACCTAACCAAGCTAAAAACTATCAAAACTCAAATTAGAGGTCGTTTACACATAAGTTAACATCCGATCAACTTTTCCAACATAAGCTTTCAATTAAGAGACTAAGTTTCTCAATTCACTCTGAAATCTTTACAGACTCGAACCAACCAACTCATAATTCATCTAACAATTGTAGTGTATGAACGAAGCAAAAAATGGGGGAACGCGACTACAACTCTAGAAATGATCGGCTTTGTTGTTACATCTTCACCCTCTTAAACAAATGTTCATCATCGAACAGGTTTAGAAACATACCTAGAGTCATAAATTGTTGTGGACATCTGCTACGCATTTTCTGCTCGGTCTCCCAAGTAGCCTCTCTATGGGCTGACCTCTCCACTGCACCTTCAGTGAAACTATATAGTTTGACCTTAACTTTCGAACCTGCTGATCCAAATTGGCCACCAGCTTCAAATCATAAGTAAAATTACCATCCAACTGAACTGTGTTGGAATCCAAAATGTGAAACGAATCGTCCATACACTTTCGGGGTGCACGATCGACAAACTAGGTGGCAAGGCAAGCTTATAAGCCACCTACCCAATACTTTGAAGTACCTAAAAAGGACCGAGGAGCCGAGGGCTCAGCTTTCCCTTCTTTCTGAACCTCATAAAATATTTCATGGATGAAAACTTCAGTAGAAACTTCTCTCCAACCATCTAAGACACATCACAAACCATGTTTTCGGCATAGCTCTTCTATTAGGACAGCTCCGTGCGAAGCAGATCCTTTAATCAATTTAACCTTGTCCAATACATCCTGATCCAAGTGTGTACCCAAAAGCCCGGCCTCACGGGGATCAAACCTACCCACCAAAGATGTACACCACCTCTTATTGAAGGACTGATATGGATCCATCTGAATGCTTGACTCATAACTATTGTTGTAGGTAAACCCTACGAGTAGTGGAAACTTGTCCCATGAACCTCTGAATCAATGACACAAGCACATAGCATGTTTTCGAGAAGGAACACCACTTAATCCCTTTATCTAGGAGATCTCTTGACGTCCCTCTCAACCCGTTCCTGACCGTGGACCACTTTATCTACTGAGCAATGTAAACAACCTCATCGAAACGGGCACTTGATACCCTCTCTCTAGTTATAAGCAACGATAACTGAAATGTGAGGCCATCAATGAACCTCACTTTCCTCTCCATATTAATGGGACCCAGCCAAAGTACATAACGGTCTACCTCAGAAAACCTCATCTCGTACGGTGTCACAGACATATCATGTTGACGTGGTTGCTAAATGTTTCTATGCAACTCCTCTCTATGAGACTATGGTGCCAACTTTTCCAAGAAGATAACGGAGAACTCCTTCTATGAAAGTGGCACTGAACCGACCAATATATGCCTCTCATAAGATACCCACCAACTAAACACAGTCCTAGATAACTGAGAAGTAGTGAATGAGACCTCACTAGTCTCCAAAATACATGCTGTACGGAGAATCCTTTGACAGTTGTCCAAGAAACCCTAGGCATCCTTCGCCTTCGTACCATAAAAAGATGGAGGCTAGATTCTTCCAAACCTCTCCAATCTCTGTTGATTGTTATCAGACATAATAGGAACCACATGGGCCTGAGAAGCTGCAACCGGCTAGGCTGGTAGTGCCCCCGATATGTCGAGTACCTGCATCACCTGCTCTGGTGTGCGGGCGACGGGATTTTGAGTACCTCCCCCAGTCCGAGAAGTGTTTGCTACAGATGGAACAAAGACCGCCTTACCAAGACTGGTGCACACGGTCAGAATCTGAACTAAGGCCTCTTGAAGTCCTGGAATTACAATGGGAACGGGTGGTGCCTGAGATGGCCCCACAGGCTCATCCATAACTCATACCTACTCATGATACTAAGGCACTTGGTAGATTTGGAGGTGCTTCCCTAGCTACTGTAAGAGCTACACCTCTGTCTCTACCGCGGCCTATGTTGTGACCTCGCTTTATCTTAGCCCAAACTAGTGGTACTGGTGGCTATCTATCCTTCCAGTAGTACGTGTCCTGACCATACGTCAAAGAATAGAATAACAGAAGTTTAGTTGCTAGAATCAACAGATTCACACGATAAAAATTCAAGAACATGAAGTTTCCTAAGGGTTCGACATCCTCTCGAAGATAAGAATAGACGTCTTTGTGCCGATCTACAACACTCTACTAAATCTGCTCATGACTCGTAAGACCTATGTAACCTAGGACATGATACCAATTTATCACAACCCAATTCTAACCCATCGCGATGGCGCCTATCATGATACTAAGCAAGCCGACATTTCCAAAATACTTCAAATATTTAACAAAAAATGAATTTAGAAATTTTAAAAAAGGTGTTTTTATAAAAACAAGGTAAAAAAACCCAAATACAAGTGCGGAAAATAAATCCCAAATCAGGATGCCAATAAGTTCATGACCATCTATAAAACACCAATCTAGAAAAGAAATGTCTACGAGAGTCTGTATCAAAATACAAATAAAGAAAAGATAAGGAAGGAGAAATATGGACTGCGAACGCTGGGCAGCTACATCGTAAATAACTAAAGATCAATTATGCAGGATATAAGTGCCCACCATGTACGAAAACACCTCGATGTATACACAAAGTGCAGAATGTAGCATGGGTACAATTAAATCAGTAACTAACAATAACAAATAAAGAACTGAAGATAGTGACAAGCTATATAGTTATAGTTCATTTTATGTAATCTCAACAAGAAAGTAAACATGCTTTCGAATCCGGCAATTTAAGTCAAATGAGTTTATACAGGCTAAGTTCAAGTAAAAATCAGATACAATATCTACTAGAAGTTTCAAAATAGTGACATATAGAAGCTATGTGCAACAATAATGAAAGCAAAAAGAGCCTCTCAGGGAAACAATCACTCAGTCTTTCTCAATAGCTCATCACTTGGCTCTCAGCCCTCAACACTCACGCTCAAGAGGTATTTGTGCTCAGTGGGGGTGTACAGACTCTGGAGGGGATCCTTTAGCCTAAGCTCTATATCGCTGCAGCGTGCACCCCGATTCCTTAATATATAAATAACGATAAAGCATGTTGCGACATGCAACTTGATCCATATGGATCGGGTTGCACGCCACAATGAGCCTTACGGGTGTGTGTGTGTGTATATATACACACACACACACACACACACACACATAGCTCATAGCTTGACACTCAGTCCCTAACTCAGTCACTAACCTCTCTAGTCTCTAGGTTCTCGGAAATTATATAAATTAGTCCAAACAAAGATAATATTAATTAGCAAATAGTTCAACAAGTACACGACCTCAGAGGGTCCCATCAGTGTAATCACATAGCCTAAGCATGCTTTCTAACATGATTTTCATTCAAATTTCTATCACACATGGAAAACATATAGCTAACAACAAGTTATTCAACTTTATAGTTTCATGGAATGGAACAAATCCCAATTCTTATGGTGCACCTAGCATGTGTGTTATCTCCAAACCAATTGCATAATAATCAGAGGTTTCATACCCTCGGAACCAGATTTAAACTGTAACTTACCTCAATCCGAGCAAAACTCTACTCTAATATGCCTTTGCCTTGCGAATCGACTTCCAAATATTCTGAATCTACCCACGAGCAGTATAATACAATTAATACGGGCTAAAGGAATCAATTCTACAAGAAATTACGAACATACTGCTCAAAGTCCAAAATCGACTCAAACGCAACCTGCGTTGCCATGACTCGAAATATAATAAAAGTCACAAAACATGAATGCACATTCACTCACAAGTCTAACCATACAAAATTCATCGAAATCTGACACCAAATGGCCATTAAAATCTCCAAAATTAACTCTCCAAATTCGTCGTCTCAAACCTCTAAATTACACCTCAAAAATACACAAACTAGGTTGAAAAATCAGTGGGGAAGCATAATTATTGAATAGAAATGATCATAACGAACTTACCTCAAGAATCACCTTGACAACCCTCTAAAAAATCTACAGAACGGAGCTAAAAATGTGAAAAATCCCATAACCCTCATTTTTGATTTTTTTATACTGCCCAGTTCTTTCCTCTACGCAATCGCATACCAAAATATGCAACGCGAAGAACAAAAAAATCTGCCCCATAAAAATGGCCTACGTGATCTCAGATATTCACACATGATCATGAAGCACTGTCCCTCAAACCTACGCAATCGCATCCTGCTTCACGCATTGACGTAATTGAAATGCATGGTCTTCCTTTCTGCTCAAATCTCTCTATGCGAGCCACGCGTTCGCAAAGCACAACTTAAACACATCTACGAGATCGCGCTCAACACTTAGCAGCCGCATAGAACAAAAGTACTTATGCCCCAATTAAGCCTACGAGATCGTAGATCAAAT
>JASVEL010007430.1:0-197354 GCA_032618575.1 Nicotiana noctiflora
CAGGCGCATTTCATGTGATGTGGTTCGTCGCAAGCTTTAAGTAATTTGGAATCAACTCTTAAGTAAAATACAGTGGGATGTAGTTCGCTTTAGATTTGAATCGAAGGTACGCCTCGCCCAACAGTTACACTAATCACATAGTCATCATAAATGTACATAATAATACTTAGATTTCGAGATGCGTCGTTTCTTAACGAATACCACGCTTTTCTCAACAGTGTAAATAAGTAGTCGATCCGGGCACATATTTTAGTCTTACCTTTTTTAAATACGGGTGCGCATTTCATGTGACCCAAATCCAAACCCCGAAATGTTGAATAAGAATATGTTGAGGATCCGGGTGCATTTCATGTGACGTGATTCGAAAGCATATTTTTAAACAACTTTCTCTTTCGTAAATCATAACCAATAATAAAAGCGGTAAAGGGGTATTAACTTGCACTAAGTACATAATTGTAAAAAGCGGATAGATAAGCCAAACACGACAGTTGAGCGACCGTGCTAGAACCACGGAATTCGGGAATGCCTAATACCTTCTCCCGGGTTAATAGAATTCCTTATCCGGATTTCTGGTTCGCGGACCGTTAAATAGAGTCATTCTTTTCCTCGATTCGGGATTTAACCGGTGACTTGGGACACCATCAATCTCCCAAGTGGCGACTCTGAAATAATTAAAATAAATCCCATCTCGATTGTCCTTTAATTGGAAAAACTCTTTGCGTCTGTGCGGGTGCGTAAAAAAGGGGTGTGACAGTGATTATATGTGTTTAAATTAATGAAAATACAAAAATATGTTGTGTTTGCATTTTTTTTATCTAACTTTGCAATTGGGAGTAGTTAAGTTTATTTTACAAAAAATGAAAAAATCACAAAAATATGTACTTTTGCATTTTTAGCATTTAATGTCCAAATTGTGCAATTTTATTTTTTATTTGTTATTTAATTATATGTGATAATTATTATTAGAAGTTAATTAGTATTTTTGATGAGTTAATTTGATTTTATAAGTTAATTTAGGATTTTTAGAATTTTAGTTTTATTTTTAAGAAAACAAAAGAAAAGAAGCAAAATAGAAACAAATGAGGTTAAAATCGGATTGGGCCATTCATTAATTTTAAATCACAAGCCCAAAGGTTTGGACCCCTTACCCGCCCAAATCAATCTTGACCCGACCCGGTCAAGACAAACAAACCCCCATTTTTTTAATCACTTTTCATTTCCTATCTTTCCGCAAACCCTAAAACACCACCCCACTTCATCAAGCCAGCCGCCGCCAGACCCCTAACCCCTCCCCCTTCTCTTCGTCTCCTCCAAACCACCCCCATCTCCACTGTCGCGACCAGCTCCTATCCAAGAGACAGCCGCCTCCAACCTCTCACCCGCCGGAAAACAAGCCATCGTTCCATCCTCTCCATCGCGCGACCTTCATTACACCACCACTAACTCCCGTCGCCTGAACCAGCAGCTTCACCGAAAAAGAAATAAGTTTCAGCCATCGCCGACCATCTGACCAGCAGCACCGCTGACAGACAACCACTCTTCTTTCTCCAGCCCGTCACCAGAAAAACCAGGCGAGTTCCAGCGTGGTTGGGGAAAGGCCTCTGCGCAAAAAATTGAACAAAGTGGTTCTAGCTTATAATGGTGGTTTGGACACTTTAGTTATTGTACCTTGGCTGAGGGAGAACTATGGATGTGAAGTTGTATGTTTCACTGCAGATATTTTGTCAAGGGATTAAGGAATTGGATGGTCTGGAAGCGAAGGCCAAGGCAAGAGGGGTTTGTTAATTAGTAGTGAAGGATTTGAAAGAAGAATTTGTGAAAGATTAGATATTTCCTTGTCTGAGAGCTGGTGCTATCTATGAAAGGAGATACTTGCTTGGGACATCAATGGCCCGCCCGTTATTGCTAAGGCAATGGTTGATGTTGCCTGAGAGGTCAGAGCTGATGCTGTTTCTCATGGACGAAGGAGGCGAGTACGGCGACAACGTTAAAAAAGATTTGAAGTTTGATTTTGGATTTAAATCCTACTGATTTTTCATTCCATAGTTTCTTTCGATCTTATGCTTTCGATTCTAAATGCCATGGAATTTGATGGAGTTTTGCTTGAGGTTTGATACCTCATTAATTCGAGGTTCCGACTCGAGATCCATTCATGATCGATGTTTCTGATTCCTCGGCTATTTGTTTGTCATGGATTTTTGCTACCGGTTTTAGTTGTTATTTGATCACGAGCAGAAATAATTAAGGTGCATTCAGGTTCACCTTGTTCCCTCCTCTCTTGTGTTTAAAATTGGCATTTTTATGACTCCTTATTACTTGTTTAAAGCCCGAAAATCAGAAGCGAATTAACTACATAGGAGAATTTGAATGTTTCTATTCTAGGATGATAGATTGTTGAATACCTGGACAGGTTTCTTAGACCATTTTCTTTGATTAATCTAAAACATGTTCTGTTGGACTTTAGCTTGTGATAATTTTCTTTTCTTAAACTTTCTTCACCTCGTTTGCCAACATGAAGCATCAAATGTGATTATCTTATCCGGTGTTCATGTGATAGTCTATGGTTAGATTGAGTGAAACCTTTATTGTTTGCAGTGATATTAGATGTGTGCATATTTTGTGCTCTTTGATTGAAAGCTTAACCCACTGTTTGAACATAAGGGTAACATAGGGCATAATGGACAGTAGAATTAACACGATACTTTAGGAATAAAAATGGGCAGAATTAATTAAGTTAATGGCCAGTTAGTTTAGCACTAATAAAGTAACTTATGCATTAATTTAATGAGACTAAGTGGAAACATTTCATAGTGAGAATTGTACTGACCAGATTCTAAGATCTGAAATGTGCACTAAGTGTTGAAATAATAAATAATAGGATAGTGGGAATTAAGAATTAATAAGATAAGAATGATAGTGAGGAATGCACTAAGGAGGGGCCTATAAAAAAGGTAGAAATCAGACATTAAAAGGGACCGAAAAAAAAGAAAAAAAAAGGAGAGACTTTATACACATTCTGAAACAGATTTTCAGATACACACACAGATTTGAGAGAAAACAGAGAGAGAGGAACCTCTGAAAAATTTCCAAAAAAAACCTCCAGCTTATACTTCCCCAGGATCTTTTTTTTACGCTGGAATCAATAGCTGAGGTTCATAAATTCCTGTTTGATTTCTGAGTTTCAATTCAGTCATTCAAGTTGTTTGTTGTTGAGTGTTGAAGTTGTTTTTCTGGTCTATTAGCGTCATTTGCTGGTTTGAGTTGTGTTATTGCTGTTGTTGACGCATGTTGTTGCTTTGCTGGACCTCACACTCCTTTCCTTTTGATTTCATCTTCCAGGTACACGGCTACAAAATTCCTTGTTGGTGTAAGCCTTTAATAAAAATTGGAAATGAGAATGTCTGTTGGTTTCAAGCATGTGGATCACTGTCTATTCATTTTTGAGAATTAGATGAAGTTTTCTATACATATTTGTTAGTATAAGAGTATATTTGTATAATTGAACTATTTTATGTTTCAGTCAAGGTTTGTTTTAGATTAATTCAGCATCTCTTGTTAATATATGAACCTTTTGTTGAAATTAGTATAAAGTTCGAATCTGGTTCAAATCGGCAATGAATATGGTTTAGATAAAAATAAGTTGAGTTTCAAGTATATATCTTAGCAACAAGTCATTAGAATTAGCTTTGAAATTCAACAGTCAGTTTGCTTTATTTAGTTTGTAACTTTCACTAATTAATTATTCTATTTTATCCAGTCACGGGAGAACAAACATTTTCGATCTAATTGATAAGCGAAATATTAAAATTAAGAAATATATGCTCATATATTTTGTTAAAAGTCTTGTTCGAATTAGATACATTCCGATTATTTAGTAGCAAATCTTAGCTAAAAATGGAATCGTTTCACGCATCGATGCCTTTTTTGATTTAATCGAGAAATAACTTCAATAAATATGTATACCAACCAAAGTATCATCAAAGTTAATATTTTTCGCTTTACTTAGAATTAGCCTCTCGTTTAACGTTTTGAATGTATTGTTTAATAAAAGCGTTTCAGTCCATTAAAAGCATATATGATAACATGTATTAAAATCAGATATTTTTAGCCATTTATAATAATTAAAGCGACCGTGCTAGAACCACGAGATCCGGGGGTGCCTAACACCTTCCCTCGGGTCAACAGAATTCCTTACTTAGAATTTCTGGTTCGTAGACTTCATTTGGAAAGTCGTAAATTTCCTCGATTCGGGATTTAAATAAATCGGTGACTTGGGACACCTTAATTTATTCCAAGTGGCGACTCTGAAATAAATAGAATAATCCCATTTCGAATATTGTCACTTAAATTGGAAAAACTCCCTTGCGCATCTACCCTCCGGGGTAGGGGGCGCGCCAAAAGGAGGTGTGACAAAAAGTATTCAGAATTTTTTTTAAAAAGTAACATACTTAAAAAGGTAAAATATATTTTATTTTTCAAAAAAAGTCACATATACAGAAAAATCTACGTGGTAGGCTAGTGCACCCACATAATTTATCACATCATTGTCTAGGGGGGTAATGGCTCTTGCCTCTTAAAAGGCATAGTTGAGGGGGTAATTACGACCATAAATAGTTTAAGGCTATAACTAATAATATATGTTAAGTTTAGGAGGTGATAAGGTATTTTGCAAATGAATTATTCCAAGGGAAACTTACACAAATGTCTCAAATAAATCTTAACTTACCAACCTCTAGCAATTAGTCATAGACTTACCAAAACTAGCCAACATAAATTAAAGGCGAAATACATATTTTACTCATCCAATTTATGACCAAATCTCTGTTACACACATGTTGACCACAGGTTTCATTTTACACAGCAAACCTTTCAAAAGTGTGTTATTTACACACTACTTTTGACCAGCCTCTAGAACGTGTGAAACATGACCAATGGGGTGCGTGAATAGTCATTTTCTGTCTGACTGACTAATTAAAATGGATATTTACTAAAAATGGGCCCATTTTCATAACCGTAATACCCAATTCTTCATCTTCCTCTTATTAAAGGCCATCATTTTCATCTTCTTCATCTTTAAAGGTGGCAAACAATTTTCTGAAAAATTCAATCCTATCTTCACCTTCCACGTTTGATATTTAGAAGTTGGTTATATTTGTTCAATTAATTTTTTATAATAAGATTTCATATATGGTTTTTTTAATTTTAAAAAGCGCGTGTAATCAACACATTGAATATTAAAGATGCTGGTCAAAAGTAGTGTGTAATTGACACACCTTTGAAAAGTTTGGTATGTAAAATAAAATCCGTGGTCAACAGGTGTGTAACAGGGATTTGGTCGTAAGTTGGATGGGTAAAATATGTATTTCTCCAAAATTAAAAAACCAAATAATAGGGTTCTTTCTATCAAAGAATCGCATGCAAAAATCACCTTTTATATTTTTAAGCGTGATTAGCAACATTAGATACAAGAGGGAAAGAAAATTTCATGGACGGCGTAGCAAATAAGGTGATAAAATATAAAAATCTATACAATATTTCAAAAATCTAAACAAAAATAAACTTTTTCAATGGGTATAGTTGAAATTCATTGAAAATATATAGATAATTCAATATACACAATTTGAGGAAGATTTGAGGTGATTTAAACTGGTTTCGTATCAAAATTCATAATTAAATCGAGTTCCAAAAGTCATATGCGACACATATATCGTACATGTATCACGCATGCATCTCACACACAGATATACATGGATATAAATGTGATACTCAATAGATACAAATATGATACACAAATGATACACATATCATTTTTTTTTGAGAATTTTCACAAAGCATCATCTTTTAGTTCTAATTAGCCACTTATAGATACTCTTTGTTGTATTACGTTCTATAGATATCTTTTATGTTTTTATACAATGTATTTCATTTATTTAAACGATTGTATTCATAAATACAAGAAAAAAATAGGCGTAAAAATGAGAAATCCAGCTAAGTATTATTTGTATTTAACTGTATTCAAGCAAAACTTTAGCTTATCTAACAGTATTCAAGCAAAATTTCAGTGAGATACAATAACTTTTTTGCTCAAATTCTGGGAACTTAAACTTGTTAAAAACGGAAGGAAATCAAATCACATGATAGTCTCATAATTTAACTCAAACAACCAAAACGAGCACACACTAATTTGTATTTTGCTCAAAGAAAGCAACTCAAAAACGTGAAAAGAAGGAAAAACCATAGCAACACATATGATCGAACTTCTCAATTCTCTTCTCTTTTTTTTTATACTTGAATACAACAAAATATAACTGAACACGGTTGAATAAAACTCTTATATGCAACAAAATAAAACTAACTTTTTCTGAATAAAATAGTTGAATATAACTAACTACAACTGAATACAACCGATCAGTTGTATAAAACACTTGAATACAACTAACTACTGCTGAATAAAATAAATTACAACTGATTAAAACTGAATACAAGAGAATAATCACAACTTTTTAATACATCTAAAATATATAAATGAATGCTACTGAATACATATGAATACAGTTTCAGCTCTTTCATTTGTAAGCATGACTTTCGACAAAATCAAGGTTCAAAAATTCTCTTTTGAGATGGACGATTAGATCTCTTTCTCCTCTACTTTCTCTATCTCTATATTTCTTCCTTTTTTTTCTTGCTAAAATTTGTTGTTTTATAGATCCGTTTTTGTATGCCAAATAATAATAAAGATTGATTATGCTGTGAAAATACAGAGAGGACAAAGAATTGGAGTAACGTGGGTATGTGGGAGAAGAGAGTAGAGGTGATAATGGCAGAGAAATAGAGATTTAGGGTGGAAGAAGATTTATGAAACGTGAGTTTATGAGAGAAGTGGGTAAAGTGTATGGAAGAAGAGAGAGAGAAGCCGGTCAAAGGAAATATATGCTAATTAAGTGAGAGAAAATATAAAAAATGAGAGAAAAAAATATTTTGTAGCATATATCGTGCCTTAATTGTAGGTTGGAACTATATTTAGATTTTTTGCTATAAACTATAAAATGTATTTATAGGATGTAATATTTTAAAATGGAATTTATTTAATATAAATAGGGTACTAACCTATTCTATAGGTTGTAAATTTCCTTCTTTTTTTTCATATTCAGCTTTTACTTCGAATTTTCAATCCAAACGATCTCAAAACTTCACCAAATCGTTCCAAAACTCAGATTCAAGCTCCTTAAGTTGTGCCCAATCTATTCTAATAATACTCACTCAAAACGAAGTACAAATTTGATGTTTTTTTGTTACAAATAGTTAATTGGCTAATATCAATAATATTTTATCAATGAGCCAATTTTTGTAATTAATGACCTACCTATAAATGGACATAGCTGATAATTTTCTTTATTCCCAAATGATTTTGACTTTTTCCTGTTATTACCTTTTGTTCTGCAGCCCATGACGCAAATTAAACATAGCCCATTGGAGAGATTGAAAAGGCCCTCTTATTAATTTTGATATTACGAACAACTCATAAGATTGTAACTTTTACATCTTATCTTATTGTTTTACTTTGTTTTTCCTTTTTTGGTTCAATCTCTTCCTCCTTTTTTGGGAGGGGGGGGGGGGTAAGAGTTTAATTTTCATTTATATAATGATTAGTAATGAAATGATATTATGCAGTACTTAGCAATGAAGAGTATGTTATACATGAGTAACTTATTATAAAAGTGGATTTCAAACTTTAAATAGTTTAATTTCCATATTTCTACTGCATATCAGGTGTTGATCTATTAATAATCTGAAAACATATTTTATCAAAATACACCATGCACAAGTGATGAATTCAAGATATCGATATGTATTTGGAAATATCATGGTTATAAACAATTATTTACTTCACTTTTGAAATAGGTGGTCTTTTATGGTAAGAGTTATTGCTTAACGTCCAGAGTCATTTGGCTCATTAAGCATGAATTGTACGTCACACTTTTCAGTGATCGGTAATTACTTGCTTAGTATTAACTGTTAAGTATTAACATTGTTTTTGATTGATTGAATTGATTTTGACGATCGTAAAATATTCCATTCAATTTATTGACATAAGGTGAAGCATGTTGAAGAGAATAATCTTAGTAGTTGGTATGAAATGTACTTTATTTTATTTTTATCTACTCCCTTTGTCCCAATTTATGTTGCAACGTTTGGACTTCGGGAGTTAAACTTATTAATTTTCGTAAATTCTGACATAAATTTTTTAACCTATTTGAAATAATATTTATATATTTAAAAACTATGTAACAAGTACTATAAATTACATAATTAACAATTCAAAATACCTAAAAGGCATATGAAATGATCACTGTCAAAATTTGGCTCTTAAAATTCAAACAACGTAACATAAATTGGGACGAAATGAATATTAATTCATTTACGTGCAAAAGATATTAACAAGTCATTTTTCAATTAAAAGAAGAACCAGAAAAGAGAAAGATAGACACTAGCTCCTACAAATGACACTAGATAGCCACTTATAGGCTATAGCCAATTTAAATATAAAGTTTGGGAAACTTACATAAATGACCATTATAGGTCTTAACTTACCAACCTCTAGTCATTAATCATAGGTTTACTGAAACTAACCAAGCACATATAAAACTTAAAAAACTAAATAAATAAGGTTCTTTCTCTCAAAGAATCGCATGCAAAAATTACCTTCCATATTCTTAAGCATAATTAGCAACATTACATGTAAGAGACAAAAGTAATATTATGGATGACGTAGCAATATATATATATATATATATATATATATATATATATATATATATATATATATATATATATATATATATATATATATATATAAGCAAAAAAAGGAAGTTTTTCAACGGGTATAGTTGAAATATATAAATAAGTAAATATATAAAATTTGAGGAAGATTGGATGTGATTTGGACAGGTTTTATATCAAAATTCGTAGTTAAATCGAATTCAAAAAATTCTTTTGTGACACATGTATCAAACATATATGACGCATGTATCTTACACACATGTATACATGGATATATATATATGTGATACACAGTTGATACAGATATGATATATATGTGATACACAGTGTGATACAGATATCATTTTCTTTTCATGTTCAGTTTTTTGTTTGAATTTTCAATTCAAACCACCTCAAAACTTCATCAAATCATCCCAAAAATGAGATTCAAGCCCCTTAAGATGTACCCAGTCTATTCTAATAACACTCACGAAAGAAAAAGCAAAAATTTGATCTTTTTTTTTTGCTAAAAATAATTAATTGACTAATATTATTAATATTTTATGAATTGACCAATTTTTATAATGAGCTACTATAAATAAATATTACTGGTATTCTCCCTAAAATATATAGCTAGTTAGACAAACTATTTTCTTCTGCTGGTATGAAATTAGGCTCCGTTGAGGCCTAGCTTCACATAAAAAGCCTAATTTAAAAGGTGAACTTCAATTTACACCTTGAGGTTTGAAGTTGGATTTTGTCGAAAGCCTAACATCAAATCTTCAGTCAAACGTTAGACCTGGTGTCCAACTTGGATTATGGAAGAATCCATTAATGATCCAAAGGGTCATCTTTTGTATTAGAATTCGATTGTGTTTTGAAGTCTTGAAAACTTTTTTTTTTCGTGCATAGTGTAGACACGTATCCGTAAGTTTTTGTGTGTTTAAGAAAAGATGATTTTTACCTTAAAAAGATAATTTTTGTTGACTTTGGTCAACGTTTTGGGTAAACGGACCCGGACCAGTATTTCGACAGTTCCGGAGGGTCCGTAGAAAAATATGGGACCCGGGCGCATTCCCGAAATCGAATTCCGAGGTCCCTATCCCGAGAAATGAATTTTTGAAAAAATTGATAAGACTGAAATGCAATGATTTAAATGATTTGATCTTATTGGTATCATGTTCGTATTTTTGTTCCGGAGCCCGGTACATGTCAGTTATAATATTTAAACCTTATTTGTGAAATTTGGTAAAAAACGGAAGTGATTTGACGTAATTCAGACCTTTGGTTGAGAAAATAGGAAGTTTGAAACTATCTTGAAAATTTCATATGTTTTGTTGTTGAATTCATAGTTCTATATGTTATTTTGGCGATTTGATCGCATGAGCAATAAGTTTGTATGATGTTTTAAGACTTGTGCGCATGTTTGGTTTGGAGCCCCGAGGGCTCGGGTGAGTTTTGGATAGGCTACAGAGTGTTTCGAAACATAAGAAAATTGGTGGTATGTTTAGGTCTGTTGACTTCGCATTTGCGAGGTATCTTCGCATTTACGATCAGATGGGCTGGGAAGGGACCTTCGCATTTGCGAAGCTCAGCACCGCAATGGCATTATCACGTTCGCATATAGTAATCTCGGGGAACTGGAATTTTGCTTCGAAATCGTGAGGGCTATTACGCGATCACGATAAAGGAAAAGCAGACCTAGGCAGATTGTTTTAAGTTATTTCATTTGCGGTTTTGGGTCTCTTTTAATCCATAGTTGATCATTTTGAGAGCTTCTTGGTGGATATTAAAGAGGAATTCAAGGGGAATCAATTGGATGTAAGATTTTTGAACTTAAAACTCATTTCTGTTGTACAATCTACCTATAAAATCATGGAACTTAAGCTAAAAATGGAAGAACTAGGGCTTGAGATTTTGAACTTTGACTAAGGAATTGGAGGACCATTTGGGGTTGGATTTGAGAACTTTTAGTGTGTATGAACTCGTGGCGAGATATGAATCTGTTGATGTGAAAATTCCTGAATTTCGAGAGTGGGTCCGGTGTTCGAGTTTTGCTAATTTCTCAATTTATGCATTTTATTGATTGTTTTCGCTTGGGCTTTAATCCCTTAGAATATTTTGATGTCCTCGTTCTGATTTTGGATAGATTCGACGCGTGTGGAGACCAATTCGAGTGGCAAAGGCGTCGCAAGCTAGAGATTTAGCCGATTCGAGGTGAGTAATGATTGTAAATAATGCTATGAGGGTTTGAAACCCCGGATTTCGCCTTGTAGTGCTATATTGATGTGAGGCACCCGCTTGATGATGAGCGTTGGGGTCGTGTACTATTGGGGATTGTGACTTGATCCATTCCGATTGATTATTTTACTGCGTATTTGACTGAAAATTAATTGTTATCATTATAATTTGGGCTGATTGCCATATTTGGGCTTCGCGCCAACTATTTGAACCCTTCGGGGAATTTTTATTACTATTTCCTCACTGTTTTGACTTATTAATTGAACGCAGTCATGTTATTTTCCACCGTTTTACTACTCAACCATTTTTACTCAATTTTAAGACTTAAATGATATTTTAAATGATATTTTAGGGTGAGAAATACTGTTTTACTAATGCCCGAGAGGCTTGTGAGTATTTTTGACTGAGTAAGGCCGAGGGCCTAGTTGTGAGGAAACACTGATACTGATTTGAGGCCGAGGGCTTGAGATATGTATACCACGAGGTGGCTTGTTGATATTGTTTATGAGGCCGAGGGACTGACATATATACGCTACAAGGTGGCATTGATATGAGGCCTAGGACCTAGATTTGATACCACGAGGTGGCTTATGATTGCGCTTGGGCCGTAAGGGGCCCCTCCCGTAATTTTTACATCCCCAGCGAGCGCGGGTACCCATATGATGTGAGATTTAGCCCGGGGGTGATATTGTACTATGTGATAGCTCGAGGGGCTGGTATGTTCAATGTGATTGCCCCAAGGGCTGGTGTTGTTCTGAGATATTGCCCGAGGGATGGAGTTGTTGATATTGTGCCCGAGGGGAGAACCTTTATGTGTTTATTTTTCTTATTTACTTGTCATTTTACCAGTTAAACTGTGGTATTTGTGCCCGATGGGCGGATTTTCTGTGCTCATCTGTACTAACTGCTTTGTATACATTTGCATAACTGTTGAAAAGTCATTTTCAAAAGAAGTTTGAACTGAGCTAAGATGTTTTAAGAGATTTCACAGCTTCATTACTTCCGTAAATGGTTTTATACTGCTTCTATACATATGTTGATATGCTTTACGTGATTTCTTATTTCTCAGTTGTTATTTACCTTTATTACTCTCTGAGTCAGAGTATTCACTTTATTCCCTATACCCTGTGTGCAAGATTCATGTGTTTCTGAACCCGGTAGCGGGTATTGGTTTATCAAAGGCAGAGTCATCGGAGCTTAGCAAGGTAGTTGTCGGCATTTGCATCACTGCTTTTCTCCCTCTTTATTCTATATATATGTACTCAACTCATTTCACACTTTTAGTTGTATTTAGACCCTAGTAGACGGTCATGACTTGTGACACCCCGATGTCGGGCTGTATTTATTTCCACAGTGTTCATTTAAACTTATGTTATGCAATATCTGATTAATTTAAAAGACATTAAATTGACTAATTTAAATTATTGAATAGAATTGGGAATGGTATCGGATGACATTGTCTTCACGAGAGGCGCCATCACGATTGAGTCCGATTTGATGTTGTGACAAATTGGTATCAGAGCCTAGGTTACATAGGTCTCACGAGTCATGAGCAGGTTTAGCACAGTCTTGCGGATCAGCACGGAGATGATTAAAATGATTAAGGAAATGGTATTGCTAATTGGAGTAATTCGACGAGGGTATATGTTTCAGAAAAGGCAATGTGATTAAGTTGATGGTACTTCGGTAGTACTGCGGTGCTTTTTTGTTAGATCGATTGCTGATATTCGAGTTTGCTTGATGGCACAGAGGAATTTTAGAATATCTTTCATGGAATGATTGGGTATTTGCAGCGTGGTATGCATTCGGGCGACGGAATTGGGATCGGGTAGGATGATTTATATGGAGTGGAGACTAGGATTTCTCATGTTCAGGATATATTATGGTTCTGGGTTGCGTGTATCGGCACTGTCTAGTGTCTATCAGGGTTTGGAGACCCGAGTGGATCTTTTATGCTTGGTATGTTGGATTTGGAAATGATATTGAGTTCAGACTGATTGTCTTCGTGTTGTGTTATTCTGGACTATTGCGCCAAGGCGACGCTATTGGCCATGCCAGAAATGCCACAAATTGAGTGGCGAGATGCGACGGGTTATGTCCTAGTAGAGTGGTTTTAAAAGATAGTAGAAATTGCAGGTTCAGGTGTTGCGGAAAATTGCCCTTCACGATCGCGTAGGGTGTGTCGCGATCACGTAGAAGGATTTGATTAGGGCGTTCAGTTATTCTTCGTGATCGCGAAGTGGGTCTCGTGACCGCATAGTGTGTGAAGGTTGTGCATCGCGTTCGCAGGCGTGTTGTCGCAACTGCATAAGGTATTTTTAGTTAGCTAGTCTTAGGTCTTGTATTTTATTCACGTTCGCGGGAGAGGGTATGCGTTCACGACAGGTGAGTTGAGGAAGCCATTGTGTTCGTGATGGAATTACCGCATTCTCACAGAGTAATCTAGGGGAAACTGCGTAATTTTGCTTCGCGATCGCGAGGGCTGTACTGCGATCGCAATGAAGAAAAAGCAAACCTGGGCAGAATGTTTTAAGTTATTTCATCCATGGTTTTGGGTCTATTTTTACCCATAGTTGATCATTTTGAGAGCTTCTTGGTGGAGATTAAAAAGAGATTCAAGGGGAGTCGATTGGAGGTAAGATTTTTTAACTTAAAACTTATTTCTATTGTGAAATCTACATAAAAAATCATAGAACTTAACCTAAAATTAGAAGACCTAGGGCTTGGAATTTTGAAATTTTAATTGAGGATTTGGAGGATCATTTGGGTTCGGATTTGAAAACTTTTGGTATGTATGAACTCGTGACGAGATAAGAAACCCGTTGGTATGAAAATTTATGAGTTTTGAGAAGTTAGCCCAGGGCTCGGGTTTTGCTAATTTCGGGATTTGTGCTCTTTGTTGATTATTTTCGCTTGGGCTTTATTCCCTTGGCATATTTTAATGTCCTCGTTCTGATTTTGTATGGATTCGACATGCATGGAGGCCAATTCGAGGGGCAAAAGCATCGCGAGCTAGAGATTTAGCCGGTTCAAGGTGAGTAATGATTGTAAATGATGTTACGAGGGTTTGAAACTCCGGATTGCACATTATAGTGCTATATTAAGGTGAGGCACCCTCTTGCTGACGAGCGTGGGGTTGTGTACTATTAGAGATTTTAACTTGGCCCGTCCCGATTGATGATTTTAGTACATATTTGGCTGAAACTTAATTATTATCATCATAATTTGGGTTGATTGCCATATTTGGGATTTGTGCCAACTATTTGAATTATTCGGGAATTTTTATTACTACTTCCCCACTGTTTTAACTTATTAATTGAACTCAGTCATGTTATTTTCCACTATTTTAATACTCAGCCATTTTTACCCAGTTTTGAGACTTAAATGATGTTTTGGGCTAAGAAATACTGTTTTACTAATGGCCAGGGGCTTGTGAGTATTTTTGACTGAGTAAGGCCGATGGCCTAGCTGTGAGGAAACATCGATACTGATTTGAGGTCGAGGGCCTGGGATATGTATGTCACGAGGTGGATTGTTGATATTGTTTATGAGGTCGAGGGCGTGAGATATATACGCCACGAGGTGGCTTGATTGATATGAGGTCAAAGGCCTAGATTTGATGCCATGAGGTGGCTTGTGATTGCGTTTGGACCGTAAGGAGCCTCTCCCGGAGTCTGTACACCCCCAGTGAGCGCGGGTACCCATTGTGATGTAAGATATAGCGGGCGGGGTTGATATTGTACTGTGTGATAGCCGGGGGAGCTGGTATTATTCTATGTGATTACCCAAGGGGCTGGTATTGTTCTGAGATATTGCCCGAGGGAAGGAGTCATTGACATTGTGCCCGATGGCGAACTTTTATGTGTTTATTTTTTATATTTACTTGTCATTATACCGGTTAAACTATGGTATTTGTGTCCGAGGAGCGGAATTTCTGTGCTCATCTGCACTAATTGCTTTGCATTCATTTGCATAACTGTTGAAAAGCCATTTTCAAAAGAAGTTTGAACTGAGCTAAGATGTATTAAGAGATTTCACAGCTTCATTACTTTCTTAAATGGTTTTGTATTACTTCTATACAACATGTTGATATGCTTTACGTGATTTCTTACTGCTTAGTTGTTGTTTACCTTTATTACTCACTGAGTTAGAGTACTCACTTTACTCTTTGCACTTATGTGCAGATTCAGGTATTTCTAAAATTGGTAATGGGTATTGGTTGATCAGAGGCAGAGCCATTAGAGTTTAGCAAGGTAGCTGCCGGCATTCGCAGCACTGCTTTTCTCTCTCTTTATTCCATATATTTGTACTCAGTACATTTCATAGTTTTAGTTGTAGTTAGACCCTAGTAGACACTCATTACTTGTGACATCTCGATGTCGAGCTGTATTTATTTCCTGCAGTGTTCATTTAAACTCATATTATGCAATATTTGATTAATTGAAAAGATATTAAATTGACTCATTTAAATTATTGAATTAAATTGGGAATTGTGTCGGCTAGCCTTGTCTTCACGTGAGGCGCCATCACGATCGAGTCCAGTTTGGGGTCGTGACATGCCGTGAACATTTCTTAGACTTTTGCGGCAAGGAAGAGTGATAAATCATGAAGGGTGATGCCGTGCACATTTCTATTATTCATGTGGTGAGACTAAGTGTTAAAGCAAGGATCTATTATTGATTATCTGATGAGACTGATACGTAAGCACGAAGGGTGATGTCGTACACATTTCTATTATTGATTGTCTGTGAGGTTGAGAGTAGAAGCACGAAGAATGATATCGTGCATTTTTTTGTTTGCTGTGTTTACTTGTTATTACCGGTTCAAAGTGTACTAGCTGTTTAAATTCCTCTAGTGCTCTGATTCTTTATTTGGTACCCCATAACATGTTGCTCCCTTCTTGTTTAAATCTACTTAGCTTCTATAAATTGTTGTTTTATTAGCATATTGTTTAACTGCAGGTTTATGTTATTTGTCGTGTCCTAACTTCGTCACTATATCGCCGAGGTTAAGCTTGACACTTACTAGTACATGTGGTCAGTTGTATTGATACGACACTCTGCACTTTCTGTGCAGATCCCGGTACTGGACCACAGTGATTAGAGTTTAGGTTGTTGCCTTTAGTCCGCAGGAAACCCAAGGTAGATTTGCTGGCGTTCGCAGACCTTGGAGTCATCGTCCCTCTACTTTAGATTTCTGTTTTCTTTCATTCCAAAAAAACATATGTAGTTTCCTTAAAATCAGTGTTTGTAGAAATTCTTAGACGTTCGTGGATTGTGACACCGGATCTTTTGAGTATTCTTGAACTAGAGTATTTAAACTGTTATAATATTTCTGCACTTCTTATCTGTTTAGTTTTAATCATTGTAAATTCCTGTTTTGGTTAATGATTAATATGTTGGAACTGTAACTGTTGACTTACCTAGCATTCTAAAAGGTAGGCGCTATCACAATATCAACGGTGGGAAATTCGGATCCTTAACACCGTCACACCATAGATCTGAATTTGAAATTTTTTAAACCTATGATCATTTTAACTTTAAGTTCATTTTAAGGCGGCTAAAATTTAAAATTTATAAATATTATTATTCTTTAAATAGGAATCTTAAAAACTACTATCCATGACATGAAGGACCGGCCGGGGGGGCATTTGAGAAAATCGGCCGATTTATTCAAAGTGACGGTACAGAAGTAGAACGAAACGAAATGAAAAGAGATATGATTCTGACAAAGACGCCGCAAATCTTTGATGAAAATATGACCTTCAATTTCCTGTGTCCAAAAATCTCCGAGTGATTGATTCTTAATAATAAAAAATAGGATATCAATTTGGTATAGACGAATAAAAGCTTGTTGTGAGAATTTATCGATGTGAAAGTGGACGATATATATTATTTATTGGTAAATATTTAAGAGTACAATCTGAATTCTTCCCCTTAAAACTTAAAATTCTGAACATTGAACCTTTTGAAATTTATAATATTTAAGCTATTTAGAAGATACTAAAATATGCATGTGTTTTCATATTTGTAAAAAGCTTCAACTCTCAAAAAGTTTATAAAGATTATTTTTGAAAAATTCCCAAGGAAATCCGCGGTCTTCGAGTGTATACTGAATAACTTATTTATTGTGTAATAGCTTCCGAATCACACAAAAAATATTTATCGTACAAGACATGTCCGATGCGATGAATAAATTTTAGGTCTATAATATGAGAAACACTCACCCAATTAACTCAGTAAACTTTTACCGATATATAATAAAAATTTATAACGTCCAAAATAAAACGGAATAAAAATGAACGTGTATATTTTCTTTGGGTAAGAAATTTCGAATCCTACTTAACCACCTGAAACCGATTTCCAATGCTTCAGAATTTGAAGTTTTTATTGGCTTAATATCATCTCTTCAGTAGATCTTCTTATTTTATTGATTACTGAATTAAGTGATTAAAGTAGTTATCGTGATTCTACATCCATGATTAATTTAGAATAAAACAAAACTTGCCGCCTTAATCATCCAACCAAAATGGAAAGGTGTCAAGCTACAACTTCCCAACCTTTTGTTTTAACAGCCAACAAAGCCTGCTTTCTCCTTGCCTTAAAAGGTCAGATTACAGGATAATATATTTTAATTTAGCTGCTCAGTCTGAATCTAATACTATTATTGTTTTATAATTAGCCAATGCATCTCCCTCCACGATACCAAAATTTACTGAAATAACCCTATCCATTTGGACCAAAGAAGAAAATTTTAGATGCTAAAGGGGATATATTTGTCTTTACAGTTGACTGGTAGTCAAATGAAGGAGACCGTAAATCTTTTTAATTTCATGGTAGAGTTAAAATATTAAGACAATGATTAGGGAAGAAGTGTGGTTTTAGGGTTTGAGATATTTATTAGTTTTCCATTAGCACCTAATGGGACAAGTGTATATATCCCTTTCAAAGTTGAAGTTAATTAATTGCAAATAAATAAATAAATAAATAAAGAAGACAGATTTGCAGGCAATAAATTTGCTTCAACAATTTTTAATGAAATTGAATTCTTCTCCTGCCCAAAAAGTTCCATTTTGGGACACCCAAGTATGGGCTATATGAAGCAACAATTAAAAGTGTTAACATGTGTCACTATCCAATATGTTTCTAAAGGCATCCTCATAATTTCAAGAATCATATACTCCATTCTTTTCATTAAAATTTCACAACTAAATAGCAAATAGGCCTAATAAGCATAAAATATAAACAAAAAACATAACTGGAATTATCCTAGAACAAGAATAAAATTATTTGTGTGACCTATAGGTTACGGATTCGAATCTTGAAAATTGCCACTAATACTTGCATTAGAATAAATTATCTATATCACACTCTAAAATGTAACACACTTTTTCGAACATGTATACCTACGTGAATAGGTTACGAGTTCGAATCTTGAAAGCAGCTACCAATACTTGTATATGCATTAGAATAAATTATCTATATCACACTCTAAAATGTAACACACTTTTTCGAACATGTATACGTACGTGAATAGATTACGAGTTCGAATCTTGAAAGCAGCCACCAATACTTGTATAGTTGTATTGGAAGCCACCAATACTTTTGTATAGTTGTATTGGAATAAACTATCTATATCACACCCTAATATGTAACACTTCAACGGACCTGAATACATATATGAATACACAATATTTTGTGTATAGAAGTGCCCAAAAATAATACTTTTGTAATGGGATGAATCAAGTGGTTTTAGGTTTGAGCTCACAAAATCAAAACAAAAAGAAAAATGCATGAGGAGAAAATTTTCCTCTAATGCATCCTAATTATGCTGCTAGAATATAAATTAATTGTGCCACTAAATATCGAATAGCAAATGATTAAACCAAAAAAACCTACTAATGGAGAAAAAGGGAGGTTAAATTAAAGGATGAAAAAAATTGGAGCAAATAGATAGAACATCTTGATCCTTATTATTCCTCTTCGTTTCATTTCCTCGTACAGTTAACAGCTGCTAGTGATAACAATAAGCAAAACAAAATTAAACATATTTAATTTCTGTTACACAAATTACAAATAATTCAAGATGAAGAAGAAGACCCATTAGTTGAAATATGAAGATGAAGTCCACAATTAGTACTATCATTGTTGTTGTTGTGATCTTCATTGCTGCTGCTGCCATTGATGTTGAAACCATTAGTATTATTGTGATCATCTTTTTTAGCAAAAGTGTTCTTGTTATTGTGCATCCAAACTCTAAGAACTCCTTTACCAACTCCAACTTCATTGCAAAATTCTTCAACTTTAGCTTCATCACACTTTTGTAATTTCCACCCTAATTTTTCTGAAAAAGAATGCATTTTTTCTTTCTGTTCTTGTGTGAATTTTGTTCTAAATCGCTTTCTCCCATTTGGGTTGTATTCTGCTTTTGGGGTAATAGGCTGTGGATGGAGTGGTGGCGGTGGAGATGAGGAGGGAGAGGGAGAGAACCGCCTGATTGGTGGAAGAATATGGTGGCGGAAGTTAATAAAATGGGAGGGAAAATGGGTGGGTGAGGAATTATCTTCCGCCGGTTCACGGCGGTGGAAGTTGCGGTGACAGCCACACGCGGCGCATTTGAGGGAGGTGGGGTTTGAAGGGGTGGAATCAGGCGATGGCATAAACTCACCACAACCGTCCACGGCGTGTCCACCTATACTTGCTGCATGG
The DNA here is from genome assembly GCA_032618575.1 of Nicotiana noctiflora. Classification (NCBI taxonomy): domain Eukaryota; kingdom Viridiplantae; phylum Streptophyta; class Magnoliopsida; order Solanales; family Solanaceae; genus Nicotiana; species Nicotiana noctiflora. The sequence goes on from JASVEL010007430.1 coordinate 19,710, forward strand.
TTCTTCAAACATTCTTTGTAAGTCATCGGCGCACACGGCGGCTGTTGGTGGTGGTTGTGGTGGTGGAAGTGGTGGTTCTTGAGTGTACCGTTGCTGAAAGACAAAGGCTTAATTAGTGGTAGGGTATCATTTTCTGAATCAGGAGTACTTTTGGTGGGGTTGCTGTTGCAAGTTAATTCCATTGGATGGTTTGTTTGTAATTGAGAACAAAAATATCTTAGTTCTTGAGGTTTAAAGATGTTTCATTTGATTTCTTGAAAAATATGACAATAGATAAAGGGGAAAAAAATGACAACTACTGCACAATTAATGGCTATGTTGATAAGGAATGCAAAATTTTGAAGGTTTATGAAGATGGGGTTTGGCTATTTTGTTTGGTTAAGTTTCTTTTTTAGTGGGGGTTTGTTTGATGATGACAAAGAATTTAAGAGCTTAAGACAAAAAGGTCATAGGCAAAAATGATCAAGTAGCACAAATATATGTGGAGATGAAGGGTTAGTATATATATTGGGTATTGAGGTTTAAAAATTAGGGCAGAAGGTTATTTTATTATATTATTTTACGGTTGTTTTTGCTTACTTTTTATATTTTTTTTTTTGCTGAGAGTGTATCGAAAATATATTTTTCTTGCATAGGTAAATATATTATGTATATATTATCCTTTTTAAATTTAGCTTATAAAATTTTACTAAGAGTATATTTGAAATAGTATTTTTGTTCTTGCGGGCGAGTGTAAAGCCTACGTATATATTATTCTCCCTAGACTTTATTCCGTGGGACTACACTAAATAGCTGTTGTTGTTATGTTATTTTTTTGGGGGCTAATAATTAATGAAAACTTAAAAAGGGGAAGAGATAAGAATGTGATAATTACATGCAGACACCAAATTAAAGGGGTAAGTTAGATGTGTGTAAAAATGAATTAATAAGGGGGTCTAATCAGTAGTTGATTTATGAGAAGTGCTAATTAATCCAAAGGTGCAAGGAGAGAAGTAGTCAAAATTGAAGGTTATCAGCTTTGATGATGATCATGTGAATCTCTGTCATGGTTGTTACACGTGTCTCATGCACCAGGAAATTAGATTAGTTGACCACCACCACTGGTTGAGGTATAGTTGTATATATATATTTTTTATTTTTATTTTATTTATTATACATAGGGGCGAAAGGAAGGGGAGAAGATAGAAGATTAGCTGGAATCGAACGATTCGATCAAGGTGAATTTTTTTTAGCTACGACTAGGGTGTGTTCAAACGGAATCGAAAAATTATATGAAATCTAAAAGTTAAATTAAATTATTTAAAATTTTTTTGATTAAGTTTGATTTGATTTGGTTTAATATTGAGTAAAAAATTTGAACCAAATCGATAAATAAATATATAATTTTTGTATATACTTTTAAGATTTTATATAAAATTTAAAAAATATATATTTTAAGAATATTTGCGATTCTCTTGCTATATATAATATTTAGTAGTATATGAAGTGCTCCATATTTGTTAACCTTAAATAATTAGTTGTATGATTATTTTCTAATCAAGTGTTAATGAATGAGTCACTCTCTTAGTTTTTCCATATTCACATCCTATGTTAAAATCTATTAAGTTCTTATATCTTTTTCGAATGTGAAGTAATTATAATTTAAGTATTATATTAATTTTTATGTTTAGTTACTAAATTCGATTAATCTTAAAGTGTATATCAATAAAAAGTTATTGTTAGACGACTAAAAAATAACTATTATGTGTTACTTAAAAATTCTCCCATAAAAATATTTTAATAGATAATATATTTGTCAAAATTTTATATTTTTAAACATATATTTATTTATCAAAATTTAATAAAGTAATATTGAAACAATTTTTAAGTAACAAAAAATCTGAAAAATCAAAAAATTCGACAAAATCGAACCAATCCAAACGGATATAATTGGTTTGGTTTCATTTTGATAAAGATTCTCAGGTATAATAAAATTTGTGTAAAAATTTATTTTGCACAATATTTATACTGAATTATATTATTTTTAATTATTTATTACAGTTAAAATAAATGAAATAATAGTGTGTATAATTCGTTATAGTTGACTGATAAAATTATACAATGTCAAAATACAAATTATATAGTTATTGAATTGATATAAATTTGAGAGTCACTAAGTTTACCGTTGAGTTTGTTACGGTTTTTGTGTCATTTCTACCTTATCTGGTTCATCTTTTTCTTTCTTTTTTTCTTATTCTTTTCATTTCTCCTTTTGTGTAAAGTATAAATCAAAGGTGGATCAATATGTCACTAAATAGGTTTACATGAACTGGTAACTTTTATTTAGATCTTTTCCATCATGATCTAAAATTTATTAAAGGCCGTGATGACACCGAACACCGTGGTCAGGCAAGCTGATATTAAATAACTAATTAAAATCTCATTTTAATATTTTTGAAACCATAAATTTCCTTTAATTTAACTAGTAAAAATAATCTTTGCAGAATAAATGAAAGTGTTTATAATTTTCAATACTGAATATCCCGTAATCACCCTAAAACCCGGTGTCACAGTGCAAGAGCAATCACTAGGGAATCAAATGACATACAATAGCTCTCCGTAATACAAATTTGGACAAAAAGTAAATACAATACTTTGGAATAGACTCTGTTGGTTGCGGATCGTCTTGAGAGATGCAGCTCACCTAAGTTCTGTATCAATCATGTTGCTACGCCCACTAGGCCATTAAAGACACATGTGCCTGTGCAACAAAAATTCACAACAAGTGTAATATGAGTACGAAGACAACACGTACCCAGTAAGTATCTCGTCTAATCTCGAAGAAGTAGTGATGAGAGGTCGATTTTGTCACTTACTAGTGGTCCAATAATATACCGATAATATAGTAAATCGAGGATATGTATAAAAATGGGTGTAACCCAATAGCATGAAGCAAGTAAATAATTCTATTTCCAAATTCACTTTTATCATTTATACCTTTATCTCAAGCCATGGAGGCAATATCATCATTTAAAAAATTGCAAGTCAAGCAATACAAACATGCACAAATCATGCTGATGTCGTACCGCCCAATCCAACATAACAATAAAACGTGCACTTCCAGAGGGTCAAATGACGCGAGTATAGATACATCTATTTTATCTACCTAAGCGTTCGACCCTTTTCACAAAAGATAAACACATTCAAATAATTAATCAACTATTCATCAACGGGCAATTATCTAAGGAAATGGCAGTTCCTCTCTTAATACTCAAGAAAATGTTATTTAGCTTTTTAGAAACATATTAACCAAGTTCAATATTATTTAAGCATTTTAAATTGACAATAAGGTTGCAAATGTTACAAGTAGCATGTTTTTGGGTCCTATACTACCCAGACTTAAGCGTAATAGTAGCTACGCACGGATCTTCATCATCTCATATGTACGTAGCCCCCACAATTAGATGTACATATTTAATTATTTTACCTATGGGGATATTTTCTTTTACAAGGTTAGAAAGGGGACTCACCTTACTCCGAAGTTCCATAATCGACATTTTATGCCCTCCCGATTACTCTAATCGATGCACAATGCTCCAAAACTATCCAATAATTATGAAAATCTATTAATATATGCTCAAACGCTCATTATAATCCAATTTATAACAATTTCTAACCCCGATTGAAAAGTCAATAAAAATCACCCTCAAGCACACGTGCCCGGATTCCAAAACATTTTCGAAGATAAACTTTACCCATAACCTTACGAACTCAAATATATAATTTGTTTCTCATTCGATGCTCACATTCATGGTCAAAATCCAAATATGCAAGATTCCAGGTTTTTCCATCAAACCCTAAATTTCTACTACTTTTCATACTTTAATCCGTATCTAAATCAAGTATTTAACTTACAAAAGGTGGGATTAACTTACCTCATGATTGATAATGAAATCCTTCTCTTTAAAGGCTCCAAAATCGCCTAACAAAGTGAAAAATGTGGGATAAATGAGTCGTAACTCATTTTTAAAGAACATACTGCCCATCCCAACTTCTCGCACCTGCGGTCCACCTGCTGCTTCTATGGCTCCGCACCTGCGGAAATTCCCATCGCAGGTGCGATCTCAGCTAAACTCCACTACGTCCACTCCTGCGGGCTAAATTTGCTCCGGCAATCTCGCTTCTGTGGGAGCTACATCGCACATACGCCCCTAGCCAAGCCCAGCCCGCTTTCGCTTCTGCTGCACCAAGGCCGCTTCTGTGACTTCGCACTTACGACCCGAGCTTTGTAGGTGCAGTTACATCAGAAGGCTGTTGTTTCCTTCCTTCTTCAAAATTCCAAATTTGATTCGGTAACTATCTAGAATCCAGCCGAGGCCCCCGGGACCACGACCAGTCATAAAAACCAGTCCCAAACCATAATGCAGACCTACTCGAGGACCCAAATTACATCAAACAACGTCAAAGTCACGGATCACACCTAAATTCTAGCTTTATGAACTTCTATATTCGATGTTGAAACCTCTTAAATCATGCCCGATTGACTTCAAATTTTGCACACAAGTCATATTCGATATTACAGGCCTACTTCAACTTCCGAAATCAAATTTCGACCCCGATATCAAAAAGTTCACTTCCGGTCAAACTTCTCAAAAACCTTAAAACTTCTAACTTTGGCCAAATGACTCCAAAATGACCTACGAACCTCCAAATCCACTTCCGTTCGCACTCCCAATACCAGGATCACAACCACACAGAGATACTCCCATACTCGGAATCCCATACGAACATCGATAACACTGAAATGCACTTCAATCCAAACTTATGGAATTCTTCCAAAATGCTAACTTCCACAATTAGCGGCAAAACTCTCCCGAGTCATCCAAAACCCGTCGGGCATACGCCCAAGTCTAAAATCATCATACGAACCTACTGGAATCTTCAAATCCTAATTTCGATGTCGTTTACTCAAACATAACCCTTAGTCAAATATTTCAACTTAAAGCATAAGAAATGATAATTTTCTTCCAAATATACTCCAAAAATCTCGGAATTGAATTTCAACTATGCGTACAAGTCATAATACCTGAAGTGGCTGCTTGTAGCCTCAAACCGCCGAATGACCTCAACACGATCATTCGGGTCATCACATTTTCTCCTACTTAAACATACGTTCGTCCTCGAACATGCTGAGAATTGCACTAGAGTAGTCTAATATTACTATTTAACCCATCGTGCACCTACCCGTGCTACCTTAACTCAGTTAAGCACATTAGCTCGATCAAATCTGAAGATATCCTCTTTAGGTAATTAAGACTTAGAACCCATTTCCAACATTCAGAATTTCGTACCGGCCTATCTAACATACGAACATCGTATCAATCACCACACGATGCACCGATACATGATTGCATATCTTTGATGAATTCGTACTATGCACTGCATAACTCACATGACCTTAATAACGTTATCAGATAACAATAGCCCAATTTCCACGAATTTGATACTCTCAGTGCACCTCATGACATAAATAAGTCTTTTCCAATCTTTTGCAATACCACAACGACAGAAGAGATATTTAGAAATTCATAACCAACTGCTGAGTCAACAATAGTTGAGTCTATACTCCTGACAAGAACCATTACCTCATCCTGAACCAAATAATGATATTTACTCTTTGATATACTTCATATAATTCGATCGCACCGATCCTAGATCCAATAATCTCATCTCGCCTAGTACGAGCTGCTCAGGCAACAAGCCATCCCAAACATGACTAAAAAGCCTCACATACTGCCACAATGTACCAATTGGTTACAAACATGAACGTGATACATAAGGAAAACGAAATCTGGAAAGGGCTACTCAACCCACATAACTAATTAGACAACCGAAAAAGTTTCATCAATCTACCTCAGAAAAATGGCAAAGCAAAACACAAAAAAATAGATATAGGGAATTGTACTCAACATCACACTGTTGCGGCATGCAACCCGATCCAAACAATATCAGCGTGCCACCCGATCCACACATAAAACTCATATAAGGAGATACTTACCAAGATAAATTACTCATTGCCATAAGATATCGAATATCGACCGCAACCACGCTAAGTGCATAATACCTTTCCTAGAAAGATAGATAGCACCATACGCTACAAAACGCAAGCAAAACTGAGGTGCTATATTTGATCTGAATCCAAGAGCCATCCTATTCACATAACACCAACGCAACGTGGAACCTTAACACATAAGAAATTTACTAAGCCGCTTCATAACTCACGTGACACGACATCATATTACATGAAATAGCTGCTGACAAAACAACATCCCATGTTTGAATACTCCTCCATGAGGGGCGCTATGCTAAAATGAACACATTTGGCCTGATATAGAGCCCATATTCGTATTTTATATCCATTCACAGACCTCAAGCCGATTCTGATCGCACCATATTAGGCTAATAACCGTTTAAGGGTCCATAATAACCTTCTTTTTCCCATGACTCATAAGAATAACCCTCATATCCGGAGAAAACCTATACAATCCACAACCCAATACACCGAGTGTCCTCCAGGCATAAATTCTCAAATTTGTGATACTACCACAATCTTCATACTTGGTTTAACTCTTCAATCAATTACGTGACTACATGTCACACTTATACAATCTTCCCGTGAGATACACTCCCACGACCTTCCTCAATAGGTAACAAGTTTGCACATCCATACCACCAGTCAAACTAATGTTGTAAAGAATATCAAGAATCTGTAACCAAGATGTAAAGCCTCCGACATGAAATTCCAATCTCAGGTGACGCTGAAGACATACCATCTTACTCCAAACATCTAAATCTCCTTCCTACTCATCTGAGTTCGTGACATCCTCATCAAACACCAAACCGCAACCTTGATCCTAACTTTCAAATTACATACTACTCACTGCACCAAAAAATCCAATATGTGGTAGTACAATAATATGGTAAACACTTCATGCACCTATACACTTTTTACTTAACTCAATCCAAGAGAAATTCTCATAACCGTAGAACATTAAAATCCTCAAGTAGTGATCTAAACCACCATAACCTTCAGGGATCTGCCCACACATAATTGGCTATAATACTTGAATACTTCCAAATAAAATCAATTACGGGGGTCGTCGAGACTTGCACGTACCGCTACCACTATGCCAATTCAACCATGGCTAACCAATTTAACTTTTTCCAATTAATATTTACCTTGCCTTAGAATAATAATAGCTCTATTCCTTACATCGCTAACCTAAATCTGCACTAACCTTGAGTGACCCCATCTACGAGACCACATTTTCTCCAAAACCATGAGCCGTTTCATACCCTCCTTGCACGCACATTCGCATTTTCAAATGATACACCCATTCTGATAATTCCTCTAAAAGTCAAAAAAGTCATAGAACATTCCTTGCCTCTTATCATAATCTGCTACAAAACTCAATTCTTAACCATACTGTGGGCTTGAATCCTTAGGCACCGCATTAACCTTGAAATTCACTAGGACTATTGTTGAAAGTCACCCGTTCTGGCTTGGTCCCGAATATAACCAACTCCAAGGCTCCGCTGGCACATGAACACCCATCTCAATGAAGCACCCGACTGAATCACTTCCCTTCTAAATCACCTCTGTACGAAGCATAAATCCTGAATCTTTCCAAAATCCGAACATGGGTCAATAAGGTCAACTATAAGACACCTTTATCAATTTCTTTCCTCGAACTACCTCTTATGTTCTTTTCCCTTAGCTATAATAACTTAACAATATGTTGATAACCCAAACCTCACAATTAGATAACCATACAACCTAATCGTAGGTAGTGATACCCTCCCACTTAGATTGAAGCTACTATCACATAACTCTAGTTTCTTCATTGTTGGCATGATCTTACACAACTAGTATGCCAAATTCCTCGAAATCCTTCTATTAGAATTTCATGAAAACTCTAAATCTCTAGAAACATTCACATATTCAACCTCTTACTGGATAGTCATTAGAGTTCTTTGCTGAATCTCTAACCACGTGGTCGCTGATCTGCTCATAAGAGATAACCCACCCATGGAAATTACACGCCGATACCTTTCAATGTCGCTGCACGGGGTACAATCACCATAACACCATTAACCTATATTGAACCCGTGCTCATCCACCAACTGTACTATTCCGTTCACTTCTTAAGGACACCAACTAAATGTGTGACAAAATCTTCCAATTCAAAGTCATATTGTCTCACTATTCATATCGAGCAATTCCTTTCGGTTGTATAGTAGCCAATATTTCAAGTTAGGCATGTGGACCTAATCACTACCCACTAAAATTCACAAATTACTCCAAACTTTTCCTCAAGGTGTGTAGCTACCTTTCCGCTAAACCCATATGCTACTCTGCCACTCTCCCACTTTGGTTAGACTCACTCTTTTAAGCAACTGCTGGACTCATGCTTCCCTACCTTGACCTTCTAAAGGTTTAATCACCATAAGGCATTTCCCACGTGTCATTCCTCATCCTTTGTTACCTAGTTGTTTCCTTAAATAAATCTATCTCTGTAGCACCTGAACCAATAGATCGCTACTAACTTGAGACCTTTCCGAAGATCATATTTCTCAAGCCACCGATAATCGAAACACTAACTAAATCATGAATCACCGCACACTGCAATCTATGATTTATGCTTCTCCAATACTATATCACAATATCCTTCCCCAAAGGCGATTGTAGAAGATCATAACATCGATGAAAAACATATTCAATCGAGGACGACGACACCATGTCGCAAATTAAAATTCCACCACACTTGAGAATACTAAGTCTCATTACCCTATCAACCCAAACCAGAACATTTGTAATCCGATTGCCTTTCCTCCACCTGAAATAAAATATTGAATCTCCGAATTGCGCTCTAAGTAAACTTCCTTTCGAGTCATTCACTATCCCGACACATAGGCAAGAATCCTACCACCATATCAATATGCGTGATAACCATGCATGAGCATCATAACAACCTGTGCGTATCCTCAAAGCTCTCAGAAGTACAACTATTAAGCTGGAGCAAAAGAATATCCTTCCACAAGGTGACAATAATAGCCCAAACAATCACAGAGAGAGGAACATCCCGCACCACATCTGTAGTACCATTACAATTAATCACTTTCCAATTTATAACTAGTGCTTCACGTCGTATAATATTGAATGGAAAGAATGAAGGCATAAGACTCAAAGGGATCAAATCGCACGATGAGGAAATCAAGAAGGGAAGTGCTCCTAATAGCACTGTAGCCTCTCAAATATAAGTATAGATGTCCATGTACCGATCTCCCAGACTCTACTAAACTTGATCATGAATCGTGAGACCTACGTGAACCTAGTGCTCTGATACCATGTTGTCACATCCTAAAATTAATTAAAGGTGGTGATGGCGTTGGACACCTCGGTCAGGCAAGACAACATTAGATAATTAATTAAACTCTCATTTATTATTTTTGAAACCATAAATTTCCATCAATTTAACTAGTAAAAAAAAAATTCACAGAATAAATAAAAGTCTTTACAATTTTTAATACTGAATATCCCATAATCACCCCAGAACCTGGTATCAGAAATGGATGAGCAATCACTAAGGAATCAAATGAAATACATAGTTGTCCGGAAAAAAATTGGACAAAAAGTAAATATAATACTCTGGAAGAGACTCTGTTGGCTGCGGATCATCTTAAGAGATGCAGCTCACATAAGTCTCTGTATCAACCATGCTGCTACGCATGCTAGGCCATTAGTGATACATGTGCATGTGCAACAAAAATGCACAGCAAGTGTAGTATGAGTACAAATACAATCCGTACCCAGTAAGTATCCCATCTAATCTCGAAGAAGTAGCGACGAGAGATCGACTTCGACACTTACTAGTGGTCCAACAATACACGAATAATATAGCAAATTGAGGATATTTATAAAAACAGGTGTAACTCAATAGCATGAAGCAAATAAATAATTCTTTTATTGATAGGAAATTTCCAAATTTATTTTTATCATTTATACCTTTATCTAAGCTAATGAGGCAATATCATCATTTATAAATTTGCATGTCAAGCAATACAAGCATGCGAAAATCATGACGAGCTCGTATGGCCCAATCCAATATAACAATAAAATATGCACTGCCAGAAGAAGGAATGGTGCGAACATAGATACATATATTTAATCTACTGAGGTATTCGGCCCGTCCCGCAAAAGATAAACACATTCAAACAATTAATGCTAATTCCTCTCTTAACAGTCAAACAATTGTTGTTTTGCATTTTATAAACTTATTAACCAAGTTCAATATTATTTAAGCATTTTCAATTGATAATAATGTTGAAAATGTTACAAGTAGCATACTTTTGGGTCCTAGACTACCCAGACTTAAGCATAATGGTAGCCACACATGAACCCTCGTCACCTTGTGCATATGTATCCCCACAATAAGAATTAAATATTTAATTATTCACCTATGGGGATAATTCCCTCTTACAAGGTTAGAAAGGAGACTCACTTTGCTTTAAACTTCCATAACCAGCGTTCCACGCTCTCCCAATGAATCCAATCGATACACAGTGCTCCAAAACTAGCCAATAATTATTCGAACTCATTAATATATTCTCAAACACTCATCATATTATAATTCATAACAATTTCTACCCTGATCAAAAAGTCGATAAAAATCACTCTCGAGCCCACGTGCCCAGATTCCGAAATTTTTCAACGATAAACTTTACCAATAACTCACGAACTCAAATATATTATTTATTTCCAATTCCATGCTCACATTCGTGGTCAAAATCCAAATATGCAAGATTTTAGGTTTTTCTATCAAAACCCTAAATTTCTACTACTTTCCATACTTTAATCCATATCCGAATCATTATTTAACTTACAAGAGGTGGAACTAACGTACCTCATGATTGATAATGAAATTCCTCTCTTCAAAGGCTCCAAAATCGCCAACCAAAGTGAAAAATTTTGGAAAAATGAGCCAAAACACATTTTAAAGAACATGCTGCCCAACGCAATTTCTCGCACTTACGATCCACCTACTGCTTCGGTGGCACTGCACCTGAAGAAATTCCAATCATAGGTATGTCTCAGTTAAACTCTACCACGTCCGCTCCTGTAGGATAAATCCGCTCTTGTGGTCTCGCATCTGCGGGAGCTGCATCGCGCCTGTGCCCCTACCCAAGCTCAGTCCACTTCCGCTTCTACGGCACCAAGGCCACTACTGCGACTCCGCACCGGCGGCCCAAGCCTCATAGGTGCGGTTACACCAAAAGACAACTATTTCCTTCCTTCCTCAAATTCTATATTTGATCTGTTAATAATTCGGAATCCACTCGAGGCTCCCGGGACCTCGAGAAATCATAATAACCAGTTTTGAACCATAATGCGAACCTGCTCGAGGCCTCAAATCACATCAAAGAATGTCAAAATCACGAATCACACCCCAATTTGAGTTTTATGAACTTTAGGACTTCAAACTTCTACATTCAATGGCAAAATCTCTCAAATCACTCCTGATTAACCTCAAATTTTGCACACAAGTCATATTCGATATTATGGACCTACTCAAACTTCCAAAATCAGAATTCGACCTCGATATCAAGAAGTTCACTTCTGATCAAACTTCTAAAAACCCGTCTGTTGGTCCAAGTAAAGGATAGTTTTGATTATTGACAAAGGAACTCAGACATGGACCACGTCCATCCTTGTAAGGCATATATATGATAAACTCAAGCATATGAGATACACGTGAAGGAGATAAATCTAACTTACTAGAAGTGATATCTCCCGATCCTGATCGAAAAGGTTGTATATTAGATAAGGAGAAAGTCTCCTTACTCAAAGAGAAAACAACTTAAGAGAAGGACAGAGTTAGAGGTTGAGATTAACTAGAAGTCTTCCACCAAGGAAGAGTAGCATCAGAATTCTAGTTAATCTCTATTTATTAACTCCATAAATATTAGTGTTGTTCTCTTTTACTGGTAATGTACATAAGTATAAGTTAAACATGAATTGAGAGCAAAATAGCAAGGCAATTTTGCAAGTAGTTCGTGTGTGATTCAAGCGTTCAAACCTGAAACTACTTGAATTAGATAGAAGAAATAGTTCTGAGTGTCTGTCTTTTATTCCAGTTCAATTGCAGTAGATGGTTTTTATATTGTACCTTTAAGCTTAATCTAGAAGTAATTTTGTTAGGTACTTAGAGTTTTCAAGTTAGAGTTTACTGGAAGTTATCGTAATAGTTGAGGCTATGTGCTACAACGGGATTAGAGTTAATCATAGGTTTGCAAAAGAGTTTTTGTAAATGCACTTTTTGGCTCAGTAATTTTTGTGGAGAGTTTGGAAAAATTCTATTGGAAAGTAGGTCGTGATTTTTTTTACCTTTTGAGCCAGGTGTTTTTCACGTAAAAATTTTTTGTTCTTTAATTTTTGTAATTATTATTGTGCAACTGTAGTATTTGGAACACATAGAAGAACCAAGTCCATCTGTAATAAAGTTAAGCGAAGATTTTGGTACCATACAAATTACCCTCCTCTTGTGTTGTATTGAAGTATTAAATATTAATTAGTATCAGGGTAGGTTATCCTTGAAGAGGCTAATACCTTAGAAATAGATCAAGAAGAGTGCACCACCTGGAAACTAAGAAGGACAATCCACTGCTAGGATTCCACTCTGTAATGGCCAGTACGGTGGAAAAACATGACGAGAGATCACATCATAAGAGAAGACTATGAACTCTGGTACATTATTACTGATGGTCCCATAGCCACTACAAAGAAGAATGCTGAAGGAATAGATGTTCCAAAGACTATAACTGACTGCACTGCTGAGGGCTTGAATAAGTGAGAAAAGAATGCAAATACCAAGAAATGGCTTGTGTGTGGACTTGGTCAAGATGAGTATAGTAGAATTCAAAGATGTACCGCTGCTAAGGAAATTTGGGACACTTTACAAGTAGCTCATGAAGGAACTCTTCGAGTAAAGAGATCAAGAGGAACACTGCTGTATATTCAATATGAGAATTTCACCATGAAGGAAGGAAAAACCATCCAAGAGATGTATACAAAGTTAAAAAAAACTAACAAATGAACTTAAGTCTCTTGGAAGGATTATCCTTGAAGAAGACAAGGTTGAGAAAATATTGACAAGGGTTTTGCCAGTGACTTGGGAAAGAAAAATCACTACTATTTAGGAATCAAAAAACATTGTCATTCTCAAGCTGGATAAGATAATTGGAAATCTCATTGACTATGAACTTATAAGGCAAACCATGAAGATGGATGCACCCAAAAATGAAAGTAACTTGTCCCTCAGAATAGCTGAAGGTGCAGATCTAGAGGATGATAAAATGGATATGATCATGAGGGATTTTAAGAAGTATCTAATGAGAGGAAATGGTTCTTTGAGAGGTGAAAACTTCAACAAACCAAGGGCCCCTAAAAAAATACCAACGAGGGATGCTACAAATATGGTAAGACTGAGCGCATGATCATGAACTATCCTTAGTGGGAAATTGAATAGAAGAAAGAAAGGGCTGAACAAAGAAACAGGAAGAAGGAACAGGTTCATCCCAAGAAGAACAAAGGATCAACAAAAGCTATGGTTGCTGCTTGGGGAGAAAGCTCAGATGAGGATTCAGAAGATGAAGTTTAGATGAATAAACACTTATGGCCATTGGAAAATCAGATGATGAATAAGACATAACTGTGATTCATCTGAAAGACAAGATTAATTTTTTGTTTAAAGAAAAGCTATTTGAGTTACTGCTATATTTCATTGATAAATGTGTCGTCATAAACAATGAGAAAGAATAACTGTCTAGGGAATGTGTAATCCTGAATGCTAAGTGTATAAATCTGGAACTCAAGGCTAGTGAAAGTGATAGTAAAAATACTAAGTTGAAGAACCGGTTTCTTGAACTTGACATCACTGTGCTAGAGCTTAGATCTAAAAATTTAAAACCGAAATTAGGAACAGTTAGAAAAGAAAGTTGATCACACACATCTCATCTTAGATGAAAATTTAGGACAAATGAAGGATGGGTTGTATAAATGAGATGAGCAGATAAGATTTCTAAATGAAGATCTAAGCAAGGTAAAGTGTGAACTAGAAAGAACTTGCAAATGGAATAAGTCCTCGGATGCACTTTCTTGGCTACAAGAACATCACAGTAGCAATAAGAAAGGACTTGGCTATGTGACCCCTGTAGATAAGTGGGATCTCAAAAGCAAGTACATCACACTTCCTGAGAACAAAATCTGCACACACTGTGGTAAGACTGGTTACTACAAAAGTGAATGCATTATAAAAGAAAAGGCCAGTCAAAAGAAGAAACCTTTGTTCAAGGAAAAAATAGGCTGCCACAATGGGATATAAGAAATTTCATTCACCCTTTTACCTATAAAAAGGGGCACAAACTAGTTTGGGTTCCTAAGACTAACTTCTGATTTTGTTTTGCGGGTCCAAGTGAAGGGGAACAGTCAAATATGGTACATGGATAAAGGCTGCTCAAAGCATATGACTGGAAGCAAGAACCAGTTCCTTTCACTTGAGAACTTAAATGGATGTAATGTCTCCTTTGAAAATGGAAAGAAAGGTGAGATCATTGGGGTTGGAAAGGCAAGTAAGACAGACTCACATTCCATTGACAATGTCTACTTGATAGTTAGCTTGAAATAAATCCAAATTAGTGTATCACAGCTGTGTGACAGAGGTAACTCGGTAGCATTCAACTCTACCAATTATTTTGTGGTAAATCTTACCACTAACAATATTGTTTTGTAGGGAAAAAAAGTAAACAATATATATACTGTAGATTTGTTCACTCTTTCAAAAAATCAACTCACTTGGTCAAGTGTGGTGGACAAATGATCCCCTCCTTTGGCACAAAAGACTTGGACATGCAAGTCTAAGTCAACAAATTAGTCTTCAAGAACTTGGTGATATGGTTACCTAACATCAAGTTTAAGGAAGAAAAAATTTGTGAGGCTTGTGCACGGGGGAAGCATGTAATATCCTCCTTTAAAAGCACAAAAGTGGTAAGCACGACCAAGTCGATAGAACTAGTTCATATGGATATCTGTGGTCTAATAAGAACATTAATCAGAGGTGGTAAAAAAATATGTGATGGTGCTTGTTGATGACTAATCTAGGTCTACTTGGACATTGTTTTTAATATCTAAGGATGAAGCATTTGACATGTTTACTGCCTTTTTTGGAAAAACGTAAAAACAACTAGGTAATCAACTTGTATCAATTAGGTCTGATCATGGAACTGAATTTGCAAATGCTAAGTTTGCTAAATTTTGTGATGAGCATGGCATAGATCATAATTTTTCTACCCCTAGGACTCCACAATAAAATGGAGTAGTTGAAAGAAAGAATAAGACTCTTAAAAATATGACTAGGACTATGCTTCTTTCTAGTAAACTTCCCCATAGCCTATGGGCAATAGATGTAAACATTGCATGTTACATCATTAATTGGTGCATGATTACAACTCTTATAGAGAAAAAAATCCTTATGAATTAATTAAAGGGAGAAAACCAATTATATTTCATCTTAGAGCATTTGGATGGAATTACTTTGTGCACAATAATGGAAAGGACTCCTTAGGTAAGTTTGATCCCAAAAGTTATAAGGGAGTATTCTTAGGATCTTCTTCACATAGAAAAGCTTATAAAGTGTACAACAAAATAATTATATGTGTATAAGAAAGTGTATATGTAGTTTTTGATGAAACTAAAATAATTATATAAAGATAAAGCTATTGGGCTGATAAAGGAATTAAGTGAATTCACAGCCCAAGCTGAAGCTGCACTAGAAGAAGGAATAGGTGAGGGAACATGTTCTTTCATCTAGGGCAACCTGACATGGGGAACTGAACAACGAAGAACTGAATCTAAGTCCCAAGTGGAACATTTCCATGAGCTTGTTCCTCGACAACAGAACATGGGATAAACATCAAACAGAAACCAGTTGGTTGAGAAACCTTAGAAGTATCGAAGTTCTTATCCTATTGATAACATAATTACAAATCCAACCTTTGGAATTAAAAGTAGATCTCAATTAAAGAATCTGTGTGTCTTTGATGCTTTCTTATCTCTTATGAACCTAAAAAATTTACTGAGGCTTTGCAGGATGCAGACTGGGTAAGTGCAATGCAAGATGAACTCAATTAGTTTGAATGGAGTCAAGTTTGGCATCTGGTTACAAAATCCAAGGACAAATCAGTAATTGGCACTAAATGGGTCTTCAAAAATAAACTTGATGAATATGGAACTGTCACAAAGAACAAGGCAAGGTTGGTGGTTCAAGGTTATAGTCAAGAGGAAGGCTTATACTATGATGAGACCTTTGCTCTAGTTGCAAAATTGGAAGCGATAAGACTCCTCATAGCTTTTGCAGCACACATTGAATTTACTCTTCACTAGATGGATGTGAAAAGTGATTTCCTAAATGGCTACTTAAAGGAAGAAGTATTTGTCAAACAACCTCCAGGGTTTGAAAGCAAGGATTGTCCCGATCATGTATATAAACTGGACAAGGCACTCTATGGACTCAAGTAGGCCCCTAGAGCATGGTATGAACGACAATCCAAATTCTTGCTTGAACATCGCTACAAGAGAGGTAAGATTGATAGTAATATAATTTTGAGGGAAAAGTTAAGGATCTACTAGTGGTAAAAATATATGTTGATGACATATTTTGGGGGCAACCGCTGAAAAACTTAGTAAGGAATTTGCTAAACTAATGGGGATTGGATTTGAAATGAGTATGATGGGTGAGCTTAACTTCTTTCTAGGCTTACAAATCAAACAAAACTCAAATAGAACCATGATCTATTAGTAGAAATATGTAAAAGTGTTGATTAAGAAGATTAAAATGGACGAATCAAAGGAAATAAACATTCCTATTGCAACAGATACTAAATTAGACATAGATAAACCTGGTTCATCTGCTGATCAGAAGTTGTATAGGGGTATAATTGGTTCACTTTTGTATCTTACTACCAATAGACCTGATATTGTCTTCAGTGTAGGGCTTTGTGGTCGATTTCACGCAAATCCTAAGGAATCCCACTTGACTGTTGTCAAGAGGATATTGAGATACTTGAAAGGCCCTACTAACCTTTGCCTTTGGTATCCAAAAGGAAGCAACATTAATTTAGTCAGGATATATTGATGCTGACTATGTAAGTTTTCTTGTGGACAGGAAGAGCACCTCAGGTATGGCTCACTTTCTTAGTTCACGTCAAGTATCATAGGCCACTAAAAAGCAAAACTGAGTGGCCTTATCTACTGCTAAAGTTGAGTATGTTGTTAGTGCCTCTTGTTGTGCTTAATTATTATGGATCAAATAACAGTTGATGGATTTTGGTATTGAACTTGGTGCGTCCCTATTTTTTGTGATAACACTAGTGCTATTAGTATGACTAAGAACCCAGTTCATCATAAGGGAACCAAGCACATATATGTTAGACATCATTTCTTAAGGACAACTATGATTAATGACTGATCACTGTAGAATTTTGTGCTAATGATAAGTAGATTGCTGATAGTTTTAAAAAAGCATCGAGTAGAGAGAGCTTTGAATGAACGAGTTAGAACTAGGGATGATTAATATCACCTAATGAAACCTGTTCAGAATGAAAAAAATTGGTTAGGAAATCTGGAACTTGTGTAAATATCTGGATTGATTTTTGCTTAGTTTTATACTGTAAATAGTATATTCATGTGCCATGTGTTGATATGACTCACTGATCTCTAACTAATTTCTCTATTTTGGTAAATTGAAGCATTATCAAAAGGATTCTTAGTGAAGAACCCGATTCATCAGTACTAGTTCATCTAAATAACGAGGTATGTTATCTACATCTGCACAATTAGAAATAATAATATTTAATTCATGAGTAGAGCCCTACCTATGATCAAAAGCCTCAGAAAAAGCTATCTTATTAAATTTGATCCAGTTCCGTTTCTATGAGAATCATCACCGCGCAAAATGCCTAAAACATAGGGAAGCTTAACCACTCATTCAACTTGAAATTTCAGGTTGATTACACTTCTAATTAGTCATTAATTGATCATATCTCTTTAAAAACCATAATCACTATCACTATCACTACCACTCTTATAATTCTAAAATCGTTGAATTTCTTCTACTTTCTATTATTTGAATTTCTTCTGCTCTCTATTGTTCGCTATTCCAAAAACCCAATTAAAAAATCCTCTTCCAAAATTAGCAAGATGTCTAACCCTCAAGATAACCCAGGTACACCTCCACAACCTACCCAATTTGATTCCTCCATAGTCCATACCTCTTCAACCAAGCCCTACTGTGACGACCCAAAGGTTCATCACCTATTTTCCTCACTTGTTCCGCATTTTCGAGGCCGTGAAAACCTCATTCTATATTTCCTTGATTTACATGCACGATCCGGGCATGTAGCCGGAAAGATTTTATGATAGAATATGTGAATTCTATGAGAAATTTCAAGAAAAATGATATTAATATTGATATAGTTGACTTCGGTCAGCTTTTTAGTAAACGGACCCGGACCCGAGATCGGACGGTCCCGAAAGGTTCGTAGGAAAATATGGGACTCGGACATGCGTCCGGAGTCGAATTCTGAGGCCTAGAGCCTAAGTTATGGATTTTTCTGTGAAATTTGTTTTGCTGTAATTATTAAAGGAAAATAAATTAAATGACCTTGGTATCGGGCTCGTATTTTGGTTACGACGCCCGGTACAAGTCTTAAATATTATATATGTGCTTTTTGCAAAGTTTGGTGACATTTGGATGTCGTTCGATATGTTTTGGACCTTGAGTTCCAAATTTGAAAGTTTTCAAAACTAAAAGAATGATAATCATGAACTTGAGGCTTGATTTGATGAAAACGATGTTATATTGGCGATGTGATGGCACGAGCAAGTTTGTAATATGTATTTGATGTTGTGTATATATTTGGTCTGGAGCCCGGGGGGGCTCGGGTAAATATTTGATAGGCCGTTGGTGCAATTTCTGAAAAATAACACAGCTGGTTTTTAACCCAGCTGGTGTCTTCGCAAATGCGAAAGTGACAGGTTATCGCAAATGTGAAGGGGGTCCAGGTATGCGTGGGTTCGCAAATGCGAACATAACCTCGCAAATGCGAGGCCTTCACTTATTCACCTGGGTTCGCAAATGCAAACACATTGTCGCAAATGCGAAGACCCAGTATGCCAGCCAAGTTCGTAAATACGAACTCTTTCTCGCAATTGCGAGAGCATCAAACCCCATACCTGTAGTGTTCGCAATTGCGAACAAACGTTCGCAATTGCGATACCCGCAGATGTGCAATTTTATTCTTAAACGAATTTTTCAGTTCATTCTTCATTCTTTCAAAAACCCACACACTACCCACGAACTCTCAAGGCCAAATTCACTCCAAAGCAATTGTTAGTCACTTTTTACTTAATTCTTTCAATTCCTAACAACATTAAACATGTTTTTCAATAGAAATCAAAGGTTTTCATGGTAGAAATTCTTGTTTTTGGGTAGAACCTAGGGTTTTCATGAATTGGGTAATTGGACCTAGAATTGAGGTCCAATTTTGAAACAAATCATATATTTGAACTCGTGGGGGAATGGGTAACAGGATTTTGGTCTGAACCCCGAGTTCCGATCACGTGGGCCAGGGGCGTTTTGGGAAATTTTGGGGTAAACTTTGAGAAAACCATCTTTTAAGCATTCAAACCAAGTTAATTAGTATTTATTAATATAATGGAATCAATTGTGATTAGATTCAAGCTAGTTGAAAGCGGAAATTCGGGGAATAAGCTATAATTGAAGAATAAATTGGACTTCAAGGCTAGAGGTAAGTGTTTGTTCTATCCTAGCTTGAGGGAATAGGATTATGTGCTATGTGCTATGTGATCGAGTGCGGTGTATGGGCTCTGGTGATGAGCATCCATACACTGGCGTCTTGCATGACCGTGAGTCGTTGTTGATACTTGTTGTGAGACATTTTAAAGATAAATTGTTGAACCCTTGCCGGGTTGTGGAATTGTTATTGTTCTCCCTTGCCGGGACATGTTGTGAAGTGAGATATTGTTTGCCCTTGCCGGGACTTTGTTGTGATAATTATTGTGTCCCTTGCCAGGACGGTTCATGATTATTGTTTTCATTCTCTGCCCTTAACTGTGATTGTTATTTGGGTGAGGAAGAGTGATATTGCACGAAGGGTGATGCCGTGCCTTATTTTACTTGTTATTGATTATGCACGAAGGTTAATGTCGTGCATTGTTATTGATTATGCACGAAGGTTAATGCAGTGCCTTGTTATTGATTATGCACAAAGGATCATACCGTGCCTTGCTATTGAACCATGCACGAAGGATCATGCCGTGCCATGGATGCGAGGATGAGAGTAAAAGCACGAAGGGTGATGCTGTGCATTTTATTTTCTTATTTGGTGAGGATGAGAGTAAAAGCACGAAGGGTGATGCCGTGCAACTATTTGCTATTCCTTGACTTGATGGTACATGTTTTCCATTATACTTTGGTTTCCTTGTTGATTTAATGACTGTTGTTAACTGTTGACTTTTGCTCTATGATATTCATTGTTGAGTTTGTTACTTTATTATTTCTCGTTATCTTGTGGAGTACATATATATATATATATATATATATATATGGTATATATGTACATGGAATTTGACAAGTTTATGTGAGTGCCTAGTCCTAGCCTTGTCACTACTTCGCCAAGATAGGCCGGGCACTTACAAGCACATGGGGTCGGATTATGCTGATACTACACTTTTGTGCATTTTTTCACAGGTCCAGGTTTTGAGCAGCAACAGCAGTAGTAGTTCACTAGCGTGGGAGTTGAGCATTTCGAGACCGAGGTAGCTTGCAGGCGTCCGCAGGCCCAGCGTCTCTTCCTCTCATTTATATTACTAGCTGTAGTCTCCTTGTTCCGAGACGAACAAATTTGTGTAATTTTTTTCAGACCTTTATGTGTAGTATTCAGTAGTAGTTCGTGAGTTCGTGACTCCATGTCTTGGGTAGTGGATTTCAGTATTGTTTTACCTTGGTATTGCCTAATTCTATTTTGATAAAGTCTTCCGCATTTATTTAATTAAGGTTATGGTTCTTGTTGATAAATTTAAGTATGAACTGTTGCTTAAACACAGGATAGTATGAATATAGTGGCTTGCCTAGCTACCACGAGTAGGCGCCGTCACGATCCTGATGTTGGGGGAAAATCCGGGTCGTGACAAGTTGGTATCAGAGCTCTAGGTTACATAGGTCTCACCACTCACGAACAAGCTTAGTAGAGTTTGAGAGGTTGGTACGGAGACGTCTGTACTTGTCCTCCAGAGTCTATTGAGTTAGGAAAGAGTCTCTTATTTGTTCCTTCTTGTCATGCGATTTGTTCTCAAATACTGATTGAACTTCTACTCTGTCCTTTCGCAGATGGTGAGGACACGCGCTTCTTCGTCCACTAACCAGCAGCCTGAGCCCCAGGCAGCTCCCGTGAGGGGCAGGAGCCGGGGTCGTACCGGAGGCCGTGGTAGGGGCAGAGCTCAGCCCCCGGTAGCTATTACAGAGGTGGAGCCTCATATTGAGACTCGCGAGGAGGTTCCAGTCCCAGCAGCTCCAGTGGGCCCAGCTCAGGTCCCAGGAGAGGCTTTATTTTCCCCGGATCTTCGGGAGGCTTTGGTCAGGATAGCGGGATTTATGGATAGCGTTGCCAGAGAAGGCTTATTACCAGCTACACCAGCCGCTTCTCTGGATGGAGGAGGGGCCCAGACTCCTGTTGCTCGTACTCCGGAGCCAGTAGCTCCTCAGCCTCAGGCACTAGTGGTTCAGCCAGCTGTGGCCACTCAGTCAAGTACCACAGCTCAGGCCGGAGATGGAGCGGCCATGACTTCTGATTCTATATGGAGACTTGATCGGTTCTCCAAGCTGTTTACCACTACCTTCGGCGGTGCCACATCAGAGGATCCTCAGGATTTCTTATTCAGTTGCCATGAGGTTCTCAAGACTTTGGGGATAGTGGAGTCCAACGGAGTTGACTTCTGTACATTCAGGCTTTCAGGATCCGACAAGACTTGGTAGAGGGATTTCTGTTTGACTCGAACAGCAGGGTCCCCGGCTTTATCATGGGACCAGTTTGCAGAGTTATTCCTGGAGAAGTTTCTCCCTATTACTCAGCGGGATGCACTTCGGAGGCAGTTTGAGCGCCTCCAGCAGGGCACTGTGACTGTCACTCAGTATGAGATGAGATTTGTTGATTTGGAACGTCATGCAGTGGTGATACTCCCCACAGAGCGGGAGAGTGTCCGCAGGTTCATAAATGGGCTTAATCAGTCAATTAGACTTCAGATGGCTATGAGAGTGGAGAGTGATATATCATTTCAGGAGGCAGCTAATGCAATACGTAGAGTTGAGATGGATCTTGCTCAGGGAGGTGGTTATTCTTCAGACAAGAGGCCTCATCATTCAGGCAGGTTTAGTGGTTCTTCTTCTAGTGGCAGGGAATCTTTTGATAGGGGCCAGTCTTCCAGGCCTTTCCATTCCGCCCTTCAGGCTTCACAGGGTGGACCAGGTGATCATGGGTTTCGTGAGTAGTATTCAGATCAGTCTCCTATTAGTGCCCAGCGTCTTCAGATTGTTCGTGGAGGCCATTCAGGTCATCAGAGCCAGTAGCCCCATCAGCCTAAGAGTTGCTACTGTTGTGGTGACCCAGGTCATATTGTCAGGTTCTGCCTTTGAGCGATGGGCAACACTCAGCAGCGGGGCCCTCGTCCTATGATTCAGTCCCCAGCTGACCCTCAGCCTGCCCAGCCAGCCAGAGGTGGGAGTAGAGATCATAGAGGTGGAGGTCGAGACCGTAGAGGTGGAGACCGTCCAGCCAGAGGTAGAGGTCAGCCAGTTGATGATCGTCCCAGTGATGTAGCTCATAGGGGAGGTGCTGATCCCCGATTCTATGCTTTACCATCCAGGCCAGAGGCGGAGGCATCAGATGCCATGATTACAGGTACCATTCTTGTGTGTGGCAGAGGTGCTTCAGTATTATTTGACCCTGGGTCTACATATTCATATGTGTCTTCCTACTTTGCACCATATTTGGCCGTACCTAGCTGTGCTCTGGATATTCCAGTTTATGTGTCTACACCAGTGGGCGACTCCATTGTCGACTGGGTGCATCGTTCGTGCGTAGTTATTTTTGGAGGTCTTGAGACCCGTGTTGATCTGTTGCTATTAGACATGGTGGATTTCGATGTCATATTAGGGATGGACTGGTTGTCCCCAAACCATGCTATCCTAGATTGTCATGCCAAGACTGTGACCTTGGCCTTGCCAGAATCACCCCGACTAGAGTGGAAGGGTACCTCAAGCCACTCCGTTCGCACTGTTATTTCCTATGTTAAGGCTCGACGCATTGTCGAGAAGAGGTGCTAGCTTATCTGGCTTATGTTCGTGATTCCAGTACAGAGGTTCCTTCTATTGAGCCAGTCCCTATTGTACGGGAGTTTCCTGAGGTTTTCCCTTCAGACCTGTAGGGCATGCCACCCGACAGGGATATTGATTTCTGTATTGATCTGGCACCGGGCACTCAGCCCATCTCTATTCCACCCTATCGTATGGCCCCGCCAGAGTTAAAAGATCAGTTGCAAGACCTTCTTGAGAAGGGCTTTATCAGGCCCAGTGTTTCCCTCTGGGGAGCACCTGTGTTGTTTGTGAAGAAGAAAGATGGCTCGATGCGGATGTGTATTGATTACGGGCAATTGAACAAAGTGACGATAAAGAACAAGTATCCACTGCCGAAGATTGATGATTTGTTTGACCAGCTCTAGGGAGCGAGGTGTTCTCAAAAATAGACTTGAGGTCGGGCTACCATCAGCTGAAGATCAGGGCGACTGACATTCCTAAGACAGCCTTTCGCACTAGATATGGGCATTGTGAGTTCTTGGTCATGTCCTTCGGGTTGACCAATGCCCCAGCAGCATTCATGGAGTTGATGAATCGGGTATTCGGGCCTTACTTAGATCTATTCGTGATAGTCTTTATAGATGACATCCTGGTATACTCCCGTAGCCAAGAAGAGCATGAGCATCACCTCAGAGTGGTTCTTCAGACTTTGAAGGACAATCAACTATATGCCAAGTTTTTGAAATCTGAGTTCTGGTTGAGTTCGGTGGCATTTCTGGGCCACATCGTATCCGTGGAAGGCATTCAGGTAGATCCGAAAAAGATTGAGGTAGTCAAGAATTGCCCTCGACCAGCTTCAGCTACTGAGATTCGGAGTTTCTTGGGAATAGTAGGATATTATCGATGGTTCGTGGAGGGGTTTTCATCTATAGCGGCCTCGATGACTAGGTTGACCCGGAAGGGTGCCCAGTTCAGGTGGTCAGACAAGTGCGAGGAGAGCTTTCAGAAGCTCAAGACAACTTTGACTACAGCACCAGTGCTGATACTACCTACAGGTGCAGGGCCTTATACAGTTTACTGTGACGCATTTCGTATAGGGCTTGGAGCGGTACTAATGCATGATGGTAAGGTTATTGCTTATGCTTCGAGGCATTTAAAAATACATGAGAAGAATTATCCAGTTCATGATCTTGAATTAGCAGCAATGGGTTCATGCCTTAAAGATCTGGAGGCATTATCTATATGGTGTGACGTGTGAGGTGTACACGGATCACAAAAGCCTACAGTACTTGTTCAAGCAAAAGGAGTTGAATTTACGACAGCGGAGATGGTTAGAGTTGTTGAAGGACTATGATGTTACTATCCTATATCACCTAGGTAAGTCCAATGTGGTGGCCGATGCATTGAGTAGAAAGTCTGCCAGCATGGGTAGTCTTGCATTCATTCCGGTCAGTCAGAGACCATTCGCTCTAGATGTCCAGGCCTTAGCCAACCAGTTCGTGAGATTAGACATTTCTGAGCCTAGCAGGGTGTTGGCCTGCACGGTCGCTCGTTCATCTCTATTAGAGCGAATCCGTGAGAGGCAATTTGATAATCCTCATTTGCGTGACTTGAGAGATACAGTACAGCGGGGAGGTACCACGAAGGTAAATCTAGATGATGACGGGGTATTGAGAATGCAGGGTCGAGTTTGTGTGCCCAATGTTAAAGGGATTCGAGAGTTGATCTTAGCGGAGGCCCACAGTTTGCGGTTTCTATTCACCCGGGTGCAGCGAAGATGTACCAGGACTTACGACAGCATTATTGGCGGCGCAGGATGAAGAAAGATGTCGTTGCGTATGTCGCTCGGTGTCTAAATTATCAGCAGGTGAAATATGAGCACCAGAGGCCTGGTGGTGTATTCCAGAGAATCGAAATTCCCGAGTGGAAATGGGAGCGGATCACTATGGAATTCATTACTGGACTTCCTTTGACTCGGAGGAAGTTTGATGCTATTTAGGTCATTGTTGATAGGCTGACCAAGTCAGCACACTTCATTCCAGTATCTGTATCCTACTCATCGGAGAGGTTGGCGGAGATTTACATCAGGGAGATTGTTCGACTTCATGGGGTGCCGGTATCTATTATGTCAGATCGGGGTACGCAGTTTACCTCGCGGTTCTGGAGAGTGGCCCAGCAGGAGTTAGGAACCTAGGTTCAGCTGAGTACAACTTTTCATCCTCAGACGGATGACCAGTCCGAGAGGACTATACAGATTCTAGAGGATATGCTTCGAGCCTGTGTAATTGATTTCGGAGGCTCGTGGGACCAGTTTCTGCTATTAGCAGAGTTTGCCTACAATAACAACTACCAGTCTAGCATCCAGATGGCCCCGTATGAGGCATTGTATGGTAGGCGATGTCGATCTCCAATTGGACGGTTTGAGCCGGGAGAGGCTCGGTTGTTGGGTACAGACTTAGTTCAGGAGGCCTTGGATAAGGTCAAGACTATCCAGGAGAGATTGCGTTGAGCTCAGTCCAGACAGAAGACTTATGCGGATCGTAAGGTTCGAGATGTAGATTTTATGGTTGGTGAGCGGGTATTGCTCTAAGTGTCGCCTATGAAGGGCGTGATGAGGTTCGGGAAGAAGGGCAAGCTCAGCCTTAGGTATATTGGCCCATTTGAGATTCTAGACCGCGTGGGAGGGGTGACTTACAGACTAGCTCTGCCGCCTAGCTTATCAGCTGTGCATCCAGTTTTTCATGTATCTATGCTTCGGAGATACCACGACGATCCCACACATGTGTTAGACTTCAGTACTGTCCAATTGGACAATGATCTATCCTACGAGGAGGAGCCGATGGCCATTCTAGACCGGCAGGTTCGACAGTTGAGGTCGAAGAGTTATCCTTCTGTGCGTGTTCAGTGGAGAGGTCAGCCTCCTGAGGCATCGACCTGGGAGTCCGAGTCTGATATGCGGAGCCGCTACCCACATTTGTTCCACGACTCAGGTACTTCCTTCTCTTGTCCGTTCGAGGACGAACGTTTGTTTTAGAGGTGGAGGATGTGACTATCCAAAGGGTCATCACCTATTTTCCTCACTTGTTCCGTATTTCCAAGGCCGTGAAAACCTCATTCTATGTTGCCTCGATTTACATGCACAATCCGGGCATGTAGCCGGAAAGATTTTGTGATAGAATATGTGAATTCCATGAGAAATTTGAAGAAAAATAATATTAATATTGATATAGTTGACTTCGGTCAATATTTTTGGTAAACGGACCCGGACCTGAGATCGGACGGTCCGTAGGAAAATATGGGACTCGGACATGCGTCCGGAGTCGAATTCTGAGGCCTAGAGCCTAAGTTATGGAATTTTCTGTGAAAACTGTTTTGCTGAAATTATTAAAGGAAAATGAATTAAATGACCTAGGTATCGGGCTCGTATTTTGGTTCCGACGCCAGGTACAAGTCTTAAATAATATATATGTGCTTTCTGGAAAGTTTGGTGACATTTGGATGTCGTTCGATATTTTTGGGCCTTGAGTTCCAAATTTGAAAGTGTCACGACCCAATCCTGGTCGTGATGGCGCCCAACACAATGCTAGGCAAGCCCGACCATAATATCCTCTTAACCAACCAATTATTAAATAAATTAAACTTAAACAGTAGTTAGTCATAACAGGTAATAACCGAAACGTCAAAACATACAAAATACGGTCCCAAACATATCGTGGTGTCACGAGACTGAGCCTCTACAGAATAGCATCCTAATACAACCAAGTCTAGACAAATAGGAAATCAACAAGATGATAAAGAAGGAGAAAATAAGCTCTGCGGACGCTGGCAGCTACCTCGTAATCTCCGCAAAAGTAGATAAGGATCAGCAGCTACAATGTCTCAACCGCTCTCGGGCACCTGTGGATCTGCACAGAAAGTGTAGGGGAGTGGGGTGAGTGTATTTCAACTCAGTGAGTAACAATAATAAATAACAACTGAAGGTAAGAACTCCTGTGCTATCACTTAGCAGTTCTAAGGCAACCCTCACAGGTACGTCATCAATATAGTAGTAATCTAACCTCCAATCTACGTTTATCTCTACAAGGTTCCACACTGAACAAACCCTCGCTCGTACCCCTACGGTGTACGGCCATCTCAACATATAAAGGCACATACTTATGTCTATAATGTATAAGTATCTAAGTAAATAGTAGGATATGATTAAGTATAATGCTGCGGCGTGCAGCCCGCTCCAATACATATACTGCTGCGGTGCGCAACCCGCTCCATTTTACGTCGACGGCGCTCACTGGGGGTGTATACGGACTTCGGAGGGGCTCCCTAGGCCCAAGCGCTATGGTGCTATGACGTGCAGCCAGGTCCACCATATATCACTGCGGCGTGCAGTCCGATCCAATATATATATATACATATATACTGCTGCGGCGTGCAGCCCGATCCCATCGTATACACCAGTGCTCACTGAGAATGTGTGCAGACTCAGACTCCGAAGGGGCTCCTACAACCCAAGCGCAATAATACTGCGGCGTGCAGTCCGTCCCACATGTATGTTACATGTATATCACATGTATATTACTGCGGCGTGCAGTCCGATCCAATATATATACTGCTGCGGCGTGCAGCCCGATCCAATGTAGGTATATATATATAATACCTCATAATGGGTCCTCGACCCTATCCCAATCAATATATGCTTGGCCTCTCGGGCCCAATATAATATATCACAGTGGGTCCTAGACCCTGTCTCAGTCAATATAAACTTGGCCTTTCAGGCCCAATATAACATCTCCTAGTGGGTCCTCGACCCTATCTCATCTCAATCGGTATAAACTTGGCCTTTCAGGCCCACTCAGCTAGAACAAGGAATTCCACCCTAGATAATCTCTCTCAATGTACACATCTAGTACAGGCTCATATTATGCTATGCAGCTAGAGCCATGGCTGAGTGTATATTTCCAACACAATGTAAAGGTCACCTAGCTCTATTGGTTCCCTAATGCTCTACAGATCGGCACGAGGCCCCAAACATGGCTATTAGCCCAATGGTACAGTTATAACCTCATTAACAGTTGTACAACACAGTATTCTATTAGCCGGGAAGGACTAAGTCCGAACCCCTTATCACAATGTTACCACGCCCGTCATAGAACGCGTGTCTCATCTCAATATAGCACTGTAAAGTGCTAGAACGGGGTTTCAAACCCTCAGTGTATTGTTTACTACTACCACTCACCTCGAACCGGTAGAAGCTTCAATCCGCTTTGCGCTTGCCTCGCAAATCAATCTCCTCGGATGCCAAATCTGCTCAAAGTCATAGAGAATGCATCAATATACGCTAATTTCACGAAATTCATTCGAAATAACCCAATTTATATCAAAACCCACAAGTTGTCAAATCCCGACTTTTGGTACACTTGTCGAAAAATTACAAAAATTACATATTCGAATCCTCATCTCGATACGAGTCTAGGCATATAAAATTTACCAAATTCGGACTCCATTTGCCCATTCAAAACCTTGATTTTCCAAAATCCAAGACTAGGGCTAAATCCTCCATAATTACCCCAAATTCCTCCATTTTCATGATATAATTGCATGATATTATCAATACTAATCATAATATGAGTTCATAGTTGATTACCTGATGATTTCCTTTGATTTCCTCCTCAAAATCGCCCAAAATCGCCCTTAAGCCGAGACCCCCAAATGTTAAAATGTTTCTGAAATTTTCTAACTTCTGATACACTTACTTACAGCGATTTTCGCTTCTGCGGAACATTTTCCGCTTCTACGCTCCCGTATCCGCGACCAAAGGGTCGCTTCTGCGGTTCCAGGCCTAGCCGGCCATTTCCGCTTCTGCGATATACGGACCGCCTCTGCGCGTCCGCTTCTGCGAAGACTCGACCGCTCTTGCGGAAATTTCCGCTTCTGCGGCTAGGCGTCCGCTTCTGCGGACTCGCCTAAGCGGCTGGCCTTCCGCTTCTGCGATATTTCCCCCATAGCCCTTGGCCGCTTCTGCGGCTCAACACCCGCTTCAGCGGTGCCGCACCTGCGGGCTCCTTTCCGCTTCCGCGATCACATGCGCTTCTGCGCTCCAATATCCGCTTCTGCGGACTCGCTCCTGCGACCACATTTCCGCAGGAGCGAAAATGACAGAACCAGAACTCTCAACCTGAAATTTCCATGATTTTTCTCCCGTTTAACCATCCGAAAGCACCCCGAGGCCCCCGGGACCTCATCCAAACATACCAACACATCTTAATACCTTATTCAAACTTGCTCAAATCCTCAAAACACGTCTAACAACATCAAAACTCATAATTCGCATCGAATTCAAGCCTAAATTCCTTAAAACATTCCAAATTACACATTCGATCAAAAACCCGACCAAACGACGTCCGAATGACCTGAAATTTTGCAGGCACATCCACAATCACCTAACGAAGCTACTGCAACTGTCGGAACTCCATTCCGACCCCCGGATCTAAATCTCACCTATCGTCCGGATTTCGCCAAAATTCAACCTTAGCCAATTCAAGCCTATTTCTACACCGGCCTCCAAATTCAATTCCGATCGCTCCCCTAAGTCACAAATCACCTTCCGGAACTAACCGAATCATCAGAATCCGATTCCGAGCCCTCTAGCTAAATAGTCAACTCCGGGTTGACTTTTCTTATTCAAGTTTCCTTCACAAAGGCTATATGCCTCATTCCCAATTTAATTCACTCCTAACTCCCCCGATAGACTCTAACACTTATATAAAAGCATGAATTATGTAATTACAACACAACGGGGTGGTAATTCCCGTGACGACGGGCCGGGTCGTCACATTCTCCCCTTCTTAAGCAAACGCTCGTCCTCGAGCGGGTCAAGAAACATACCTGAAGTCTCAAATAGCTGAGGGTATCTGCTCCGCATCTCCTGCTCAACCTCCCAAGTAGCCTCCTCCACGGGTCGACCTCTCCACTGAACCTTAACCGATGCAATCTCCTTGGACCTCAATTTTCTCACCCGACGACCCAAAATAGCAATAGGCTCCACATCATAGGATAGATCACCATCAAGCTGAATGGTGCTGAAATCTAATACATGAGACGGATCTCCAATGTACTTCCGGAGCATAGACACATGGAATACCGGATGAACGCTGGATAAACTGGGTGGCAAGGCTAACTCATATGCCACCTCTCCAACTCTCCTCAGTATCTCAAAAGGGCCAATATACCTGGGACTCAACTTCCCTTTCCTCCCGAACCTCATGACACCCTTCATAGGTGAAATCTTCAGCAATACTCTGTCACCAACCATGAAAGACAACTCTCGAACTCTACGGTCCGCATAACTCTTCTGACGAGACTGTGCTGTACGAAGCCTCTCCTGGATCAACTTTGCTCTATCCAGAGCATCCTGGACTAACTCAGTCCCTATCAATCTATCCTCACCAGGCTCAAACCATCCGACGGGAGATCTACACCGTCTGCCATACAATGCCTCATACGGGGCCATCTGAATACTCGACTGGTAGCTGTTGTTGTAGGCAAACTCAGCAAGTGGCAAGAATTCATCCCACGAACCACCAAAATCAATCACACATGCCCGCAACATATCCTCCAGGATCTGAATAGTACGCTCAGACTGCCCGTCTGTCTGGGGGTGAAATGCTGTACTCAACTCAACCCTCGTACCCATCTCTCGCTGAAATGCTCTCCAAAATTGAGAAGTGAACTGGGTGCCTCTGTCAGATATAATAGACACTGGGACCCCATGCAACCTGACAATCTCCCGAATAAAGATCGCTGCCAACCGCTCCGATGAGTAAGTAGTACTAATTGGGATGAAATGTGCGGACTTAGTCAGCCGATCAACAATCACCCATACAGAATCAAACTTCCTCGCTGTCCGAGGGAGCCCAGTAACAAAATCCATGGTGATCCTCTCCCATTTCCACTCGGGAATAACCATACGCTGAAGAACACCGCCCGGTCTCTCATGCTCATATTTGACCTGCTGGCAATTGAGGCACTTAGCTACATGCCTAACAATATCCATCTTCATTCTCCTCCACCAGTAGTGCTGTCTAAAGTCTTGGTACATCTTTGCGGCACCTGGGTGAATAGAGTACCGCGAACTGTGTGCCTCTTCAAGTATCAACTCCGCAAACCATCAACATTGGGCACACATATACGGCCCTGCATTTTCAAAACACCATCACTGTCGATAGTCACATCTCTAACATCATTATGCTGCACTTTGTCCTTAAGGACAAGCAAATGTGGGTCATCATACTGTCGCTCTCTGATGCGATCATATAAGGAAGATCGAGAAGCAATACAAGCCAACACTCGACTCGGCTCCGAAATATCTAATCTCACTAGCCGATTGGCTAGGGCTTGAACATCATAAGCAAAAGGCCTCTCCCCAACTGGGATGAAAGCTAAGCCTGCCCATGCTAACCGCCTTCCGACTCAAGGCATCGGCCACCACATTGGCCTTCCCCGGATGATACAAAATAGTGATATCATAGTCCTTAAGCAACTCCAACCACCTCCGCTGTCTCAAATTAAGGTCCTTCTGTCCGAATAAGTGCTGAAGGCTGCGATGATCCGTGAACACCTCACACGAGACACCATACAGGTAATGCCTCCAAATCTTCAAGGCATGAACTATGGCTGCTAGCTCCAAATCATGAACAGGGTAGTTCTTCTCGTGGGGCTTCAACCGACGAGAGGCATAAGCAATGACCCTACCCTCCTGCATCAACACACAACCAATGCCCACTCCCGAGGCATCACAATATACAGTATAAGAACCTGAAGCTGTCGGTAGAATCAAGACTGGTGCTGTGGTCAGTGCTGTCTTGAGCTTCCGAAAGCTCTCCTCGCACTCCTCGGACCATAAGAAAGGAACACCCTTCCGAGTCAATCTAGTCAAGGGTGAAGCAATAGAAGAGAACCCCTGAACGAATCGGCGATAATACCCTGCCAATCCCAGAAAGCTACGGATCTCAGTAACTGAGGTCGGTCTGGGCCAACTCTGCACTGCCTCGACCTTCCTCGGATCTACCTGAATACCATCACAGGACACCACGTGCCCTAAGAATGCCACGGACTCAAGCTAGAACTCAC
The DNA here is from genome assembly GCA_032618575.1 of Nicotiana noctiflora. Taxonomy (NCBI): domain Eukaryota; kingdom Viridiplantae; phylum Streptophyta; class Magnoliopsida; order Solanales; family Solanaceae; genus Nicotiana; species Nicotiana noctiflora. The sequence continues at coordinate 52,301 of JASVEL010007430.1, forward strand.
ATTTGGAGAACTTGGCATACAGCTTCTCCTCTCTCAATCTCTGCAACACAATACTCAAGTGCCGAGCATGCTCCTCCCGGCTACGAGAGTAGACAAGTATGTCATCAATGAATACGATCACAAATGAATCAAGATACGGCCTGAATACACTGTTCATCAGATGCATAAATGCTGCTGGGGCGTTGGTCAGCCCAAAAGACATCACAAGGAACTCATAGTGACCATATCTGGTCCGGAATGCAGTCTTCATAATGTCAGACTCTCTAATCTTCAGCTGATGGTAGCCTGAACGAAGATCAATCTTCGAGAACACCCTAGCCCCCTAGAGCTGATCAAATAAATCATCAATACGAGGAAGAGGATACTTATTCTTCATTGTTACTTTGTTTAGCTGCCGATAGTCAATACACATCCTCATAGATCCATCCTTCTTCTTAACAAACAGGACGGGTGCACCCCACGACGACACACTCGGCCGAATAAACCCCTTATCTAGGAGTTCCTGGAGCTGCTCCTTCAATTCCTTCAACTCAGCTGGTGCCATCCGATACGGAGGAATAGAAATAGGCTGAGTGACTGGCACCAAATCGATACCAAAATCAATATCCTTGTCCGGCGGCATGCCCGACAGGTCTGAGGGAAACACATCAGGAAAGTCTCGCACAATGGGAACAGAATCAATACTGGGAGTCCGGGCCTCAACCTCCCGCACAAATGCTAAATAAGAGAGACATCCCTTCCCAATCATTTGTTGGGCCTTGAGGAAAGACATCACCCTGCTAGGTACATACTCAATCGTGCCTCGCCACTTGATCCTCTGAATGCCCGGCATAGCCAAAGTGACTGTCTTAGCATGACAGTCCAGAATAGCATGACACGGAGATAGCCAATCCATGCCCAATATAACATCAAAATCAATCATGCTCGGAAGAAATAGGTTTACTCGGGTCTCCAGACCCCGAATAGTGACTAGACAGGACCGGTATACATTGTCCACAATAATGGTATCCCCTACCGGGGTAGATACATGCACTGGCAGCTCAAGACTCCCTCGGGTCGTGCCCAAATGAGGAGCAAAATATGTAGACACATAAGAATAAGTAGAACCGGGATCAAACAATACCGAGGCATCTCCGTGGCAGATTGAAATAATACCTGTAATGACAGCATCAGAAGTAACAGCCTCAGATCGGCCCTGAAAAGCATAGCATCTAGCCTGTCCGCCTGATCGGCCTCCCCCTCGAGAGCGACCCCTAGCTGTTTGACCCTCACCCCTAGCTGGCGGGGCGGGTGCTGAAGTAGAAGGACCAGATGACGAGGGCTGCCCTCTCTGCTGATAAGATCCGGAAACAAGACGGGGACACTCCCTACGGTGGTGCCCAAACTCTCCGCACTCGTAGCAACTCCCCGGTGCTGGGTACTGAGACTGATAAGGACCTCTGGTGCTGGAGTGACCAGCTGATGAACTAGGCCGAGATGAACCCTGAGCGGATGGGGCCTGTGAAGAACTCTGAGCTGGCATGGCACTGAGAGCTGGCTGGCTCTGGTGCGAACCCTGATAATCCTGTCTAAGAGACCATCTGCGACGATCTGAGCGTCTCGACTGCGAAGACCTGAAAGAGCGACCTCGGCTCTGCTGACTCTGGCCTCTGGTCTGTGTGCCACTGGAACTAGCTGCTCCTCGAGGCCTCTTGGCCTCCCTCTCATCCCGCTCCCTGCGACGATCTGTCTCAATGTCGCGAGCAATATCCACAGCATCCTCAAATGTACGACTCAAAACCCTCTCCCGAGTCATCAGAATACGAATGGGGTAAATGAGGCCGTCCACAAAGCGCCCAATCCTCTCTCTGTCGGAATGAACCAACCACGGTGCATATCTGGACAACTCTGTAAATCTGATCTCATACTCTGACACTGACATGTCCCCCTGACGGAGACCCTCAAACTGCCTACGCATCTCCTCTCTCCGAGATCGAGGCACCCATTTCTCCAAGAACATAGTGGAGAACTCCGGCCATGATAGTGGTGCTTCCCCTGCTGGCCTGCGGCGCTCATAAGCCTCCCACCAAGCAAAGGCTGGTCCCCGAAACTGAAAGGTAGTAAAAGATACCCCACCGGACTCCAATATCCCTGCCGTACGAAGCATCCGACGGCACTTATCCGAAAACCTCAGGCGTCCTCGCCGGAGCACCAGTGAACATCGGAGGAGATAACCGGTGAACCTCTCGAGACGACGCCTCATCGTCGTCTGTCATAGTCGGGACCCTGTCCCTCGAATCGATCTGCTGGTCGAACCGAACCACGAGTCGAACTCGGAGGAGCCTCACGGTGTCCGTATGCCCCGCATCGCTGGCTCGGAGTGCGTCATCGCGGGGTCCGATGACCACCCCCGATCCTCGATGCAACTGCTGCAGTAGTAACTCGAAACCGCTCGTGCTAGGCCGGTCAGCATCGCTAGTATCCGAGCCGTGGTCTCTCGTAGACCCGAGATAGCAATGGGCACGATCGGTGCCCGATCCGGTGTCGCTTGGCACCTTCGCAATCGGGGCCGTGGTCGCTGGCACCGCTCACTGCTCTAACTCCGCCACGACCGCGACCGCGTCCACGGCCTCTAGTAGGTGGTAGTGGTGGTCGTCCCCACGTCCGGATGATCGAGTTCTCGCCATCTGCGAGAGAATAGAATGTCAAAGTTCAGTTCAAGTCAAAAGTAATCGCACGACAAGAATTCCAAGAATTGAAACTTTTCCTAAGAAGGTTTGCAGCCTCCCGAGGATAAGTACAGGCGTCCCCGCACCGATCCACGAGACTCTACCAACCGGCTCATGACTCGCGAGACCTGTTAACCTAGGCTCTGATACCAACTTGTCACGACCCAAACCCTGGTCGTGATGGCGCCCAACACAATGCTAGGCAAGCCCGACCATAATATCCTCTTAACCAGCCAATTATTAAATAAATTAAACTTAAACAGTAGTTAGTCATAACAAGTAATAACCGAAACGTCAAAACATACAAAATACGGTCCCAAACATATCGTGGTGTCACGAGACTGAGCCTCTACAGAATAGCATCCTAATACAACCAAGTCTAGACAAATAGGAAATCAACAAGATGATAAAGAAGGAGAAAACAAGCTCTGCAGACGCTGGCAGCTACCTCGTAATCTCCGCCAAAATAGATATGGATCAGCAGCTAAAATGTCTCAACTGCTCTCGGGCACCTGTGGATCTGCACAAAACAGTGCAGGGGAGTGGGGTGAGTATATTTCAACTCAGTGAGTAACAATAATAAATAATAACTGAAAGTAAGAACTTCTGTGCTATCACTTAGCAGTTCTAAGGCAATCTTCACAAGTACGTCATCACTATAGTAGTACTTTAACCTCCAATCTACGTTTATCTCTACAAGATCTCCACACCGAACAAACCCTCGCTCGTACCCCTACGGTGTACGGCCATCTCAACATATAAAGGCACATACTTATGTCTATAATGTATAAGTATTTAAGTAGATAATAGGATATGATTAAGTATAACGCTGCGGCGTGCAGCCCGCTCCAATACATATACCGCTGCGGCGCGCAGCCCGCTCCATTTAACGTCGACGGCGCTCACTGGGGGTGTATACGGACTTCGGAGGGGCTCCCTAGGCCCAAGCGCTATGGTGCTATGACGTGCGGCCAGGTCCACCATATACACTGTGGCGTGCAGTCCGATCCAATATATATATATATATATATACATATATAATTATACTGCTGCGGCGTGCGCCCGATCCCATAATATACACCAGTGCTCACTGAGAATGTGTGCAGACTCAGACTCCGAAGGGGCTCCTACAGCCAAGCGCAATAATACTGCGGCGTGCAATCCGTCCCACATGTATGTTACATGTATATCACATGTATATTATTGCGGCGTGCAGTCCGATCCAATATATATACTGCTGCGGCGTGCAGCCCGATCCAATGTAGGTATATATATATAATACCTCATAATGGGTCCTCGACCCTATCCCAATCAATATATGCTTGGCCTCTCAGGCCCAATATAATATATCACAGTGGGTCCTAGACCCTGTCTCAGTTAATATAGACTTGGCCTTTTAGGCCCAATATAACATCTCCTAGTGGGTCCTCGACCCTATCTCATCTCAATCGGTATAAACTTGGCCTTTCAGGCCCACTCAGCTAGAACAGGGAATCCCACCCTAGATAATCTCTCTCAATGTACACATCTAGTACAGGCTCATATTATGCTATGCAGCTAGAGCCATGGCTGAGTGTATATTTCCAACACAATGTAAAGGTCACCTAGCTCTATTGGTTCCCTAATGCTCTACAGATCGGCACGAGGCCCCAAACATGGCTATTAGCCCAATGGTACAGTTATAACCTCATTAACAGTTGTACAACACAGTATTCTATTAGCCGGGAAGGACTAAGTCCGAACCCCTTATCACAATGTTACCACGCCCGTCATAGAACGCGTGTCTCATCTCAATATAGCACTGTAAAGTGCTAGAACGGGGTTTCAAACCCTCAGTGTATTGTTTACTACTACCACTCACCTCGAACCGGTAGAAGCTTCAATCCGCTTGCGCTTGCCTCGCAAATCAATCTCCTCGGATGCCAAATCTGCTCAAAGTCATAGAGAATGCATCAATATACGCTAATTTCACGAAATTCATTCGAAATAACCCAATTTATATCAAAACCCACAAGTTGTCAAATCCCGACTTTTGGTACACTTGTCGAAAAATTACAAAAATTACATATTCGGAATCCTCATCTCGATACGAGTCTAGGCATATAAAATTTACCAAATTCGGACTCCATTTGCCCATTCAAAACCTTGATTTTCCAAAATCCAAGACTAGGGCTAAATCCTCCATAATTACCCCAAATTCCTCCATTTTCATGATATAATTGCATGATATTATCAATACTAATCATAATATGAGTTCATAGTTGATTACCTGATGATTTCCCTTGATTTCCTCCTCAAAATCGCCCAAAATCGTCCTTAAGCCGAGACCCCCGAATGTTAAAATGTTTCTGAAATTTTCTAACTTCTGATACACTTACTTACAGCGATTTTCGCTTCTGCGGAACATTTTCCGCTTCTACGCTCCCGTATCCGCGACCAAAGGGTCGCTTCTGCGGTTCCAGGCCTAGCCGGCCATTTCCGCTTCTGCAATATACGGACCGCCTCTACGCGTCCGCTTCTGCGAAGACTCGACCGCTCCTGCGGAAATTTCCGCTTCTGCGGCTAGGCGTCCGCTTCTGCGGACTCGCCTAAGCGGCTGGCCTTCCGCTTCTGCGATATTTCCCCCATAGCCCTTGGCCGCTTCTGCGGCTCAACACCCGCCTCAGCGGTGCCGCACCTGCGGGCTCCTTTCCGCTTCCGCGATCACATGCGCTTCAGCGCTCCAATATCCGCTTCTGCGGACTCGCTCCTGCGACCACATTTCCGCAGGAGCGAAAATGACAGAACCAGAACTCTCAACCTGAAATTTCCATGATTTTTCTCCCGTTTAACCATCCGAAAGCACCCCGAGGCCCCCGGGACCTCATCCAAACATACCAACACATCTTAATACCTTATTCGAACTTGCTCAAATCCTCAAAACACGTCTAACAACATCAAAACTCATAATTCGCATCGAATTCAAGCCTAAATTCCTTAAAACATTCCAAATTACACATTCGATCAAAAACCCGACCAAACGACGTCCGAATGACCTGAAATTTTGCAGGCACATCCAAAATCACCTAACGAAGCTACTGCAACTGTCGGAACTCCATTCCGACCCCCGGATCTAAATCTCACCTATCGTCCGGATTTCGCCAAAATTCAACCTTAGCCAATTCAAGCCTATTTCTACACCGGGCCTCCAAATTCAATTCCGATCGCTCCCCTAAGTCACAAATCACCTTCCGGAACTAACCGAATCATCAGAATCCGATTTCGAGCCCTCTAGCTAAATAGTCAACTCCGGGTTGACTTTTCTTATTCAAGTTTCCTTCACAAAGGCTATATGCCTCATTCCCAATTTAATTCACTCCTAACTCCCCCGATAGACTCTAACACTTATATAAAAGCATGAATTATGTAATTACAACACAACGGGGTGGTAATTCCCGTGACGACGGGCCGGGTCGTCACGTTCTCCCCCTCCTAAAAGAATGATAATCATGAACTTGAGGCTTGATTTGATGAAAATGGTGTGATATTGGCGATTTGATGGCACGAGCAAGTTTGTAATATGTATTTGATGTTGTGTATATGTTTGGTCTGGAGCCCGGGGGGCTCGGGTAAAGATTTGATAGGCCGTTGGTGCAATTTCTGAAAAAAACACAACTGGTTTTTCACCCAGCTGGTGTCTTCGCAAATGCGAAGACTTTATCGCAAATGCGAAGGTGACATGTCAAGGCTGGTTTCGCAAATGCGAACTATTGATCGCATATGCGAAGGGGGTCCAGGTACGCATGGGTTCGCAAATGCGAACATAACCTCGCAAATGCGAGGCCTTCACTTATTCGCCTGGGTTCGCAAATGCAAACACATTGTCGCAAATGCGAAGACCCAGTATGCCAGCCAAGTTTGCAAATGCGAACTCTTTCTCGCAATTGCGAGAGCATCAGACCCCAGACCTGTACTGTTTGCAATTGCGAACAAATGTTCGCAATTGCGATACCCACAGCTGTGCAATTTTATACTTAAACGAATTTTTTAGTTCATTCTTCATTCTTTCAAAAACCCACACACTACCCACGAACTCTCAAGGCCAAATTCACTCCAAAGCAATTGTAAGTCACTTTTTACTTAATTCTTTCAATTTCTAACAACATTAAACATGTTTTTCAATAGAAATAAAAGGTTTTCATGGTAGAAATTCTTGTTTTTGGGTAGAACCTAGGGTTTTCATGAATTGGGTAATTGGACCTCGAATTGAGGTCCGATTATGAAACAAATCATATATTTAAACTCGTGGGGGAATGGGTAACCGGATTTTGGTCCGAACCCCGAGTTCCGACTACGTGGGCCAGGGGCATTTTGGGAAATTTTAGGGTAAACTTTGAGAAAACCATCTTTTAAGCATTCAAACCAACTTAATTAGTATTTATTAATATAATGGAATCAATTGTGATTAGATTCGAGCTAGTTGAAAGCGGAAATTTGGGAAAAAGCTAAAATTGAAGAATAAATTGGACTTCAAGGCTAGAGGTAAGTGTTTGTTCTATCCTAGTTTGAGGGAATAGGATTATGTGTTATGTGCTATGTGATCGAGTGCGGTGTATGGGCTGTGGTGACGAGCATCCATTCACTGGCGTCTTGCATGGCCGTGAGTCATTGTTGATACTTGTTGTGAGACATTTTAAAGATAAATTGTTGAACCTTTGCCGGGTTGTGGAATTGTTATTGTTCTCCCTTGCCGGGACTTGTTGTGAAGTGAGATGTTGTTTGCCCTTGCCAGGACTTTGTTGTGATGATTATTGTGTCCCTTGCCGCAATGGTTCATGATTATTGTTTTCATTCTCTGCCCTTAACTGTGATTGTTATTTGGGTGAGGAAGAATGATAATGCACGAAGGGTGATGCCATGCCTTGTTTTACTTGTTATTGATTATGCACGAAGGTTAATGCCGTGCCTTGTTATTGATTATGCACGAAGGTTAATGTCGTTCCTTGTTATTGATTATGCAAGAAGGATCATGTCGTGCCTTGCTATTGAACCATGCACGAAAGATCATGTCGTGCCATGGATGTGAGGATGAGAGTAAAAGCACGAAGGGTGATGCCGTGCATTTTATTTACTTATTTGGTGAGGATGAGAGTAAAAGCACGAAGGGTGATGCCGTGCAACTATTTGCTATTCCTTGACTTGATGGTACCTGTTTTCCATTATACTTTGGTTTCCTTGTTGATTTTATGACTGTTGTTAACTGCTGGCTTTTCCTCTATGATATTCATTGTTGAGTTTGTTACTTTTTATTTCTCGTTATCTTGTAGAGTACATATATATAGAATTGCACAGGTTTATGTGGGTGTCTGGTCCTAGGCTTGTCACTACTTCGCCGGGATAGGCCAGGCACTTACCAGCACATGGGGTTCGGATTGTGGTGATACTGCACTTCTGTGCATTTTTGCACATGTCCAGGTTTTGATCAGGAGCAGCAACAGTAGAGCCTTGCGTGGGAGTTGAGCATTTCGAGACCGAGGTAGCTTGTAGGCGTCCGTAGGCCCGGCGTCTTTTCCTCTCATTTATATTACTAGCTGTAGTCTCTTTGTTCCGAGACGAACAAATTTGTGTTATTTTTCTTTAGACCTTTATGTGTAGTATTCAGTAGTAGTTCGTGAGTTGGTGACTCCACGTCTTAGGTAGTGGATTTCAGTATTGTTTTACCTTGGTATTGCCTAATTCTGTTTTGATAAAGTCTTCCGCATTTATTTAATTAAGGTTATGGTTCTTGTTGATAAATTTGAGTGTGAACTATTGCTAAAACACAGGATAGTATGAATATAGTGGCTTGCCTAGCTACCACAAGTAGGCGCCATCACGATCCCGATGCTGGGGGAAAATCCGGGTCGTGACAACTACCACTCAACCTAAGATAAGGCGAGTAAAGATGTTTGCTCGCAAAATTGTGGCTACATGTGTGATTTCGAAGAAACCGAATGCACAATTGAAGGCTAGCCAAGCCCTAGACTCTAAAAAACTCAAATGATTCCTTCAAATATGCAAGTGAGGGGGAAGGAACTAATTCTTCTGATTCTGAGAAAGTTCAAAATCCCCTTTCTGAGGTACGATCCATTTTGGTTAAAGAATTTGACAGTAGATTAGTTCTGGTTGGGTCTGTTATAAATGTGGAAACACCTGAGTCAAGAAGGATAGGAGGTAAAAAATAAAAGTGAAAAGGAAAAGGATAGTGAGGGATTGAGTAGTGATATGGGGGAAGAGGGATAGAAGTGGCTAATTTTTCACCCACCTCAGAAATGGTTAGACCCACTATCTTTGGGGCTAAGGATAAGTTGTAGAAGATAGTAGCAAGAAAGCAGGGGAAAATGGATCATAGAGGTTGATGAAGGGATGGTTAATCTTAGTTCACATGTAGATAAACCCGATTCATCTATTGAGGAGACCCTAACAGACTTTCTGAAAAAAGTAGGTGCTAGTTGCAACCCCAAGAAAAGGAGAACCCCAACACCAAAGGTTTCCAGCACTACAAAGAATACCAAGAATCGAAAGGCTACTTCTCCAACAACAACTGACATCCCCCTATCAAAAGGAAGGGACACAAAAGTATGGTGAAGCGGAGTGAGAGTGCGTTACGAAAAGCAATGGCAAAAAGCAAGAAGAAGAGGGTGGATAAACGGAAAGCTAAGGTTGTAGAGCCTGCTGAGGCTATTGATGTGGATGAGATTAAACAGGTCCATCAGGAAGAACACACAACTGTGGAGGTTCATACCCCAAAGCCCAAAAAGACTAAGACTTCTTCCAAGAAGTCTTCATCTATGTGTAAGACTGTTGAACCTTCATTGGCCAAGAGGACAATGTATGCTGTGAAAACTTAGAATGTTAGAATTACTGAGGAGGAAGAACGGAGTGGTGAAAAAGAGAGTGAATCTGATCGTGAACAAGGTAAGCTGGCCAAATTCGCCAAAAGAAAATTTTTGAAGGGTAGACTTATGAAGGATTTAGAGGAACCACGGATGGTTCGATTAGTTGATGCTCTTACTGCTCAGTGTAAGAAGGACATGGTCTTTCAATTGGATAGTAGGCTGGCTAGGACAGATATCATTGAGTTCATGATGAATACAAAGGTTAAGGATGGTAGACTTACTAGTCTAGTGAAAGGAGTTTAAGTGACATTTGAGGAAAAGGAGCTGGATGAGATACATGACATCCCTTCTAAAGGGTATGATCACTACACAAGGCAAAAAATGGCCAAGTCTGGACTCTCTTCCTACTGCCCTTGCTATCACGAGAAAGTTTTGTGATGTCCGAGATATGAATGAACCCAAGGTCATTTATAAAATTTAAATGTAGCCCTACCACAAGGTCTTGTTTGAATTTTTCAACAAGTGTATGTTGCCTAGGCAGGAAACAAGACATATTGCTAACTATATGGAGTTGGTGTTGATGGAGTCTCTTAAAAGTAGCATGCAGATCAACTGGCATGCATTTACTATCAAGTTACTAGACATTGTTATCAATGGCTCCAAGGACCATGCCAATCCTTATGGTTTATTCTTACTACTGTTCTAGATCTTTGCAAGGTGCCATTGAAGGAGTGGGAGATAGCCACAAGCAAAGACCATTTTGGAATCAACACTTTGATTTCTTGTTACTATGAGGTCAATGCCATTCCAAATGAACTTGTTTCATCTAAAAAGACACCTATAAATAGCAAGGTCAGAGCTCTAGTGCAGGAGAGTGGGGAAAAAGATACTGAGAAAGCAAGGCTGGAGGCTCGTTTAGCAGAGGTGGAATCTGAGAGGGATGCTCTTGAAACTGAGCTCACAAAGGAAAAAGAAAAGAATGATGGCAGTCTTCAAAATATGTTGCACCTTCTCCAAGCCAAAACCCAACCTCCAGCTCTTCCAAGCCTTAAGATCTTTAGCCTTTATTTCCTGAACCTGTCTAGACCTTCAGTGACCCAGATTAGGGATTTTTCTTGTTTTGCTCATGTTTTGACTATTTTTTTTCTTTTTACCGATAGAATCTTATTCCCTATCAATGAAGTTTACTATTTTTTCTCTTGCTGACTATTATATTTCCTTGATAGTTTGAATATGTTTGGTTGATTATTGATGATTTATGTGACGACCCAAAGGGTCATCACTTATTTTATTAATAATTTCGAGCTTCTGAGGCCTTGTAAACCTCATTCTATGTTGCCTCGATTTACGTGCACGATCCGAGCATGTAGCCGGAAAGATTTTGTGATAGAAAATATGAATTTTATGAGAAATGTGGATAAAAATGATATTAATATTGATATGGTTGACTTCGGTCAACATTTTCGGTAAACGGATCCGGACCCGAGATTGGATGGTCCCGAGAGGTCCGTAGGAAAATATGGGACTTGGACATGTGTCCGGAGTCGAATTCTGAGGCCTAGAGCCCAAGTTATGAATTTTTATGTGAAATTGTTTTTGATGCAATTATTAAAGGAAATAAATTAATAGACCTTGGTATCGGGCTCGTATTTTGGTTCCGACGCCCGGTACAAGTCTTAAATATTATATATGTGATTTCCGTAAAGTTTGGTGACATTTGGATGTCGTTTGAGATGTTTTGGACCTTGAGTTCCAAGTTAAGAAGTTTTGAAAATCAAAACTATGAAAACCATGAGTTTGGGGCTTGATTTGATTGAAACGAAGTGATATTGGCGATATGATCGCACGAACAAGTCCATAATGTGTTTTTGAGGTTGTGTACATGTTTGGTTTGGAGCCCGGGGGCTCGGGTAAAGATTTGATAGGCCGTTGGATGAAAATCTGAATTTTGAACTGCTGGTTTTTTTCACCCAGCTGTTGGCTTCGCAATTGCGAAGAATTTCTCGCAATTGCGAAGGTGACGGACCAAGGCAGGGTTCGCAAATGCGAACCCCTGATCGCAAATGCGAAGGAGCCTGCCCAGCCATGCTTCGCAAATGCGAAGCTTTCTTCGCAAATGCGAAGGATGCCTGCCCAGCCAGGCTTCGCAAATGCGAAGCTTTCTTCGCAAATGCGAAGGATGCCTGCCCAGCCAAGCTTCGCAAATGCGAAGATTTCTTCGCAAATGCGAAGAGCCTTGTTCGCAAATGCGAACCTTTTGTCGCAAATGCGAACTTCCCACCCTTAGCTTATTTTTCAAACTCCGGAAATTGGTCGGGGTTCGCAATTGCGAACCCATGTTCGCAAATGCGAACACAGAGACCTGAAAAACACGAATTTCAGTCATTTCTTCATTTTTCACAAAACCAAAACACCCAATTGCGACTCTTCAAGGATTTCTTCTTCACCAAAACGATTGTAAGTCACTTTTTACTTAATTCTTTCAATTCCTAACATCATTAAACATGTTTTTCATTAGAAATCAAATGTTTTCATGGTAAAATTCTTGTTTTTGGTTAGAAAATAGGTTTTTCATAAATTGGGGAATTGGACCTCGAATTGAGGTCCGATTTTGAAACAAATTATATACATGAACTCGTGGGGGAATGGGTAACCGGATTTTGGTCCTAACCCCGAATTCCGACCATGTGGGCCCGGGGTTGAAATTTACTATTCATGGCAGAATGTTGAAAAAGTGTTATTTGGTGTTAAGAATTAGTTGTTGAGTAGAATTGATGATATTAAATCAATTGTGTATAGATACGGTTGAATTGGAGCCAAATTGAAAGAAAAGACATATCCACGGATTGAATTGTTCATAAGCACTCGAGGTAAGTGTTTGTTCTATCCTAGCTTGAGGGAATAGGATTATGTGTTATGTGTTTTGTGATCGAGTGCGGTGTATGGGTTGTGGTGACGAGCATCCATACATTGGCGTCTAGTATGACCGTGAGTCGTTGAAAAATGATATTTTGAGATATATTACATGTGAATCGTTATTGTTCTCCCTTGTTGGGACTTGTTGTGAAGATAATTATTGATTGCCCTTGATGGGACGATTTATGAATTGTTGTTTCTTTCTCTGCCCTTAACTCTGTGATTGTTATTTGGGTGAGGAAGAGTGATAATGCACGAAGGGTGATGCCGTGCCATGTTTATTTATTTATGCACGAAGGTTAATGCCGTGCCATGTTTATTATTGATTATGCACGAAGGATCATGCCGTGCCATGTTTATTATTGATTATGCACGAAGGATCATGCCGTGCCATGTTTATTATTGATTATGCACGAAGGATCATGCCGTGCCATGTTTATTATTGATTATGCACGAAGGATCATGCCGTGCCATGTTTATTATTGATTATGCACGAAGGATCATGCCGTGCCCTATTATTGAACCATGTACGAAGGATCATGCCGTACTATGGATGTGAGGATGAGAGTAAAAGCACGAAGGGTGATGCCGTGCAACTAATTGCTATTCCTTGACTTGATATTACTTGTTTTTCCATTATATTTTATTTGGGTGATGACGTGCAACTATTTGCTATTCCTTGACTTGATATTACTTGTTTTTCCATTATATTTTATTTGGGTGATGACGTGCAACTATTTGCCATTCCTTGACTTGATATTACTTGTGTTTCCATTATACCTTGTTTTCCTTGTGAACTTATTAACTCGTTGTTAATTGTTGAGTTCTTTGAGATATTCCTTATTGTGTTATTACTTGGTTAATTCTTGTTAATTGTGGTAATATGATTATTGATATATTTGGGAGCGGGTGGTACGCCTACCACAAGATATGATTATTGAAATATTTGGGAGCGGGTGGTACGCCTACCACAAGATATGATTATTGATATAATTGGGAGCGGGTGGTACGCCTACCACAAGATATGATTATTGATATATTTGGGAGCGGGTGGTACGCCTACCACAAGATATAATTACTGTGATAGTTGGGAGCGGGTGGTACGCCTACCACGAGATATGAAATGAGAGAGGAATTGAGACATGAAAGTCAGATTTATTATGTTGATTAGATTATTTTAGATATCGTGAGTTATTGAATATTATTTCAGAGCAGAGTATTTCCTTATAAATGTGTTATATATATATATATATTGCAACTGCACAGGTTTATGTGGGTGTCTGGTCCTAGGCTTGTCACTACTTCGCCGGGATAGGCCAGGCACTTACCGGCACATGGGGTCGGTTGTGCTGATACTACACTTCTGTGCGTTTTTGCACAGGTCCAGGTTACGATCAGGAGTAGCAGCAGTAGTTCGATTGTGTGGGAGTTGATCACATTTGAGACCAAGGTAGCTTGCAGACGTCCGCAGGCCCGGCGTCTCTTTCTTTATTTATGTTTATAGCTGTAGTCTCATTATTCCGAGACGAACAGAATTATGTTATATTTTCTTCGGACTTTTATGTGTAGTATTCCATAGTAGTTTGTGAGTTGGTGACTCCAAGTCTTGGGTAGAGGATTTCAGTATGATTTTTACAGTGTGATTTATCATTTTCATTTCGATAAAGTATTCCGCATTTATTTAATTAAAATTATGTCAGAAACAGGATCGTACGAATTGCGGTGGCTTGCCTAGCTACCACGAGTAGGCGCCATCACGATCCCGATATTGGGGGAAAAATCCGGGTCGTGACAAGTTGGTATCAAAGCTCTAGGTTACATAGGTCTCACCACTCACGAACAAGCTTAGTAGAGTTTGAGAGGTAGGTACGGAGACGTCCGTACTTGTCCTCCAGAGTCTATTGAGTTAGGAAAGAGTCTCTCATTTGTTCTTTCTTATCATGCGAATTTGTTCTTCAAAGTGTTAAGTTAAATTTCCACTCTTGTCTTCCCACGAATGGCGTAGTCACGTACCGCTTATCCAGCCGAACAATGGCACGGACTGGTGATAGATCAACTATGCCTTCAAAAGTTTTACGGAGGACAGATAGGTTTCACCAAAGTCTTCGCTACCACCTTCAGCGGTGCATCTTTTGAGAACCCACGAGATTGTGCTTGACGGTTCTTATGAGGAATTACAGAACGTGGGAATAGTCGAATGCGAGGAGTTCATTTTACTGTGCTACAGAAGGCACACAGAAGTAGTGGGAAGATAATGTATTTACCACACAAGTTATGGTCCCAACGGAAGACGCAATTATATCGGGAGATCACCTAATAAATCGTGTTGGGTTTCAACGGACCTTGACGTCCGGTCGATGTGTTGGAGTTGTGAAGGACAAATATGATGAGTTATTGGAATGTATATATATATGGTATGGAAATGTCCTCCAAATAATTTATACATATTTAAGGTTGGTTCTTTTCATGGGGTAAGGATCGCCCCCGGAGAATGACGAAGAGTATATGAGTAAACGGGGTAGCTCAACAGTGTAAGCCAACATAGCAAAAGAGGAAATTGGCCATCAATGTCTGTGACAAGATTACCAAGAGGGCAAGCCGGCTAATGCAACGCTATCTTCTAAACTCTATTTTTAGAAAATGTTATGAAGACGTCACCCCGAGATTCTCTGCAATATGTGATATGTGCGATATGAACGGTTGTACCAGGTCACAATGACTGTGTCCGAATATATATTGCCATGAGCAATAAGTTAACTGATCCTTAAAGGAATTGCTGTGAATGTGGAATATTGGAGAAATACAATTTTAGGAAAGCACTCAGGCTACACGCTCCATTGCAGTTAATAATTATCCTACCTGGCCAGCCAGATGTAGAGGTTATGATGTTAGAGGTGGAGGTGAAAATCCTAGAGGTGGAGACCCGACCATTGATATAATTTTTATGATATGAGGGAGGTCACTACACCAAATGTGGTCATCACACGTATAATTCAGATTGTTATAGACAGAATAATTTTTCCCTTAATTTAATTTGGTTTTTGAAAGAAAATTTAGGCGAGTCCTTTTAACATGCTCCATTCATGAGCGAGCATCATAATCATCAAACCTACTTAGGGAAATACTCACGTTGAGATATTACATGAGGATAGACATCCCTATTATTAGGTGTTAGTCACTAAAATATCCATGAGGCTAAGAGTGACTTTATATTACTTATTACAGTGGGTTTTGATATAATTTTCGGGATAACTAATTTTAATCGTTAATTGTGCTCCCTATCAGTATGAGGGCTTATTTTGTGTCATGATTATCTTTGACGGACAATTATTGAAAGGAAGAAAGAAATGAAATGAAAAATTTCAGATTATATGATGTGCAAGCACTGTGATTCAGAGTTGAGGATGAGATCCTCCAATTTTTGGCATAATGTGAAATATTTCTAAGCCGAGCTTCAAGCTGCGGTGGATATCATATGAGGACCGGGTCCTGGTAGTAAGAGTTTATGTGTTTAAAATTCTTCTTTTATGAAATTAATATTTTCGTATTGCATTCGTAAATAAGAGTCATGCCCGTTAGGACTATTTGACAATTCTTGTATAGTTTCTATTCATATTAGCCATTTCTATTTTGAAACCGTTGAGCTTAGCCTTTGAGACGAGCACCGGGTAAGGATAAATATGACGCATTAATTCGGGAAAATAATCACGAGGTCACCATACCTCATTCCTGAGTAAAGTGGGATTTGTAGAATAAGGTATTTGATAACAGGGTTAATTTGCAATGTTGTAATTTAATAATAACTCTTATGGCCAGACTTCAGAGTCATGGATATGTGCATACACATGAGTGTGTTCGTGCCTTATTTAGACTTGTTCGTTGTAGTCTTCATTGTTTCCATATTGACATACTCCTGCAGTCATGAGGAGCATGCGCAACATCTCAGAGTGACTTTGCAGACTCTGAAAGATAGCCAACTATATGCAAAAAAAATGTTGAAGTGTGAATTTTGGCTAAGTTCAGTTGCATTCCTGGGTCATATTGTGACGGCAGCAGGTATTCAGGTTGATCCGAAGAAGATTGAGGCAGTCAAGGACTGACCTAGACTAACATCAGCCACGGAGATTTGGAGTTTCTTGGGATTAGCGGGTTATTATCGGCGAGGGGTTTTCATCTATTGCAACCCCACTGACCAGATTGACACAGAAAGGTGTTCAATTTGAATAGTCAGATGAATGTGAGACGAGCTTTCAAAAGCTCAAGACAGCCATGACTACAGCACCGGTATTGATTTTACCCACAAGTGCGGGACCTTATGCTGATTATTGTGATGCTTCCCGTATTGGGCTTGGTGCAGTGTTAATGCAGGATGGCAAGGTTATTGCCTATGCTTCGAGGCAGTTAAAGATGCCTGAAAAGAATTACCCAGTGCATGATCTAGAATTTGCGGCGATTATTCACGCATTGAAGATCCGGAGGCATTATTTGTATGGTGTAGTATGTGAAGTATACACCGATCATAAGAGTCTTCAGTATTTGTTTAAACAAAAGAGTTGAATTTGAGGCAGAAAAGGTGGCTGGTATTGCGGAAAGATTATGATGTCACCTTTTTATATCATCAGGGAAAAAGCAAACGTGGTGGCTGACGCTTTGAGTAGGAAGTCAGCCGGTATGGGCGGTCTTGTTTATATTCCAGTCAATCAGAGGCCAATTGCTTTGGATGTTCAGTCCTTGGCCAATCGGTTCGTGAGATTAGACATTTCTGAACCTAGCAGGGTGTTAGCCTGCACAGTCGCTCGTCCTTCTTTATTAGAGCGTATCCGTGAGAGGCAATTTGATGATCCTCATTTGTGTGAGTTGAGAGATACAGTACAGCGGAGAGGTGCCACACAGGTGAATCTAGATGATGATGGAGTATTGAAATTGCAGGGTCGAGTTTGTGTGCCCAATGTCAAAGGGATTCGAAAGTTGATCTTAGCAGGGGCCCACAGTTCGCGGTATTCTATTCATCCAGGCGCCGCGAAGATGTACCAGGACTTACGGCAACACTATTGGTAGGCGATGTCGATCACCAGTTGGATGGTTTGAACCGGGAGAGGCTCGGTTGTTGGGTACAGACTTAGTTTAGGAGGCCTTAGATAAGGTCAAGATTATTCAAGATAGGGTTCGCACAGCTCAGTCTAGACAAAAGAGCTATGCAGATCGCAAGGTTCGAGATATAACTTTCATGATTGGGGAGCGAGTATTGCTCCGAGTGTCGCCTATGAAGGGCGTGATGAGGTTTGGGAAGAAGGGCAAGCTCGGCCCTAGGTATATTGGTCCATTTGAGATTCTAGACAGAGTGGGAGGGGTGGCTTACAGATTAGCTTTGCCGCCTAGCTTATCAGCCGTGCATCCGGTTTTTCACGTATCTATGCTTCGGAGATACCACGGTGATCCCACACATGTGTTAGACTTCAGTACTGTCCAATTGGACAATGATCTATCCTACGAGGAGGAGCCGGTGGCTATTCTAGACCGGCAGATTCGACAGTTGAGGTCGAAGAGTTATCCTTCTGTGCGTGTTCAGTGGAGAGGTCAGCCTCCTGAGGCATCGACCTGGGAGTCCGAGTCTGATATGCGGAGCCGTTACCCACACTTGTTTCCTGACTCGGTACTTCTTTCTTTTGTCCGTTCGAGGACGAACGGTTGTTTTAGAGGTGGAGATTGTGACGACCCAAAGGGTCATCACTTATTTTATTAATAATTTCGAGCTTCTGAGGCCTTGTAAACCTCATTTTATGTTGCCTCAATTTACGTGCACGATCCGAGCATGTAGCCGGAAAGATTTTGTGATAGAAAATATGAATTTTATGAGAAATGTGGATAAAAATGATATTAATATTGATATGGTTGACTTCGGTCAACATTTTCGGTAAACGGATCCGGACCCGAGATTGGATGGTCCCGAGAGGTCCGTAGGAAAATATGGGACTTGGACATGTGTCCGGAGTCGAATTCGAGGCCTAGAGCCCAAGTTATGAATTTTTATGTGAAATTGTTTTTGATACAATTATTAAAGGAAATAAATTGATAGACATTGGTATCGGGCTCGTATTTTGGTTCCGACGCCCGGTACAAGTCTTAAATATTATATATGTGATTTCTGTAAAGTTTGGTGACATTTGGATGTCGTTTGAGATGTTTTGGACCTTGAGTTCCAAGTTAAGAAGTTTTGAAAATCAAAACTATGAAAACCATGAGTTTGGGGCTTGATTTGATTGAAACGAAGTGATATTGGCGATATGATCGCACGAACAAGTCCATAATGTGTTTTTGAGGTTGTGTACATGTTTGGTTTGGAGCCCGGGGGCTCGGGTAAAGATTTGATAGGCCGTTGGATGAAAATCTGAATTTTGAACTGCTGGTTTTTTTCACCCAGTTGTTGGCTTCGCAATTGCGAAGAATTTCTCGCAATTGCGAAGGTGACAGACCAAGGCAGGGTTCGCAAATGCGAACCCCTGATCGCAAATGCGAAGGAGCCTGCCCAGCCATGCTTCGCAAATGCGAAGCTTTCTTCGCAAATGCGAAGGATGCCTGCCCAGCCAGGCTTCGCAAATGCGAAGCTTTCTTCGCAAATGCGAAGGATGCCTGCCCAGCCAAGCTTCGCAAATGCGAAGATTTCTTCGCAAATGCGAAGAGCCTTGTTCGCAAATGCGAACCTTTTGTCGCAAATGCGAACTTCCCACCCTTAGCTTATTTTTCAAACTCCAGAAATTGGTCGGGGTTCGCAATTGCGAACCCATGTTCGCAAATGCGAACACGGAGACCTGAAAAACACGAATTTCAGTCATTTCTTCATTTTTCACAAAACCAAAACACCCAATTGCGACTCTTCAAGGATTTCTTCTTCACCAAAACGATTGTAAGTCACTTTTTACTTAATTCTTTCAATTCCTAACATCATTAAACATGTTTTTCATTAGAAATCAAATGTTTTCATGGTAAAATTCTTGTTTTTGGTTAGAAAATAGGTTTTTCATAAATTGGGGAATTGGACCTCGAATTGAGGTCCGATTTTGAAACAAATTATATACATGAACTCGTGGGGGAATGGGTAACCGGATTTTGGTCCTAACCCCGAATTCCGACCATGTGGGCCCGGGGTTGAAATTTACTATTCATGGCAGAATGTTGAAAAAGTGTTATTTGGTGTTAAGAATTAGTTGTTGAGTAGAATTGATGATATTAAATCAATTGTGTATAGATACGGTTGAATTGGAGCCAAATTGAAAGAAAAGACATATCCACGGATTGAATTGTTCATAAGCACTCGAGGTAAGTGTTTGTTCTATCCTAGCTTGAGGGAATAGGATTATGTGTTATGTGTTTTGTGATCGAGTGCGGTGTATGGGCTGTGGTGACGAGCATCCATACATTGGCGTCTAGTATGACCGTGAGTCGTTGAAAAATGATATTTTGAGATATATTACATGTGAATCGTTATTGTTCTCCCTTGTTGGGACTTGTTGTGAAGATAATTATTGATTGCCCTTGATGGGACGATTTATGAATTGTTGTTTCTTTCTCTGCCCTTAACTCTGTGATTGTTATTTGGGTGAGGAAGAGTGATAATGCACGAAGGGTGATGCCGTGCCATGTTTATTTATTTATGCACGAAGGTTAATGCCGTGCCATGTTTATTATTGATTATGCACGAAGGATCATGCCGTGCCATGTTTATTATTGATTATGCACGAAGGATCATGCCGTGCCATGTTTATTATTGATTATGCACGAAGGATCATGCCGTGCCATGTTTATTATTGATTATGCACGAAGGATCATGCCGTGCCATGTTTATTATTGATTATGCACGAAGGATCATGCCGTGCCCTATTATTGAACCATGTACGAAGGATCATGCCGTACTATGGATGTGAGGATGAGAGTAAAAGCACGAAGGGTGATGCCGTGCAACTAATTGCTATTCCTTGACTTGATATTACTTGTTTTTCCATTATATTTTATTTGGGTGATGACGTGCAACTATTTGCTATTCCTTGACTTGATATTACTTGTTTTTCCATTATATTTTATTTGGGTGATGACGTGCAACTATTTGCCATTCCTTGACTTGATATTACTTGTGTTTCCATTATACCTTGTTTTCCTTGTGAACTTATTAACTGTTGTTAATTGTTGAGTTCTTTGAGATATTCCTTATTGTGTTATTACTTGGTTAATTCTTGTTAATTGTGGTAATATGATTATTGATATATTTGGGAGCGGGTGGTACGCCTACCACAAGATATGATTATTGAAATATTTGGGAGCGGGTGGTACGCCTACCACAAGATATGATTATTGATATAATTGGGAGCGGGTGGTACGCCTACCACAAGATATGATTATTGATATATTTGGGAGCGGGTGGTACGCCTACCACAAGATATAATTACCGTGATAGTTGGGAGCGGGTGGTACGCCTACCACGAGATATGAAATGAGAGAGGAATTGAGACATGAAAGTCAAATTTATTATGTTGATTAGATTATTTTAGATATCGTGAGTTATTGAATATTATTTCAGAGCAGAGTATTTCCTTATAAATGTGTTATATATATATATATATATTGCAACTGCACAGGTTTATGTGGGTGTCTGGTCCTAGGCTTGTCACTACTTCGCCGGGATAGGCCAGGCACTTACCAGCACATGGGGTCGGTTGTGCTGATGCTACACTTCTGTGCGTTTTTGCACAGGTCCAGGTTACGATCAGGAGCAGCAGCAGCAGCAGCAGTAAATAGATTGCGTGGGAGTTGATTACATTTGAGACCGAGGTAGCTTGTAGACGTTCGCAGGCCCGGCGTCTCTTTCTCTATTTATGTTTATAGTTGTAGTCTCATTATTCCGAGACGAACAGAATTATGTTATATTTTCTTCAGAATTTTATGTGTAGTATTCCATAGTAGTTTGTGAGTTGGTGACTCCAAGTCTTGGGTAGAGGATTTCAGTATGATTTTTACAGTGTGATTTATCATTTTCATTTCGATAAAGTATTCCGCATTTATTTAATTAAAATTATGTCAGAAACAGGATCGTACGAATTCAGTGGCTTGCCTAGCTACCACGAGTAGGCGCCATCACGATCCCGATATTGGGGGAAAAATCCGGGTCGTGACAATTTATCCATGATTGCACTTGCAGTTGCCCCAGTGGCCATGAGTAATTGTTAAAATTCTGGGAATCACACAGTGTTTATGCAACTTCTCAATGATGGCAAAAGGGGGAAGAGATATTGTACTTTATATTTTGAATAAATGATGTTTATAATGTAATGAACCTGGTCCTTGATGATAAGTAAAAAAAATGCTATCTTTGCATTGATGAATAAGATGAGTTCTAAAGGGTCTAAGTGAGTGAAAAGCACAAAGTTTGTCATCATAAAAAATAAGGAATTGTTGTCCCAAGTAAAGGAGAGTTTTGAAGATTGATAAACGAACTCAAATATGGACCAGGTCCATCCTTGTGAGGCACAGATATATCAAT
This sequence comes from Nicotiana noctiflora, assembly GCA_032618575.1. Lineage (NCBI taxonomy): Eukaryota > Viridiplantae > Streptophyta > Magnoliopsida > Solanales > Solanaceae > Nicotiana > Nicotiana noctiflora. The sequence continues at coordinate 74,314 of JASVEL010007430.1, forward strand.
TCAAGCATGTGAGGTGCACGTGAAGGAGATAAACCTAACTTAACAGAAGTGATATCTCATGATCCTGATCGGAAATGTTGCATATTAGATAAGGAGAAAGACTCCTTACTCAAAGAAAACACGGAATACGAGAAGGATAGAGTTAGAGGTTGAGACCAGTTAGAAATCTTACACCAAGGAAGGGTAGACTCAAAATTAGAGTTAATCTATATTTACTAATGTTTACCGTGAAAATGGTAATAATAATTAAATCTGTTGATAGGACTTTAAAAATACGTGATCTGTTTTGATGCTAGTTGTGGAGCAGTCAATGCTATGTGTGTGTAGTTTATGAACGGTGCGCGAGCTAAAATAAAGTAGTAATCGAATTGAGAAATAATCGTTCGGGGCCTTGAGCTAGTCGATTTATGGCCTCGAGGTCGGGTCTCGAGCTTAGGTTCAAGCTATTAGGGGGAATCGGGGAAGGCTAACATATGCGATAATATTAAAGGAGGATCTTTATGGCCAATGATAAGCAATTAATATGGAACAGAATGAAAATAACAAGATAGAACAACAATGTTGAGAGAGTGTCTTAGAGAGAAAGAGAGAGAGAGAGAGAGAGAGAGAGAGAGAGAGAGAGAGAGAGAGAGAGAGAGTTATCATATATTTAATGTAGAGCCTTTGGAGCAACATCAGACCTCTATAAAATAGTAAAAATCCCATTTATATAGAGGGGGGAAGATTATATGTTAAGGCATACATTAGTTGTAAATGTATGGAGATGGGATTACTGGAAATGATGCCCCGAGTAGGGCTTAGAATATCCTTCTTTGTCAAATTTAGCTGCGACAGACTTATCCATGTCTTGGGAACTCTAAATTTTTCTTCATCTTTGACCGACATCCTCTTAAGGCAAGGTGTCGACGTGCTCTGAGGGAAAAGACTCGAGAACGTCTTTGCAACCTCGAAGCGATCTTCCAAAATGCTTTAATGACGAGAAATTAGGCTTTATGATGTTTCCTTATACAGATAGTCTCCGTGTCTCCTAGATCGTAGTGATAAGAAACGAACTTGATCATCAACTCATTGAGTTCCCTACGCCGATGTTGTATTGGTGATGCAACCTATGATTAGACCCGTCAATATGGTCTTGGTCCATTGGGCCAGCCCAACCCAGCCCATGATTTAGCGGGGGTGGGCTAGAATTATTGGAGCCCATTTACGAACGAGGCTTTTAAGCCCGCCCAAAAAAGCCCATGGCCCGTGAGGTTTGACTGAGGTTGGGCTGAGCCGGCCCGTCGGCCTAGTAAAAATATGTATTTAAAATATATAAAATATAAAATAAATTTATATGACATAAAATATATCAAGAAGAGTATTCCAAGCTTAAAGTTTATTAAGCTCATCATATTAAAAAATCAAAGTCTTAACAGTTTAATTAGTTGTAAAACATAATTATATTTAATATTTAACTAACTAATATTTTATACAAATTGTAGATGTAAGTAAAGGTGAAGATGTTAAGAACACATTCTCACAAGAGGATTCAAATGTGATTGATGAGATGATGTGTTGGATATCCCATAAGCGTCATGGACGTTCTCTTGAATAGTTTGTTTTGAGTTTTGACTTTTAGTGAATGAAATATAGTCTTGTTTTACCCTTTTAGTGTTTATTGTGAGATATTGGAACAATACAAGTATTAAGTTTTATGAATTTTTTCAATAAGATTTTTTTAGCTTTTAAATATTTATCTTTTTAAGTTAGAACTTAAAGAAAAATATAAAATTATATTTAAAAAATAATGGGGCTGCCCGCAGGGCCCACAACCCACATAAGGATGGGGTGGGCTGATCATTGTAAGACCCATCAAAATAGTGGGCTAGCCCAACCCATCCCATCAATTGCTAAAGCCTACGTGGGCTGGGCTAGGCTAGCGCAACCCCACCCATATTGACAGCTCTACCTATGATGCAAGCCTTTGAGACAATAGAGAAATATTTTGGACTTGTCTTTCCGATATCATTCAATACACTATCGATTCTCATTCTTGAATGCACCATCAACTCTCATTATTCAAAGTGGTAGTACCATCATTGATTCGGTTTTCAATAACACATTGATTGAGCCAACCGGCCCGTCTTCCAAAGGCATCAAATATTGTATGATCTCTCCCTATAAATGGACGCATTTTGACGCAATTTCTTCAGCTAAGTGTCTTCTTCCATTCATTCGTCTATTTTTCTTCACCATCTTCTTTATCGTAACTGCCATGTTTAGGGTTCATGGCCCTAAGGCAGTATGGCAGCATTTTCATCATTTGCGTAGTGGCTTCTTACCCTAGCTTCTCCATGTCGAACGAGATTACATTTTCCTAATGTTGCTATTGTTGTTATCATGGCTCCTATTACTGTCATTATTGACTCGAGATGATGATACATGAGGGGCGAGTTTCTTCCGGTATGGACATGCATTCTGATTCTGCAACGCTGCTCACTCTCCTACCCTAGCATGGTGTGGCACTTCATTTCTTGGGTTTTTTCCCAAAGGATAAAATGGGACAAACTGCTGTCAAGACTGGGCTCACCAGATATTCAACCTTTGGCTTCGGTGGGCTATGTATCTTTTTCTGCCTCTTCTGCGTCCTCCCTCTTTTCTTCATTTCATCTTTTCCCTCGGATATATTATTCCGAGGGATTGAGCTGGAAACCTAAAGGAGGTGGAGGTCAAAGGTATAACCATCGATGAGCAAGCTCGAGGAGGTGGCGCTTCGGGGATACTGCTACCGGAGATGAACCTTCGAGGGTGGACTAGGTTTATGCTTTGCATATTCCCTTTTGTTTCCTTATTTCTAAGTAAAAACCCTTTGTAAGCTTTTGTGATCATATGTAAGGACCCCTCGAGGGTTGTTGTAAGAAAATTTCCATACGATAATACCGAGCTTGAAGTGGTCCGATAGACCCGGGTCATTGGGACCCTCGAGTCACACAAAGATAATACTTTGAGACTTGATGATGATTATGTTTTTTGTAGAGAAGGCGGGGCTTGAATTCACGCTCAGCCATCTCATCAGGCTGTACTGGCCCTTTCACTATCGAGGTCTACTAACCTTGAGGTGTCGTTCGCGTACGCCTTTTATTGTTGATGATGATGAAGACAAAGATTAAGAGTGGGCTAGTCAGTTCATCCGGGTTCAGATGGTCGACGTTATCCCTGTGAAGCTTATGCCATTCCCTAAAGAATGGAACTATATGGCATGAGTGGAGCGTCTCGTGCTTTCTCAGATTTGTTCATGTTGAAAGCTAATCTTGTAATCATGTTTCCTTCTCTTTCGCAACAATTTTATAGGCGCCAGGCAAAGTTTATAATCTACTTGTTTGGGTCCGGAAGCTGGCAAGCCACTCGACTTGCAATGATTGTCGGTGGCGAGATGCATCTCAGGGCATATAGGAAGCAAAATGTAATGGTGTGTGTGTATATTGCTTTTCCCTTGTTTATTTGGAGAGACATTCTTCCCTTTTTATGTACTAATCTTGTTGTTACAGGTATCAGAGAGTCTCCAAAGGCGAGGTTGTATCCCTCCGAAAAGGAGGAGACGTTGTCGGCTCTCAAGCCAAAGCATGTCGATAGTGAGTTTGAAATGTACTTGCATGGAGATGGCGCTTGTGGCAAGGAGGAATGGAGTCAGACCGTCAAGATGAAGATATCGCATGAGCCTGTCACGCCCTAGGTTACCAAATTTGGAAAGATGGATCCTCCGAACGATCGTGTTTCGACTGGGGTCGATTCCTCCAGGGCCGAGGGCTCTAGATCAACAGATATGTGTTCTACCTTCGAGGAAGTCTTCTGACTTCACTTGGAGGTGAGCTTCATTATAGGCCTCCTGGATCCGTGTTTTCCCTTTCTTACCAGGTTTTTCATTTTATAGGCCTTCGACAGGCTTAGGTCTGAGTTGCTCCATCATAGAGCTAGGCTACGGAAAGCTCTAGAAGAGGGTAGAAACTTTAGGCTCCTTTGCGAGGAGAAGGAAACCAAGTTGTCTTACTGGTGATGTGAGGCATATCGGAGCTTGAATTAAGAGAGCTATTCGTTGGAGCAAGTAACTTCCCATCCTGGTTGAGTATTGATAATAGGTGAATTTGACTAGAATTATGCCCTAAATAATCACACTTTGTTATGGTATTTATGTTGTTTATGAGGACAAAATGCTTTGATTAGTGTTTGTTTGTGTGTTATAGGTACATGTGATGCAATGGATGCTAAGAAGCGTATTTTGAAGTCATATGTTGATAAAAAGGCCAAGAGAAGATCTAAGGTGAAAAGAGCTGGAAGAAGCAGTCAAAAATACGCACCAATGTTCATCCGCAGTTCATTCGCGGTCGCGGATGAACCGCGAAAAAATAGGCATTCTGAAGTTTGATTGTTTGCGGTTGGCTTGCGGCCGCGAACAAACCGCGGAAGCCGGCGCCCAGTTCTCCTAATTGGATTCGAATTTAGTTTTTTAAGCCCTCAAACCTTTATATAAACTCCTAGTTTGCCCCATAGAGGCATGTTGTCTTTAATTCAATACTTTTGCAAGATATTTAGTAAGAGAATCCTCTCAAACTCCTTCTTTTATTTTATATCAATTATTTCTTTATGATTTCAATTATTATTTTTGTTTCTTCAAGGATGAGTAGCTAAATTCTTTTCTAAGGTTTTGATGGAACCTATTGGGGGATGAACTTATCGTTTATGTGATTACAAATTGTGACTTAGATTTTTATTTGTTCAACTTCATTCTTGTTGTAGTTAATTGGTAGATCTCCCAATTAGCGGTGCCTATTTAGTGTGCATAACTTGGAAAAGAGTGCATATTTAGGTATATTGTTGAACAACACCACACCTAGGTTATTAGAGGAATCTATAACTTTAGGCATAAAGACGGGGTTAGGAATAACTAAGTCTTGGGTGCAATCTTAAGTGAACTATTCAAATTAAAGCTAGCTAGGGTAGCTCCGGAGAGTGCACTAGTAAATTATTGTAATTGCTCGGGAGAGGGTTATGATACACATAGCGTTCATGATTGATAGAATATATTAACAATTTTTGTGAGCATAATGATAAGGGATTCCATCAATAGGGGAAATCAATACCTTAGTCCTTCTCCATATTATTTTATTCAACGTTCAATTCTTTCTTTTAAGCATTCTTAATTCTTGCAAGTAGTAGTTCGAAAATCATACACAAATATATTCTAAATTTTGGGAACTTGATTCGGAAGTACTCTTGGGTTGTGAAAGTTGTGATTGATAGGTTAATTCTCTGTGGGATCGATCTTGGTATTATACCAAGTTATATTGACTACGACCGTTACTTGGACGTAAATCAATTTTGGCGCCGTTGCCGGGGAATTAACGGAATTATCAATTGCCATTGACAGAACTTCAAGATTCTTGTGTATTCAGGTTTTTTCTACACTCTACATTGAATATTTTGACGGGTGTTGATTTGGGTATTCAGGTGCATGCCTAGAAAATCTTCAAGGACTGGAGAACTAATTGAAGGACTCTCAGACCCCGAGCAAACTTTCCGGGCACGTAACAAAGCCATCAAACAAATTCAACAATCCCAACAACCAATCAAACTAAACCTCGACATGGGTGACACAAACGAACAAAACCAGCAAGCCGGGCTAAATATGCAAGAGGCGCATGAGGCACAGGAAGGTGCACTGTTTGACTGGGCACAACCCACAACGGATAATTTGACAACTGCCATCGTTGTGCCAGCAATTCAAGCTGAGTCTTTCGAGATCACTAACAACATGCTACACTTGTTGCAAAGTAAGGTATTATTCTCTGGGTCTCAGGTTGAAGATCCACAGCAGCACCTAAAGAACTTTCTATCAATATGCAAGACACAAAGGCAACCGAATGTAACACCGGAAGCTATCAGATTATTACTCTTTCCATTCTCAGTCACATGAGAAGCACTGATATGGCTAAACTCACTCCCAATAAACTCCATTGCAACTTGGGATGAGTTAGTCAAACAATTCCACAACAAGTTTCATCCACCTAACAAGACAACTCAAAAAATTGATGAGATTGTGAGCTTCAAGCAGAAACCATTGGAAACATTACATGAAACTTGGGGAAGATTCAAGGGTATACTTGTTATGTGTCCTCACCATGGGATTCCTGAGCAGATGTTGGGCCAAAGATTCTACATGGGGCTTTCAGATAGTATGAAAAATATTGTAGATGCTTCAGCAAGTGGGGCTTTTCTGAGCAAGACTTGGAGAGAGGGCCAAAATTTGCTAGACAAGATGGCTCAAAATTCCGGGTGGACGTCCAGGAATGCTCCTATCACACCAGTGGTACACTCTGTACCTCTGGATCCATCCAACACTCTAGAGGAGAACATGGCAACTTTGTTGACACAAATGAGCATCATTACAAAAAAGGTGGAAGAATCAGGAGTCAAGTAGCAGGTTCACATTGTAGATACTACCAATGGTGGTTTATGCACATTTTGCATTAGCCAACCCATAGGTAATCCATGGCTGCAAACCAAGAACATCATCATCAGCATGAGGATATGAACTATGTGGCTAACTATGGAGGGCAGCGACAAGGTAATCAAAACTGGGGCCAATAGGCTCCAATGCAGTACAGACCTCCCCAGCCCTAATTTAATGCAGTAGATATAAGGACACCACACAACATGGCTCCATATCCTAGACCTCAGAATTTTGGAAATCAGCAGCAGGGATATCATCCACCTCCACCACCATATGGGGGTAGACATAATGATGGGTTTGCAATGTTGGAAGCTATGATGCAACAGGTAATTGGGTCAAATGCTAAAAAAAATGAGAGGATAGATGCACATGATGCCGCCATCAAGAATATTGAAATATAGGTGGGTCAGATTGCTATGTCTCTCAACAATCGTCCTTAAGGGACATTGCCTGCAGATACACAAACAAACCCAAAGGATCAAGTCCCAAAGCAGATGATGGCAGTGACTCTGAGAAGGGTAGAGATCTTGATGCTGAGAATGAAAGTGAGAAAATCGACAGACAGGCTGAGACATCCACTCCATTGCCCATTGAACTGGACGAGTCCACAGGGTCGACAGAAGTCACAGTCTAGCCAGTTGCTGAAAATAAAGAAGCAAAACAGGGAACAGAGAAAGTAGCTGAACAGGTAGAGCAGCAGATTGATGAGAAAGGGATAGAAAAAGAAAAGTCCCAAGTCACTGGGAAGAAGAGGCCTCCACCACCATTCCCCCAAAGGTTGGCCAAACACCAGAAAGAGGAGCAATACAAAAAGTTCTTCGAGATGCTCAAGCAAATCCAGGTAAACATTCCCTTAATTGATGCTTTAAAAGAAATGCCTGGTAAAGCTAAGATGATGAATGATTTGATGTCGCGGAAATTTGATTTCCAAGACTTGGCCACCGTAACACTTACCCAGACTTGTAGTGCAGTGGTCTCTAGACCCACTGCTGAGAAGTTATCTGATCTAGATAGTTTCACCATCCCATGCACTATAGGGAATTATGCATTTACTAAGGCTTTATGTGATTTTGGGGCAAGCATTAATCTCATTCCCTTAGTTATTTATAAGAAGTTAGGTATTGGGAGAACCAGACCCGCTTCTATGCTTTTACAGCTTGCTGACAGGACGGTTAAGCGTCCATTTGGTATTATAGATGATGTGCTTATCCAGGTTGGGAAGTTCGTGTTTCCCGCCGATTTTGTTATTCTTGATTGCAAGGACGACGAAGAAATTCCCATAATCCTAGGAAGACCATTCCTAGCCACCGGGAGAGCCATAATTGATTGTGAAACCGGGGAACTCAAGATGAGGTTGAATGATGAGGAGATCATCTTCAATGTGCAAAAATCCATGAGGCGCCCTAGTGAGTTCGCAAATTGCTCTCTCATTGATGCGGTTGATATGATTGTGGAGACCGACGATGCAGAGTTGACCATTGAAGATCCACTTCAAGCATGCCTGATGAACATGGAAGTGGTAAATGGTGAAAGTTTAGCCGAATGGGTACTATCTCTGGAAGGCAAGGGATTTTGGCAGAGAGAGCTTGAGTTCGAACCTCTACACTTAGAGAAAAGAGAGAGCCCGCCAACAAAGCCATCCATAGAAGAGCCACCAAAGCTCGAGCTTAAACCACTACCATCACATCTCAGGTATGAGTTTCTAGGTCCTAACTCCACGTTACATGTTATTATCTCATCTAGTTTGTTAGATGTGCAGGCCCAAAAGCTTATACAGGTACTCAAAGAATGCAAGACTGCCATTGGGTGGACCATGGCAGACATAAAGGGGATCAGCCCAGCCTATTGCATGCACAACATTCTCCTGGAAGATGGACACAAACCTTCCAGGGAACATCAAAGAAGGCTGAACCCCAACATGAAGGAAGTGGTGAAGAAAGAAGTAATAAAGTGGCTAGATGTAGGAATCATCTTCCCAATCTCAGACAGTAGCTGGGTTAGCCCGGTCCAATGCGTGCCAAAGAAAGAAGGCGTGACGGTAGTGAAAAACGAGAACAATGAATTGATTTCAACAAGAACCGTCACCGGATGGAGAATATGCATGGACTACAGGAAGTTGAATCTAGCCACCCGCAAAGATCACTTCCCACTTCCCTTCATTGATCAAATGCTTGACAGGTTAGTAGGGAGGTCCCACTTTTGCTTTCTAGATGGATAATTGGGGTACAATCAAATCTCCATAGCCCCCGAAGATAGAGAGAAGACCTCTTTCACATGCCCATATGGCATCTTTTCCTTCAGGAGGATGCCATTCGGACTATGCAATGTGCCTGCCATATTCCAAAGGTGCATGATGGCTATTTTCACCGACATGGTGGAAGACATTATAGAGGTGTTCATGGATGATTTCTCAGTGGTAGGGAATTCATTCGATGAATGCCTTGCCAATCTGACAAGAGTGCTAAAACGATGCATGGAAACAAACTTAGTGCTAAACTGGGAGAAGTGCCATTTTATGGTACAAGAAGGTATAGTATTGGGGCACCGGGTTTTAAGCAAAGGCATTGAGGTAGACCGTGCTAAAGTTGATGTCATTGCAAAGTTGCCTCCACCAACATCCGTCAAGGCCATAAGAAGCTTTCTTGGACACGCCGGTTTTTACCGGAGGTTCATCAAAGACTTTTCCAAAATATCAAACCCTCTCTGTAAGTTACTTGAAAAAGATCACCCTTTTGTTTTTTCCGATGAATGCAGGATTGCTTTTGAGGAACTGAAGAAGAGGTTGGTCACATCACCCATCATCATTACCCCCGACTGGGAGCAACCTTTTGAGCTAATGTGTGATGCAAGTAACTATGCAGTGGGGGCAGTGCTGGGCCAAAGGAAAGACAAGCTGATGCATCCAATATACTATGCAAGTAGAACTCTGAGTGGAGCACAGCTAAACTACACAGTGACAGAAAAGGAGATGCTTGCGGTCGTGTTCACATTCGACAAATTTCGGTCCTATCTCATTGGATCAGAGGTGATCGTATACACAGACCATGCAGCTTTAAAATATTTAATTGATAAAAAGGACTCTAAGCCACGCCTTATTCGTTGGGTGTCGCTTCTCCAAGAGTTCGACCTCGAAATTAGGGATAGAAAAGGTACTGAAAATCAAGTCGCTGACCATTTGTCAAGACTTGAAGGAGCTGAAATTGTCAAACAGAGTGGGGAAATTCTGGAAACCTTTCTAGATGAGCTACTACTCACCACCACTCTCCTTGAAACACCATGGTATGCTGACTATGCTAATTACCTAGCCAGTGGTATTGTTCCTCATGACCTCTCATCGGTCCAGAGGAAAAGAGTTTTTCGTGAAAGTCAGTTTTATTATTGGGATGAACCAAATTTCTTTAGGATATGTCTTGATAACATGATCCGGAGATGCGTCCCCGAGATAGAACAATCTTCTGTTTTACAGGCATGTCACACTTCAGCATATGGCGGTCACTTTGGAGGAATACGTACAGCTGCCAAAATACTTGAGGCCGGTTTCTATTGGCCAACGGTGTTTAAAGATGCACACTTGTGGGTGAAAGGTTGCAACGAATGTCAACGCACTGGGAACATCTCCCGGCGTCATGAAATGCCAATGAACCCAATCCAGCAAGTTGAAGTGTTCGATGTCCTGGGGAATAGATTTCATGGGGCCCTTTATTAGCTCATACGGCAATAAGTACATACTTGTTGCAGTTGATTACGTGTCCAAATGGGTAGAAGCTGCATCATTACCCACCAATGATGCTAAGGTGGTGGTAGGGTTATTGAAGAAGAATATTTTCACCTAGTTCGGGACTCCAAGGGCTATCATCAGTGACGGGGGAACACACTTTTGCAACCGAACTTTTGAGAAATTATTGGCCAAGTATGATGTTAAACACCATGTGGCCACTCCATATCACCCGCAGACTAGCGGGAAAGTTGAGGTCTCCAACAGGGAAATAAAAAGTGTACTGACTAAAACAGTAAACGCCACAAGGACCGACTGGTCCACAAAGCTTGATGACGCGCTATGGGGTTATAGAACAGCTTTCAAGACACCAATTGGCATGTCGCCATACAAATTGGTGTTTGGGAAAGCTTGTCACCTACCGGTTGAAATAGAGCACAAATCTTGGTGGGCGCTGAAACAATTAAATCTCAACTTGGATGAACCAGGTAAAGCAAGGCTAACTGGGTTGCATGAATTAGAAGAATTTCGGTATCTGGCATTTGAAAGTACTAGATTATATAAAGAGAGAATGAAGCAGATTCATGATCAAAATATCGTTGAGCAGAACTTAAAAAACGGGGACAAAGTACTACTATACAATTCAAGATTACGATTGTTCCCATGTAAATTGAAATCAAGGTGGTCAGGACCCTTCAAGGTAATTGAGGCATTTGAGTCAGGAGCTGTGAAAATTCAAACTATGGATGGATCACGTACATTCAAGGTAAACGGACAGTGGTTGAAACCTTACATAGTCCTGGATGACATGGAGGACAAGGTAGAATTGCGGGTTGATGAACCTCAAAGGTCTAGCAAGCCTTAAAATGCGCTAAGTTGAGTCGTGCCGCGACGTTACATCAGGCGCTATGTGGGAGGCAACCCACGAACATGTTGTAAGTATTTTTATCTTAGTAGTATTTAATAAAATAAAATAAGAAAAAACAAAATTTATGCTGAACAATTGAGAAAACAATTCAGAGAGGGGCACTGTCCGCGGTCCATCCGCGACCGCGGATGAACCGCGAAAAAATGACCTCTCTGAACTTTCTCTGTTCGCGGTCCATTCATGGCCGTGAACCAATCACGAAAAAATGCCCCCTCTGAATCTCGACTGTTCGCGGTCCATCCGCAGCAGCGAATAGTCGCGGCCAGTTCCGCGGTCGGCTAAAAATAACATTTTTTTTATTTTCTTTTCCCCCTTTTCTTTAAACCCTAAAAACTCATCCCCTCTTTCCCATATCCCCATTAGCCGCCCCCACTCTCCAAATCTCTCTCTCTCTAACTTCAAATCCTCTCCCTTCTCTCTACAAAATCCCAACCCCCTCTTCTCCAAATCATCCCCTTCTTCCTCCTTATTCCTCCATTGTTATCACTTGTAAGTTTCTCTACTTTTTCTCTTTTATTTTGTTTTTATTTTTAGTTTTTGATTGTTTATTTTGTAGAGTTAATTAGATATTGTTTGTTTAGGGTAAATCATGAATATGACTTGGTTTCTTTTTGCACATTACATGTTTCCATGAATTTCTTCTAAAAGAACCTTGTTATATGATAGAAGTTTGGTAAAGAATGAGTTGTTGGGTCTTCAATTGTGTTTATGATGTTCATTTTATGGTTTGGAGACCCAAATAGTATTTAGACCATGTATGTTGGTTGGTAAGCCAAGTTGGGCAAATTATCATTGTTCATAACTTATTAATGTAGTTTTAGGAAAAATAATGCCCAACTCATGAATTGGTAATGGTGTATTTTATTGGAGATGGATTAAGTCAATTGGGTAATGTTAGAAGTGTTCAAATAACTAAGTGTGGGGTGCTTGAATAGGCATGTGTAAAATAGTTAGATAAAGAATCTAAATATAGGAGTATGAGGTAATTGCACGAAAAAAATGGTCAATTGTGATATCTCACGGATGGCGAAGTCTGAGTAGCCTTCCGATGACTAACGGTTTACAAAATTTTTGGCTATCTTATTTGTGCAGGATCATGGCCCCAAAGAGAGCTCGACATGGTGCTAGCTCATCTAGGCAACCGACTTATGATGAGTCTAGGTTTGCTTGTGAAGAAGCGGAGAATGGATTTCATATTAAAGCGACCAAGAAGTGGCTCCAAGAGGTAGAAGTTGACCGGATAGCTATCCGCTCGGAGAATCCAGAAATATATGATGAGATTCGGAGGCGCGAGATGGAGTTCCTCTTTGACTCACCTCCTAAGGTGAACAAGATGCTTGTCCGGGAATTCTACGCCAATGCTCCTTATGCTATGGTCAGACAAGTATTTGTCAGAGGTAAGACTGTTGATGCCCATATTCATACTATTAGGCAGATACTTAGACTGCCCATGCACACTAGTGATGTCGACTATTACCATGATAGGCCAGGTGTCACATGAGACATGCTAATAGAGGCCTTATGTGTAGACGGCATCCCGGTGTGGATTAGAAATAAGACTCTGCACTCTATTTGCTTGGTTCTCTATAATTTGCAACAATATCTTGCCCTCGAGTAACACCACGGATGTTAACTTTAATAGGGCAGTTTTGACTTGGTGTTTTGTAAAACATCGGGATGTTGATATCGCCCGAGTAATTAGTGATGAGATGGTATTGAGGGGATCCCTCACTGCCAAGGGTTTTTATTACCCATCTCTTGTCACTACGCTGTGTCTCCTTCATCAGACCCCAGTAACCGATGTTGATGGTGAGCTACTACCAAAAGCTCCATTTAGAGCTGCTACAAATTCGGGTTGGACGAGACACAACCCCAATTGACTTGGATGAGGAGGACAATCTTGTACCGGTTTCCCGGGCCAGGCACTCCATGGATTCAGCCGGACCTTCCATGCCTGCTCCTCGTGGAGCAAGTATGTCTAGGTCCGAGTCCACACGACCTATGCTTAGGTCCATGGAGGAGGAGGTTGCTGATCTGCGCACCTCCGTTGATGGATTGCACACACGGCTAGACGACATGTCTACAAGGCAAGCCCGGTCAGAAAATAGGTTTATGGCATGGTTCAGATCACTTGGACGAGCATGTCATGTCGACCCATCCACCGTCTCCGATCCGAGTGAGTCTCAGGTAAGTTTTCTTGCCCCTTTTGTGCTTTAATTTTTATTTATGTCATAGGGACATGACATATCTTTAAGTGTGGCGTGGGTGACTTATCTTGTACATGATGTATATATTAGTTGTAGTAGTAATATAAAATAATAAAAACACAAAAAAATCATAAAATTTTAAAAATTCCAAAAATATGAGTAGAGGACTCTTCCTGATGACGGACTATTTAGGACAAGTACTCTTGAGGGAAGTAGTCCACGTAGGAATTTTTCTTTCTTTTATTTTCTTTTTATAGGTAATGTATCATCTCCCCCTTGGTTTTTCTTTTGACCACGGTTCTTTTCCAAGGGTTTTTATTTGAACCGGGTTAGGTAGATTTTTCTTTTCTTAGGATTAGAGGTAAAAGGGCAACATGTAACCCCGAATATGCACATTAGCAAAAGCGTAAATTGAACTTGAGAATGTATCTTCTAAGCTTGACTGTAGAATCTTAATATGCCTTAAATTGCACAATAATGCTTGCTTGAACATCAATAGGACTTTTGTAGATAAACTGGATTCCAAATGAGTTGCATGCTATGTGTGTGTGAGGTTTTACTTACATTGTATGTTTTACATGACGCCTAGAACTTGCCCTGTGTGTTTGCAAAGCGAAATAGAAGTTGTTTCGTTGTAGAAAGGATATAGGCATTTCTTTGTGTAACCCCATATACCAATAGACATGAATTCACTCATACATTATATCTTAGTTAACCCCTTTGAGCTTAAGCCTATTCATTGATAACCCTTGAATGTTCATCAAATATGTATAATGTTCTACTTTACCTCCTAGAAACACATGTATTGTAATGAATATGCAAAAGTTTAAGTGTGGGGTGAAGGGAAATTGAAAAAAAAGGAAAATCAATAAATAATGATAGAAAATAGTGGACTGGTCCAAAAATAATGTTGCAAAGCAATGAGACAAAGAGCTATATCAATGAATATGTAAAAATTAGAAAGGCCAGTTACATCAATAAAAGAAAAGTGGGGGTTAAAAGTGAAGAAAGGTGAAGGAATGTTTATGGGAGACATAAGGACGAAAACAAAAAGGGAAGTTGTGAAATAGAAAAGAAAAGTGCTTAGGGAGGCTAGTCACTATAACCAAAAGTATCCTACCCGTCCCATAGCCTACATTCAAACCCGTAAAGACCTGTTGATCTATAATTGAATAACTCGATTAATGGAGTATTACACTAGGGGAAAGACTATGGTGTGTTTGTATTCATATAAATGTTCTTTGTTGAGAGTGAGTGAATTTTTCCGATATCTATAAGTTCCATGTCTTTGAATTGTTAATGTGTGGGAACTTCTCTCAATAAAATTTGTGCGAGCATGTAATTCAAGAGGAAGAAGGTAAATTTGCAAGTTTTTGGTAATAAGTAGAGTAAGTAATAATGTGCGGGCATGAGAGGTTGCGGTTAGGTAAAGTTTGTGCATATCTTAGGTTGTTCATGTATAATAGCTTTTGTGACATATTTTGGGGAAGACAAATTTTTTTTTTAATTGGCCTAAAGTGTGATTAAAGTTGCTTGAGGACGAGCAAAGGTTTAAGTGTGGGGTATTGATAATAGGTGACTTTGACTATAATTATGCCCTAAATAATCATACTTTATTATGGTATTTATATTGTTTATGAGGACAAATTGCTTTGATTAATGTTTGTTTGTGTGTTATAGGTACATGTGATGCAATGGATGCTAAGAAGAGTATTTTGAAGTCATATGTTGATGAAAAGGCCAAAGAAGATCTAAGGTGAAAAGGGCTGGAAGAAGCAGTCAAAAATACGCAGCACTGTTCATCCGCGGTTCATTCGCGGTCGCGGATGAAACACGAAAAAATAGGCATTCTGAAGTTTGACCGTTCGTGGTTGGCTCGCGGCCGCGAACGAACCGCGGAAGCCGGCGCCCAGTTCTCCTAATTGGATTCGAATTTAGTTTTTTTAAGCCCTAAAACCTCTATATAAACTCCTAGTTTGCCCCATAGAGGCATGTTGTCTTTAATTCAATACTTTTGCAAGATATTTAGTAAGAGAGAATCCTCTCAAACTCCTTCTTTTATTTTATATCAATCATTTCTTTATGATTTCAATTATTATTTTTGTTTCATCAAGCATGAGTAGCTAAATTCTTTTCTAAGGTTTTGATGGAATCTATTGGGGGATGAACTTATCGTTTATGTGATTACAAATTGTGACTTAGATTTCTATTTGTTCAACTTCATTCTTGTTGTAGTTAATTGGTAGAGCTCCCAATTAGCGGTGCCTATTTAGTGTGCATAACTTGGAAAAGAGTGCATATTTAGGTATATTATTGAACAACACCATACCTAGGTTATTAGAGGAATCTATAACTTTAGGCGTAAAGACGGGGTTAGGAATAACGAAGTCTTGGGTGCAATCTTAAGTGAACTATTCAAATTAAAGCTAGCTAGGGTAGCTCGGGAGAGTGAACTAGTAAATTATTTTAATTGCTCGGGAGAGGGTTATCATACACATAGCGTTCATGATTGATAGAATATATTAATAATTTGTATGAGCATAACGATAAGGGATTCCATCAATAGGGGAAATCAATACCTTAGTCCTTCTCCATATTATTTTATTCAACATTCAATTCTTTCTTTTAAGCATTCTTAATTCTTGCAAGTAGTAGTTCGAAAATCATACATAAATATATTCTAAATTTTGGGAACTTGATTCGGAAGTACTCTTGGGTTGTGAAAGTTGTGATTGATAGGTTAATTCTCTGTGGGATCGATCTTGGACTTATTAGACCAAGTTATATTGACTACGACCGTTGCTTGGACGTGAATCAAGTATGCATTTCTATTTTGAACTGCTAAGGTTAACTCTTAGCCTATCTCAGCTGCAAAAAAAAAAGATAGAGGCCTTGGAGCATCGTAGAGGAGAGGCCGATCAAATTAGAAATGACTGTGTAGAGCTGAGAGCTCGGGCACAGGTCCAAGCCTCAGATGAGAAAGATGCATTGGCTAAGTTTTTGGCCCTGGGGTCCAACTCCACTTAGCTCATGGAACCGCTTCATTTTCAGCGAATATGATCACGAAAATTGAATCCGAACTTTCGAAGGTTAGGGCTAAGATCATTGATGCTCAGACCGAAGCGATATTGTACCATACAAAGGCCGATCAAGAGATGGCACTTCATTTGCGGGATGCTACTGATGCCTAAACCGAGTTTAAGAGGATCCTTGATTGTGGAGAGAAGATCAAGGAATATGCACATTGCAAATCTCAGAGAAAGGTTCTCGAGGAAATTAGTGTGAGGGGTTTTGTTCTCTCGAAAGAGTTAGTGCGACCAAGGGCGGACGAGCACGATGATGGGTACTCCTATCCAATGTCGTGGAGAGTGAGGATGATGCCGATAGCCCCTAGCTCTCTAGGGTGGGGCATAGATCTCGCCATCTCGTGTGCAGTATCTTTTCAGAGTATGTTTGTAGACGGGGAATGTATTTTTCCACATATGTACCTAAAATGAAAACCCTTTTGCGGATTTTTGTTCTTGTGTACCCTCTTTTGTTTTGCTTATGGATAGGAGGAATGGTTTCAGGGTCAGTGAGATTTATCAGATCCATGATACGGCCCGGAGGCTCATTAGGCGGGCCTGAAGGCTCTTACGCGCCTGGTCGGTGCGACCTTTGGTGTAAGCATGCATTTGAGAACTTATGCTTTTGTTCAACTATTTTGGGTAGAGTCTCCGAGCCAAGTTTAGACTCGAGCTCATACATCCCTCAAGATTTTTATTTTGCATGGGCCGATGGCCCTTACGTGTTAACTCTTTTGGATCCAGTCTCCATGTCGGGCTACGACTCAAGCTCAGTCGACCCTCAAGTTTTACATTTGTATTAGGCAAGCGATAATGGCTCTTATGCTTTGCCCTTAGACATGTGTGTGGCCATGAAGCTCGTTAGGCTGGTGATAATGGCTCTTATGCTTTTTCCCTTAGGCGTGTGTACGGTCCTAAGGCTTGTTAGGCTGGCAAAAGTAGCTCTTACACTTTCGCCCGTAGGAGTTTATGCGGCCTGAGTCCCATTAGGATGGCGAAAATGGCTCTTACTCTTTCGCCCTTAGGCGTATGTGCAGCCCTAAGGCTCGTTAGGCTAGCGACAATGGCTCTTAAGCTTTCGCCTTTTTGCATTTGTAAGCTTTATTTTACTCTCATTAAGGACATCTGCAATGAATTTTCCTGATTTGTCGTCGATTCGGGAAGTACCTTAATTTCCAATTGTTAGCGGTGATGTTTGAGCACCTCGTAAGGTTTGTCTTGTAGGCTGAGTAGCTCGAAGCCTTATGATTTGGAGCTAAAATGGTTGAAGCTCTTTTGCTTGCTGAGGGTAGCATGTTTAACTAGTTCTTTTTGAAGTAGATTCGAAGTAATGTCCTATGATTTTGTAGCGACGGCCGGGCATTCTGGCGTCGCATTAGTTTGGATGGTGCAGCGATATGACCGTAGTCATTTATGTTTGGACAGAACCATTTTTTGGTCTCGAGTAAGTAGTTTAAGTGACTATATCGAGGGTATTCCTTTTTAGGGGTCTTATAAATTCGATATATAGCTGAACTCTGGATTGATTTTATGCCTGTAATAAGGTCATACAAAACTTTTATGCCTTTTGAGGTCTTACAGTTTGTGTTGTTACTTTGTGCAAGTTTTACAAGACCGAGTCTGCACGCTTGGGGTCTTATGGCCTCAGGTGTTTTTGCTGAATGTCAATTGGCAATAATCTCCGAGAAATCAAGTTCGTTTTGGCTTGAGAACCGTTAATCGTGATCCCGAGATTGCCTCACTTAGGGCTTACAACTTTGGAGATTCCAACCTTGAGGTCGTGCATTTGCTAAGTTATTTGGTGCCAGACTCTGAGTATTCCAGATGCTTTAGTTTTGGAGATAGTTAATGATTTCTGTCATGGCTCGTCGAGGGCTTATTAGTCTGGAGTTTCGATCCTGAGGTCATGCGGATGTCGAATTATCGATGCAAGTCTCCAAGTATTTTGGACGTTTTCTGATGGAGAAATTGTTCTGGAAAACAACACTGGGTTTTCGTTGGTGAATCATATTTTAAAAGATCATTCTTTGATTACTTGACACTAGTACATGTGCATCCCCCATCGGGGCGCAATTGTGCGGAAATAGTTCATTCGACCATTTATTCCAGTACATCATTTTCTCATTGGGTTCCTGTGTGGCATTTCTTGGCTCTCCTGAGCAGACGATTTTCTGAAGTGGCATCCTTTGGCACTTGTGGTTGATAGTAAATAAAGCCTCGAGGACCTATTTGATTCCCTTTAGGTGGCATATAGGTATTTCCTCGTTAAAAACCTTGCCGACAAAACCCTTTTTGGGATAAAAAGCTCGATCGAAGGAATAGAGTGCAATGGATGTCTTTAAAACTTTAGGGTCTTTGGGCTGGGCGTGCGTGTTTGAACACTGTGATCGAGTGCATGTATAAAGGATTAGTATAAAATATAAACTGAAAAGGGAGATGGTTATACCTTATCGCGAGATGCGTTCTAAGGTCTAGTATGACTCTGTTGTTTGCGATGAGGACTCGGTATGTTCCTCCGCTATGTTCAATCGAGCTTAGCCGAAGATGTAGTTTGATTATCCTTAGGCTCTCTAGAGAGCAGAGACATTGGCGTCGTTCCATGTCGTGCACCACAAACATTTCCCTTGCAGTATACTGCTCCCCATGGATGATTTTAATCATGTTTTTTGTTGGTAATTTTATCACCTAGTGAAGGGTGGATGATACCTCTCTCATGTAGTGAAGGCGTTGTACCTCATGTCTCCTTCGATGACATGGAATTTGACATTTTGTGTTGTGCCGGCCACGCTGACGAGGAGAGTGATCTTTCCTTTTGTTGTCTCGTTTTCCATGTTAAATCCGTTGAGGACTCGAGAAGTAGGCACAATTTGGTCCACCAGTCCGAACTGCTCTACTACCTTTAACCTGATAATATTGATTGAGCTACCTGGGTCCACGGGTACACGCTTTATCTGAAATATATTTATGAGGAAAGAGATTACCAGTGCATCGTTTAGAGGTTGAGACAGGGTCTGGGAGCCATCCTCACTGAATCTGTTAGCATCTTCGTGTACGTATCCCAGGGCTCAGTTTTCTCTGATGAGGGATCTTTTTTTCCTTATCATCACGGGTTCTCGAGGAGCGTCGATGCTGCCTAATATCATATGGATAATATGTTGTGGCTCATTTGCTTCATTCTTATTGGCCGCCTCTCTTTCTCAGAACTGAATTTTGGCTCAGTCACTCAAGAATTCTCTAAGATGATCTTTGCTGAGTAACCTGGCCACTTCCTCTCATAAATGGTGACAATCCTCGGTTCTATGGCCATGAGTGTTGTTAAATTCGCATACCAAGTTATGATTCCTTTGGGAAGGATCCGATTATTCAGGCGGGTCCATCTAGTATCCTTAATTTTAGCCGATAGCGAACACGATGTCTGAAACATCAATGTTGAAGTTGTATTTTGATAGGCATGGTGCCCCTGTTGGTCCCGTATTTCTGTAGAATCCGGCTCTGTTAATGAACCTTTAGGGATTCTACCCTCGGTTGATCAATTGGTCATTGCGAGGTGGGTTACGTTTCAGGGCATTTTCCTATCTTCGGTGTATGGCTGATACCTTTCTTTGTTTGGCTTAGACTCCTTTGCTAAGAGCCTATCCGGGTATACTAAGCCTGAAGGGGCTCTCAATTGATCATTATCGACCCTGATCTTTGCCAGGTATCAGTTGTGGATATCCGACTAGGTTACGACAGGATACTCGATCAGATTTTCTTTCAGCTACTGCGAGGCCACAGAACTTCGCTCGTTTAGGCCTTGAGTGAAGGCCTATACCCCTCAATCATCAGAGACCGGGGTTAGTTCCATTCGTTCTGTTTGAAAGCGGGACACAAACTCTCGTAAAATTTAATTCTCCCTTTGCCTGATCTTGAATACGTCAGATTTCCTCGTGGCAACTTTGATGGCGTCGACATATGCCTTTATGAAGAAGTCTGCGAGCATGGAAAATAAGTCTATGGAGTTAGGAACTAGATTATGGTAGCATATCATGGCCCTTTTTTAGAGTGTTTCCCCGAACTTCTTTAGTAAGACGGACTCGATCTCATCGTCTTTTATGTCACTGCCTTTTACTGCACACGTATAGGCGATAACATTCTCGTTGGGGTCTGAGGTCCCATTGTACTTCGGGAGTTCCAGCATTCTAAACTTCTTTGGGATGGCTTTCGAAGCTGCTTCTTCCAGGAACAGACGCTGCACAAACTTTCTCGAGTCTACGCCTTTCAAGACTGCAGGCGCATCCGGGATTTGGTCGAATTTAGGGTTGTAAGTTTTGGCCTTCTTGTCGTTGGAAGCTATCATCTTCTTTCCCTACTTGATCCTTCTGGAAGTATCCTCGAGCATTTTTACGATAGCACGGTTGGTTGTCGAACCATTATTGCTCAGTCTCTTTGGTACCTATTCGGCCGGGGGAGTTGTTCCTGGTGCTACGGTGCTGGGAGTTTTTGGATGGCTTTTCTGCTGAGCGGTAGCTAGCTATTGTGCCCACAACATTTCAAAGATAACATGAAGGCTAACTTCATGTTCTTCCCGAGCTGTGTTTTTTGGGCTTTATGTTGGTCGTCTTGTTGCACACTTTTGTCGGTGCATGAGGTTTCGTCGACCTGTTGTGCGTCTTGTTAACCCACATCTACTAAAATCGGTCCATGCACATTATCGGGGTTTAGCGGTGGCGTGCCGACGATTGGAACTACTAAACCATTCTCTCCATAGTTTTCGAGGTTGTTGTTCTCAACTCTGTTCACTGAGCCAGGAATTTTGACATGCAATCGAAGATCTTGGACAAGAAGAAGTGTGAAAGATAACTTGTATTGTGTGATAAAACTAGAAAGAAAATAATCACTATTATTTTTAGCCCCATAGTGGGCACCAAATTATTTACCGTAAAAATTGTAATCACAATTAAATTTGTTGATGGTATTATAAAACTATGTGATCAATTTTTATGATAGTTGTTTAGCAGTCGATGTTATATGTGTGTAGTTTAACGACGATACATGAGCTAAAATAAAGCAGTAATCAAATTGAGAGATAACTGTTCGGGGCCTCGAGCTAGTTGATTTGTGGCCTCGAGCTCGAGCTATCAGGGGGAATTGGGGAAGGGCTAGCTGATGCAATAATATTAAAGGAGGCTCTTTATAGCCAATGATAAGCAATAAATAAGCAATGAATGTGGAAAAAGTATGAAAATAACAAGATAGAAAAACAATGTCGAGAGAGTGTCTTAGAGAGAAAGAGAGAGAGTAATATTTTAAGTAGAGCCTTTGGAGAAACATCAGTCCTCTATATAGTAGTGAAAATCCCATTTTATATAGAGGGGGAAAGCTTATATGATAAGGCATACATTAATTGTAAAGGTATGGAGATGGGACGACTGAAAATGACGCACAGAGTAAGGCTCAGAATAGCTTGGCTAGGATTTGTTAGACTCAGCTGCGACAGACTCAGTCGCGTCTTGGGAACTCCCATTTTTACTTTATCCTCGACCAACATCCTCTTAAGGTCGGGTGTCGACGGTCTCTGAGGGAGAAGACAAGACTCGAGCGCATCTTTGCAGCCTCGAGGTGATCTTCCGAAATGGTTTAATAACGAGAAATTCGGCTCTCAGATTTTACTTTATATAACTAACTCCATAATATTAGTGTTGTTCTCTTTTACATGTAACACACTTAAGCAGAAGTTAACGTGACTTGAGAGCAAAATAGCAAGGCAATTTTGCAAGTACTTCGTGTGTGAGTCAAGAGTGCTAACCTGAAGCTACTTGAACTAGATAGAAGAACCAGTTCCAAGTGTCTGTATTTTATTCTAGTTCAATTGTAGTAGGTGGTTTTCATATTGTACCTTTCAGCTTCATCTAGAAGCAATTGTATTAGGTACTTAGAGTTTTCAAGTTAGAGTTAATTTGAAGTTGTCGCAGTTGAGATTGTATGCTACAATAGGATTAGAGTTAATCCTAGGTTTACAAAAGAATTTTTCTAAATGGAGTTTTTGGCTTAGTGATTTTAGTAGAGAGTTTAGAAAAATTCTACTGGAAAGTAGGTCCTAATTTTTTTGTACCTTTTGAGCTAGGTGTTTTCCACGTAAAATCTCTATGTTCTTTAATTTCTGTAATTATTATTCTGCAATAGTAGTAGTTGGAACACATAGAAGAATCAGTCCTTCTATAATCAAGTTAAGCGAAAAGTTGGGTACCACACAAATCACCCCTTCAAATTTCTAACTTTAGCTATGACTACAAAATGACCTACGGACCTCCAAATCCACTTCTATTCGCGCTCCCAAAACCAAAATCAGCATACGGAGCTATTCCTAAACTCGAAATCCCAAACTGACATCGATAACACTATAATGTACTTCAACCCAAACTTATAGAAATCTTCCAAAATGCTAACTTCCACGATAGGCGCCAAAACGCTCCCAAATCATCCAAAACCCGATCCGGGCATACGCCCAACTTTGAAATCATCATATGAACCTGCTGGAACCATCAAATCTTATTTCTGAGGCCGTTTACGCAAAAATCAACCCTTAGTCAATTCTTCCAACTTATAGCTTTCGGAATGATAATTTTCTTTCCAAATCAACTCCAAAATTCTCGGAATTCAATTCCGATCATACGTACACGTCATGATACCTAAAGTGATGATGCTCGGGCCTGAAACCATTGAACGATGCGCTAGAGCTCAAAACGACCGGTTGGGTCGTTACACACAAACTATATATATATATATATATATATATATATATATATATATATATATATATATATATATATATATATATATATATATATATATATATATATATATATATATTAAAAAATTATTAAATATCAGGTTGTACCTAGTTACTATTGTATTATTAATTTGAAGTCATAGTATTCAATCATGAATCTGGAGGAGAATTCTCCGTCAAAGGTGACTGTTAAGACGTCAAGCTGTTCATTAAGAACGGCCTAAGACCATTATGTAAGCTGAAAGTAGGTGGTTTGCATGTACAATTGGTAAGTCTATGTCAATGTTTTGGATTCTATTTATTTGAATTCTCCATCTTTTTTGACGATTTCCTCAGTTTTTGGAGTAAGGGCCATGCTAATTTATGGCACTAATGTGAACTAATTAATTAGATTGATATTTGCTTGACCAGCACCAAGTCCAACAATAAGAATTTTGAGTATCATGATTCTAGCTAGTGCTTTGTTAAGATGATGGGTATAATATTAATTATGCCCAAGAAGATATTTAGCTAGATATTAAATTGACAGCTTGAGAATGGAATCCTAATTTGACAACTACTAATAAAGTTGCAGGCTTCTAAATCAATTGATCAGCTCAAAAATTGTGTGCCACAACTTGCATGTCTTTTTCTTATCTTTTTTTTATATATATAATTATTTCTTGGTTTACTTGAGTTCTAAAATTCTACATTAAGTCTATGATTAGCACACAAAATAACAAAATAGAAACTATATTTTCAAAATAAAGAGTCACATAATTCCCGTAAACTGTAGTAGAGGTTATAGATTCGAACAATATTTATCGGAAATAGTCATAAGTTTATAGAATGCAAATATCGATACTCCCAATTTACGCTATACATCACCTTTTTTTCTCTAAAGAGAATTTTTTACATATATTTAAAAATAATTTAATTTTAAATCTTTTTATTGTTTCTTAATATATATATATATATATAACAAATTTTAATAATTTTTTTAAGCCCTTTTGCCGAGTCATGCAATATCACATAAAGAAAACGGAGGGAAGCACTCCATTTATACGTCATGTGAGATCATTCTCTAATATTCAATAGAGTCCACATTAATCATTGGTGGCAGAGTCAGAATTTTTACGAAAGAATTTAAAATATGCAAAAAAGGCCAACGGATATATATAACCTCTACTATATATATATACAATATTTTTGACCTTATATATATAATTTGCTTTCTCGGCTAAGAGGATTTATCTCCTTCCAGTCGTTCTAGCTCCGCCCATGGTAACTATAGAAAACACGGCATGTTAATTAACTTAGAGTTTAGAGAATAAAAAGTAATTTGTTGGTATACATCATTTCTAAGGGCCCTTAAGCATGATTAAATAAAACTTTAAAATAAAGCGCAGTAATATAACACGGTTGATATGTACACATTGATTCTATTACTTATCTTTAATCATATGCTCTTCTGACTGCCACGTAGTGCATTTCCTAGCCATATTAATAGTTGTAATTCCTCCTTTAAACCTATATAATTTATATTATATTATATTATATTTTATGTACTTTGTTCTATAAATTTTGGTTATGGGACTCCAGTACAAGTCACTACAAAAGCATATTAAAATATGAATTGTTAATTCAGCAGCACATAATTAGGCTCAAATAGGATTTGCTTTTTCCAACATATATAGTTTTAATATTTGGTTGAAAGTTCTATTCCCTTAAATAGAAAGATTGGTTAACAAGTAAGGTCAATATCTTTGAATTAATCTATAAATGTCAATTAAAGTTGGTGGTTATTAAATAATAATATTTGCAGCTAACCTTTCAATTTATAAGAGCATGACGTGCTCTATACATGATCACAATCTTTTTGCCTATAATTACTCCATCCGGTCCAAAATAAGTGATTTTTTGGCCTTTTTTGTGGTCCAAAATAAGTGATTTTTTCGGATTTCAATAATGACTTAATGATGTTTTTCCTACATTGTCCTTGGAGTAAATAATGTTGGAATATGTGTTAGGAGTATTTATGTGAGATAGTAAGGTTAAAATGATCAATTTTATTGTTAATTAATGCTAAAAAGTGACTTTCTTAATATGTGTGAAAACTTTCAAAAAATCACTTATTTTGGATCGGAGGGAGTAATGTTTAATGTAAGATATCCTGTTTTTATTTTATGTTGGTTAAAGTTGTTTTAACATTTAACAACACTCGAGTACAAAAACTTTGAACCAACCAACTCTATTTGTAAACCCTTTAATCGTATAATTATAGTTAATTAACTAAGTCCCATCCTGTTAAAAACAAGGTAAAGACACGTGTTTTTTTCTTAAAAGAAAGCCAAAAATGTTCTTAATTTCCCGAAACCATTTTCTAGTTTTCGTCTTTTCATTTCAAATCAATCTCTTGAAACAAAAAGAGATAGAGAAACCAACCCAAATAAAGGGGATTAGCTCTAATAAAAGCCATATTGAATTAATGTGCTGCAGGAGGATAAAGAAGGCTCTGTAAAATCTATTTCCTTTTTGTTGTTCATATCAAAATCAAATTTATCATATTGTAATTTGAATTGAGAATATTATTAAATAATTCAATTTAATGATAATATATATATATATATATATATATATATATATATATATATATATATATATATATATATATATATATATATATATATATATATATATATATATATATATATATATATATATGTTTGATGTAAACACATAGTAGTAAGTATCTTGCAAAAATGCACCCAATATGCAGTGTGGTAGTCAATGAAGTAAGTTGAGAATCGTGAGGTCTTAGGTTCAACTAGCCGAGACAAAAATGATAGGTGACTTCTTTTCAAATTGTCAAATCATTGGTGGTCAAAGTTATTTAATTTGTTTAATGATAAAAAATAATATATACCCCGTAAAATAAGTTGAGGTTCATGCTAACTTATCTAAACACCACATCTATCAAAAAATATATTGTGATGATCCAAAAGGTCATCTTATGATTTAAAATTAAATTTTATGTTTTGAAGTCTTAAATATCTTATTTTATCCCTCCTCGATTTGGGTACACAGTCCGGACGATATTCCATAAGCTTCTATGTTGAAATTTGATGAAAATAATATTTTTTGCCTTTAAAAGTTGATTTAGTTGACTTCGGTTAATATTTTAATTAAACGGATTCAGACTCATACTTTGACAGCCCGGGTGGGTTTGTATTAAAATATGGGACCTGGGCGTACGCACGGAATCGAATTCGGAGGTCCCCGTCCCGAGTTGTGAATTTTTGTTAAAAATTTGTAAGTTTGAAAATTTAATGATTTTTAAGAAATTATTAATGTTTGATCTTGTGGTATCAGATTCGTGCTTTTGTTCTGGAGCCTAGTAGAGGTTCAATATATTATTTAATACTTATTTGTGAAATTTAGTGAGAAACGGAGTTGGTTTGACGTGATTTGAGCATCCGGCTAAGAAAATAAAATTTTCAAAATGTTCTTGAGAATTTCATTTGATTTGGTGCTAAATTCGTGGTTTTAAATATTATTTTGGTGATTTGATCACATGAGCAAGTTCGTATAATTTTTTAGATTTTTGTGCATGTTTGGTTTGGAGCCCCAAGTGTTCGGGTGAGTTTTGGATAGGCTTCGGAGTGATTTGAACTTGAAAAGTGTTGCTGGTATTCCAGTTATGATGTTGGACTCTGATCTCGCAATTGCGAGACTAGAGTTCCCATTTGTGAAGCTGACATTATTGCAATTGCGAGCTACTCATCGCAAATGCGAAGAGTAGCTGGGCCAAGTAGTCTTCGCAATTGCGAAGAACTCTTCGCAAATCTTTGCATCTGCGAAGTAAAGCTAGGAGAGGCATTGATCACAAATGCGATCATTTAGTCGCATTTGCGGAGCTACCAGTTCGCAGTTACGAACTTATCTGCGCAATTGTGAAGGCATGAGAGATGTGAAGGACCTCGCATTTGCGATGGTCCCTTCGCATTTTCAAGCCTCAGGTCGCAAATACGACATGTGCAGCTGTGTAAAATCTAACTTAGACGGGATTTTTGCACATAACTCCAAATTTTTTAAACAAGAAACCCTCTAGGCGATTTTTCAAAGACCATTTTTCCCTGAATCATAGGTGTCACACCTCCTTTTTACCCACCCGCGAGGGAGCGAGGGAGTTTTTCCAATTAAAGGACAATCGAAACGGGATTTATTTAATTAATTCGGAGTCGCCACTTGGGAAAATAATGGTGTCCCAAGTCACCGGTTTAATCCCGAACCGAGGAAATTTATGACTCTGTATTACAGTCTGTGTACCAGAAATCCGGATAAGGAATTCTGTTAACCCGGGAGAAGGTGTTAGGCATTCCCGAGTTCCGTGGTTCTAGCACGGTCGCTCAACTGTCATATTTGGCTTCTTTATCCGATTTTATAATATGCCTTAACTTATGTATAAATTCTAATTTTTAACCTCTTATGATATTATTATTATAAAAATTATTATTATTATTATTATTATTATTATTATTATTATTATTATTATTATTTTTACAAAGAATTGCAACATTGTGAAAATGTATCTCGAACCACGTCGCACCAGTGCACCCGTGGTTGTCAACACATTTCGACTCCGTTGAGATTTGGATTTGGGTCACATAAATGTGCACCCGGGATTAAGGAGATAGCATTATTAAATACGCGCCTAAAGATACTAACGCGTTTTGTGTTCGGGAAAGGCCGTGGAATCCGCTAAACAGCACATCCCGGAATCTAAACATTTTTTCGTAATAATCGTCTGTTGAGGGCCCCACAATTTGCGTGTTATTTTGGCGAGGCTCGTCTCGCTTATTGTTTAAGGGCTCATTACCCTTTTATTGTTTATTGTTTTAAATGAATTACAACGCAGTGGAAACGTATCTCGAACCACGTTGCACCAGTGCACCCGTGACTTTTGACACGTTTCGACTTCGTTGAGATTTAGATTTGGGTCACATAAATGTGCACCCGAGTTTAAGAACGTAATTTAATTAAAATCACACCTAAAGAGTCTAACGCGTTATTATCTTTGGGGACAACCGTGAAGTTCGTTAGACGACTCGTCCCGTATTCTAAGTATTTTAATATATACATTTACTGATGGCCCCACATTTGTGCATTTTATTTGGCGAGGCTCATCTTATTTTATTAAAGGCCAATTCTAAAGTGACTACGATTTCTACTCTACCCCTTGTCTCAAATAATAAAAGCAATATCCTAATTGATAAATAAGTTGGATTATACCATGTAAAACTATATATGCAAACTTTAAATTAGGCCTCAAATCAGATTATTCCCTCATGGCCTATGTCACTAAAGATATAATTACAGTCAACTTCGTTATCAATCCCAAACAAGAAATACCTAACAACAAAATCATTCTAACAACATTACTCAAAAGTAATTCAATATCAATCTATGAGGACATTGCAAACACGAGCAATTAAACCCAAATAACAAGAAAGAAGCAAAGTAAACAAGAT
Organism: Nicotiana noctiflora; assembly: GCA_032618575.1. Taxonomy (NCBI): domain Eukaryota; kingdom Viridiplantae; phylum Streptophyta; class Magnoliopsida; order Solanales; family Solanaceae; genus Nicotiana; species Nicotiana noctiflora. The sequence goes on from JASVEL010007430.1 coordinate 102,995, forward strand.
ATATTCCATGAAAGTATAAACCAAATCTTCGCAAATAGTTAAAAACAATAACATAAAGGATAAGGAAGAACCGACCTTAAAAGAAGCTTTCTTTATATTTAGCCTTTGTTCGGATGTACGATTAAGCAACGAAGATGAGAAACTAAATGGAAAATCAATGAAACATCAACAACGGAAATGACGAGCAATATACTCGGAACCTCGGATTGGACTACGAACGGGATCGGAACCTCTTGGCCGAACACGAGCATCTCATTGCAAATCCGATTTTGTTTCGATTTTTTCTTTGTTTTTTTGAATGTCTTGCTGCCGTTCTTTCTTCTTCTTTCCTTTTTCTTCTTTTGCTGTTTTTTCTTTCTTTCGTTTTTTCTCCTTCTTTTGTTTTCTCTTCTCCCGTTTTTCTTTCTTCTCTTCTTTCTCGTTTTCTTTTTTTTTTCCTTTCTTTGTTTTTCTCCTTTTCTGTTTTGTTTTCAATCTTTTGTTTTCTTGAATCCTTTCTGTTTCGTTTCTTTGGTTTTCTTTTTCCAACTTTGCTGCCGTTTCTTCTTCTTTTAAAAGAGAAGAAGATGCCTTTTCCTTTCTTTGTCTTTTTTTTCTTTTTTTTTTCTTTTTTATTTATTTATTATTTTTTTTTTTAAAATAAGCTCCATGCCTTTTTTTTGTTTTTTTCTTCTTGTTTTTATCCCTTTGTCTTTTTCTTCTTGTCTTTGTTCTTATTCCCCATCCATTATGTATTGTCCCCTTAGTGTAGTGGACTCGGATTATTACGGACTAGGTCCAAATATTATAAAACCGGGTAGTTTGAACCCGAATATTATTCTTCGCCCGGAACCGAGAATGGTGTTATTTAATTAATCCTAGGTAATCAAAATAACTATAATACTCATAATTAAAATAAAACTATTTTTTTATATTTTTCAAGTTTAAAATAACTACAAAATATTAATGAAACTATTTTTTATTATTTTCGTTTTTATAAAAAGATAAAAATATAAAGTACTATTTTTATATTTTTCAAGTTTAAAATAACTACAAAATATTAATGAAACTATTTTTTTATTATTTTCATTTTTTTATAAAAAGATAAAAAATATAAAGTACTATTTTTGTATTTTTCAAGTTTAAAATGACTACGAAACATTAATAAAACCATATTTTTGTTATTTTTTATTTTAAGGTAAAAATAAAGTAAAAGAGTCAAATTTAGCTAAAATAGCTATATTAAAACTAAACTAAATATTTTACGCTAAAAATATAAAAAATCTCGGGGAGGGCCAAAAATCACGCGTTTACAGCTGCCCCTCTTTGACTGAAAACACAAAGAGTTTTCAGACAAAGAACGACTAGACAAGTGTTTTTGACCCGACCCTTATTCGGAGGGACTAAACTAAAAGAAGAGGAATGTGACCGAGCCCTTGTATCTGAGCTGCCTACATATCCTTGGCTATAAAGGAATCAGGCCACGTGTAGTTCGAAGTGAGTAAGAATATGGAGCAACCGAGGTGGAGAGCCAGTCGAGGTGCCGTTCCGTCGAGGTTCCGTTCCATCGAAGTTCCGGTCCGTGGTCCTGCTATTACATCAAAAATCAAAACATGAGAAAGACTAACTAAGCCTATCGGCTACTAGTTACAAGATTCCTATCTATAAGTCTTCTGAAGCTTGATCTTGAGTATTGGTTGGTGCTTCATGCGGACTCTAAATTTGAACCTTGATACTTGCTAGTCGCAGGTGCTGCTTTTTGGATCAAGACCAGGTATGTTGTGCTTGTGACCTCGGCCATATCTTGAGCACACCACATCTTTCATCAACTTTTGCATTTTGGATTGGCTTCATGCCTCTTTTTTTCTTTTTGTTTATTGTGACTAAACTTCTGTTGATCCCCTCGGACTGTTGACTCGCATTCTGGTTGCCGAACTTGGATTCATGCCGGAGATTTCTGTTACATTCAACCGCTTTCCTCAACCAAATTAAAAAATAGATCGCCACTCCATTCTTCAGGCGGGCTCCCTGACTTCCGCTATAACTTCGAAATAAATCGCCACTCCGTTCTCCAGGCGGGCTCCCTGACTTCAACTACTACTTCAAAATAAAATCGCCACTCCATTCTTCAGGCGGGCTCCCTGACTTCGACTACAACTTCAAAACTAAATCGCCACTCCATTCTCCAGGTGGGCTCCCTGACATCAACTACTACTTCAAAATAAATCGCCACTCCATTCTTCAGGCGGGCTCCCGACTTCAATTACAACTTCAAAACTAAATCGCCACTCCATTCTTCGGGCGGGCTCCCCGACTTCAACTACTACTTCAAAATAAAATCGCCACTCCATTCTCCAGGCGGGCTCCCTGACTTCAACCACTACTCCAAAATAAAATCGCCACTCCATTCTTCAGGCGGGCTCCCCGACTTCAATTACAACTTCAAAACTAAATCGCCACTCCATTCTCCGGGCGGGCTCCCGACTTCAACTACTACTTCAAAATAAAATCGCCACTCCATTCTTCGGGCGGGCTCCCGACTTCAATTACAACTTCAAAACTAAATCGCCACTCCATTCTTCGGGCGGGCTCCCCGACTTCAACTACTACTTCAAAATAAAATCGCCACTCCATTCTTCAAGCGGGCTCCCTAACTTCAATTACAACTTCAAAACTAAATCGCCACTCCATTCTCCGGGCGGGCTCCCTGTCTTCAACTACTACTTCAAAATAAAATCGCCACTCCATTCTCCAGGCGGGCTCCCTGACTTCAACCACTACTTCAAAATAAAATCGCCACTCCATTCTCCAGGCGGGCTCCCTGACTTCAACCACTACTTCAAAATAAAATCGCCACTCCATTCTCCAGGCGGGCTCCCTGACTTCAACTACTACTTCAAAATAAAATCGCCACTCCATTCTCCAGGCGGGCTCCCTGACTTCAACTACTACTTCAAAATAAAATCGCCACTCCATTCTCCAGGCGGGCTCCCTGACTTCAACCACTACTTCAAAATAAAATCGCCACTCCATTCTCCAGGCGGGCTCCCTGACTTCAACTACTACTTCAAAATAAAATCGCCACTCCATTCTCCAGGCGGGCTCCCCGACTTCAACTATAACTTCAAAATAAATCGCCACTCCATTCTCCAGGCGGGCTCCACGACTTTAACTACAACTTCAAAACTAAATCGCCACTCCATTCTCCAGGCGGGCTCCCTGACTTCAACTACTACTTCGAAACTAAATCGCCACTCCATTCTCCAGGCGGGCTCCCTGACTTCAACTACTACTTCAAAATAAAATCGCCACTCTATTCTTCAGGCGGGCTCCCTGACTTCAACCACTACTTCAAAATAAAATCGCCACTCCATTCTCCAGGCGGGCTCCCTGACTTCAACCACTACTTCAAAATAAAATCGCCACTCCATTCTTCAGGCGGGCTCCCTGACTTCAACAACATCTTTTGAAAATAAATCGTCATTCCTCTCTTCAGGCGGGCTCCTGACTTCAACAACAAGTTCAGAGCTAGATCGTCTTCCTTTGCTTCTTATACCATTTTATTCTGGCTGCATCGACTCTTGAACTATCATTTCTCCTAAATTACCTTGTTTCGGAACTGCTTTCCTCCTGGGTCGTGTTGCTTTCCCTCCTGACTGCTGGGGATATCTTTAGAACTGTTTACTTGCCTGCTGAGGACAATGATGCTGGGAAAATTTTCCTTCATTCCCTCATTTCCTTTGACTCATGCGCTTGAATTTGCGCTGGGATCTCTTGTTGTAACCCTCTGCTTTATGGTGGGTTACTGGTTTCAAAGCCTGCAATGTGAAGACTGAAGACTTGCCTTTTGTTATACAGGTAGGCGCCTGCTTTTAGTAGCAACTTTTGAATTAAAAAAAAAATGCATGCTGGCAATAATTTACAAAATATGCATAGGATAATGTAAGATAAAACATACGTAAAATATCCTATTCGAGGGTGGATATTCCCATTGTATCCTATTCGAGGGCGAATACTCCCATTGTATCCTATTCGAGGGCGAATACTCCCATTGTATCCAATTCGAGGGCGAATACTCCCATTGTATCCTATTCGAGGGCGAATACTCCCATTGTATTCTATTCGAGGGCGAATACTCCCATTGTATCCTATTCGAGGGCGAATACTCCCATTGTATCCTATTCGAGGGCGAATACTCCCATTGTATCCTATTCGAGGGCGAATACTCCCATTGTATCCTATTCGAGGGCGAATACTCCCATTGTATCCTATTCGAGGGCGAATACTCCCATTGTATCCTATTCGAGGGCGAATACTCCCATTGTATCCTATTCGAGGGCGAATACTCCCATTGTATCCTATTCGAGGGAGAATACTCCCATTGTATCCTATTCGAGGGCGAATACTCCCATTGTATCCTATTCGAGGGCGAATACTCCCATTGTATCCTATTCGAGGGCGAATACTCCCATTGTATCCTATTCGAGGGCGAATACTCCCATTGTATCCTATTCGAGGGCGAATACTCCCATTGTATTCTATTCGAGGGCGAATACTCCCATGATATCAATGTATGAAAGTGAACAAACCTGAGATGTCCTGTTCGAAGGTGGACAAACCTGAAACATCCTATTTGAAGGTGGACAAACCTGACATGTCATCTTGAGTTGCCTTCCTCGTTTCTCCGAGAAAATTTTCAACAACGGCAGAAAATTTTCTGCCCCAGTATTGGTGTTCTTCCTTGTGGCATGACTTTCTCTGCTATCAATAGCACTTTCTTTCCCTGTTTCAAATCAAAGAAAATTTGTTAGTTCAAAACATTGTGAGCGGTTGTGCCGCTCCTGTGTGGTGTTTTTTTTCCCTTTCTCCTTTCCCTCGCTCGGGGTTCCCAAAACTTGTAGGGGAATGATTTCATTTGTCTGGAGATGATATTCCTGCTGGGGATGGGTTTTTCCATTTATCCCTTCCCCGTTCTGTGTTTCTCAACTTGATGGGGGTTATTTTGTTGAAGATGAGATTTCCTTTCTTCCTTTACCACTCTGTGTGGTCCGACCACCTCGGCACTTGTTGTAGATAACATTGTTGGGGGGGATTTTCATTTCCTCAAAATTGGCGTTTCACTCTTCTTGAAGGCTGTTGAGGATGACACTGATTCGAAGACCATTTCCCTTAAGACTTTCCTTCTTCCCCAAGTGGGTATTGACTTCCAGAAAATTTTCAAACTGAAAAGAAAATTTTCTGCCCCAGTTTAATAATCTTCCTTGCACCCCACTTCTCTGCCGTCAATGGCATTTCCTTGCTTTGCATAATAATTGGAAAGTTGGTGGCAAGTTTTGAAGTCATTTCTCACTTGTTCTGACTAGACAGGCTTTGACGGGGGAAGTTTTGACAAAAAAAGAGAGAAATAAAAAGAAACAACAAATAGAAGACAACGGAGGACTGACTCTCTAACAAGAAACACTATAAAAACTTATCAAACGCGGATACCAACTCTACTGGTCATGACATGCACATATGGCCTATCCTCCGTCGTTAATTGCCTTTCACGATTTCTGTCTCGTGATTTCCATCTGATTATCCCCTTTATTTGACTTGTAGTGCCCGAAGGGTTCTCACTTTCAAGCCTCTCTCATTTTGATTTTCTCTCAGCTTTCGTCGCCTTATGGTGCCTGTGAAGGTTTTCACCGGTAAGACTCTCTCATTTGTATCACTTTTAGCTGGGGATCGTGGTGTCACTGCTAAGACTCTCTCGTGTTTTCTTTCTGCTGGGAATCAGAGTCTTTTCTGCTGAGAATCAGAGTGTTATATTCTGATAGGACTCTCTCACTCGCCTGACGTGGCATCTTTTGAAGACTAATCAGAAGGTCTTTCTGGATCGTAATGTGGGATTTGGATAGGGCTAGAAAGAAAGGGTATTGAAGGCTCAAAACAAAATCAATTTTGGGTTCAAAATTTACAACCTTCGGACCTAAATTTATTTATAATCAACACAATTTTTTCTTTGCCCCAGTTTTTACTTGGGGAATTTTTATTACTTTATTTACACTATGACCGAGCTGTGAAGCGCCTACGTATCCTCTTTGAGGAATCAGGTCAAACGTAGTTCCCAATTCCTCGTTTTTCAAGTTTCTCTTTTTCATTTTCATTTTTCTTTTTTTTTCTTTTCTTTATTGTTTTCTTTTTTCTTTTCTTTTTCTTTTTCCCTTTCTTCTATTGTCTTTCAACTTGTGTTTCTAGTCTTTGCAACTAATTCCGAAGGAGGGGTATGAAAGAATTCAAATTAAGGCTCAATGGGTTGACGATGGATAAAGTGTTTGGATAGCAGAACAAAATGCCTTCGTCATTCCAATCTTCAAAACATGCCAAGTACAAACAACATATTCACGACATCTTCTGGTTGTGCTAGGAGTGATAACCATATCGTCCATTCGCCTTTTTCATCCATCATTTTAAAGTATTGTTGGACGACACTTCCATTTCAGTATCACGAGCGAACCCCATGTCAGCATGGCCATTTTGCCCTTAAGGCTTTCTTTGTATTTTACCCGCCCCAAATTTCACGTGACTCGGGTTCGAAATAATCTTAAATCATTATTTCTTTTAAAATGCCATGATTATCTTCCAATTCCTTCATGATTAACTTTTAAGATTAGGCCACCATTATGCGTGCATGTCATGTCACTAGTGTTGACAGAAAAATGACTATAAAGAAGAAAGACTCAAATCAAAGAAAAATGACTCGAAATAATGGCAAACAAGAGAGTTGCATTAGACGAACTAGAAATGAATTAATACAACAAAACAAACACAATAAACTGGGGTACACCCTTGGAACAAACCTACACAATACTGAATGAGGTATTACGACCAATATAAAACTGGACAAAATAGAACGATAAAAGGGTTTGAGTTACATGACAATATCCTGATTACAACCCTGAAATAATCTGGACGACAGAAATGACAACAAAATAAGCCACCAAAAACTCCATTATGGTTGACCAAGAAATGGAGAGTCTTCCCGATTACCAAGCACGATATTTTGGCCACTGAGCTTCGCATCAATATTACCAAGGCCACTTATTTGCTTCGACATTTTCAGCTGTAGTCAATACATCCCAACAAAGCGTCCATCATGGCTTGCAGGTAAAGGACTCTATGCGATATTCTTGGTGTCACTATCTTGGGTCATAATCAGGTTTTCCTGGATCTTCTGTTTCCGGTTCACCACAAACCAACCACCTCAATTCTCAACAATTCAAAATAAAATATGGTAAAAATGGAATCAGTCAGTCCTTATCGATATTTTTTGCTAACTTCTTTTTTATTTTTTTCTTTTCTTTTTTTTTTCTTTTTTTTTTCATTTTTTTCATTTTATTTTTCATATATATACATATACAGTTGTGGTCGAATCTTATGGAGATTGCCTACGTATCATGACCCCGCATGAATCAGACCGAGCGTAGTTCTTGCAAATTAATGCAAGAAATAAAGAGATGTTTATTTGATTATTATTTTTTGAATAAAAATTGTACAAGCCGACTCCAACTACAAACTTGTGTAGGAGATTTCTACAAGAATAAGAATATTTTTGGTGTCACTTATGACTATTTCTACAAAATTGGCCATGTAATGGCTTATTTGACAAAATGGCTATTTTTGTAAAATTTATTTAAGAAAGATAAACTTGAAGAAAAAAAAAATTTCATCCTATGGCTCATGGGGCATCGTTCGGCATCGCCATAAGCCAATCATTAGACTGAGAAGTTTCTAATGTCAATTGACTATTTTTACAAAATTGGCCATGTAATGACTTATTTGACAACGCGGCTATTTTTGCAAAATTTTATTTAAGAGACTACAAATTCAAAATTTTTCATCTTAGGGACCATGGGGCATCGTTCAGCTCCGACACAGGCCAACATAAGACTGAGAAAGTTTAAATGCCAAATGTGGCCATTTAAGCAAAACCATATGTTGTTTTATTTTTTATTTTTTATTTTTTTATTTGTTTATTTTTATTTTATTTTATTTTGCAAAGTTGAGCGATGACTCAAACTTAATCTTGCGGATACGGCCTTTCAATATTTCCACGAGGGAATATTTCAAGGCTGTGCCCAAAAATCATTTACAAAGACTCAAAGTGGCTATTCTTGCAAAAATAGCCTTCCGGCGTCCTTTTGGGAAACATTCGGCTTATTTTAAACAAGAATAGCAACACCCGACTTATTTATAACAAAATCAAAAATTTGACATTTTTTTTTTGTTATTTTTGCAAACGGGGTGTGAACCCGAACATGATTTTGCGGCTATGGCCTTGCAACATTTCCACAAGGAATATTTCAAGGCTATGCTCGTAAATCATCTAAAATGACTCAAAGCTGCTATTTCTGCAAAAACAGCCTTCCGGCGTCCTTTCGGAATATTCGGCTATTTTTGCAAACGGTATCACTTTGATTTTATTGACAAAATTAAAAACACAATTTTTTTGATTTTTTGAAAGGCGTGGTAACCCAAACTTGATTTTGCGGCTACGACCTTTCAACATTTCCGTGAGGAAATATTTCAAGGTTGTGCTCAAAAATTATTTACAATGATGCAAAGTGGCTATTTTTGCAAAAAACAGCCTTCTGGCGTCCTTTCGGAACATTCGGCTATTTTTCAAAATGGCATCACTTTGATTTTATTGACAAAATTAAACACACATTTTTTTTTATTTTTGAAAGGTGTGGTTGGACCCGATGAAGGTTGCCTACGTATCTCACACCATGTGAGAATCAAACCAGCGTAGTTCGGTCAGATTATTTTATGACCAATTATTTCAACAAAATTGCTCTTCCTATTTTTTCAAATTTTCAAATTTTCGACAGCATTTCGTCAATATTTTTGATATTTTTCTATTCCAAAATTCTATTATTTTTTTTTTGTTTTTAGGAATTTAACCAATCATCATAATAATACATGATAAATAAATGCAACATATAATATGCTCGGTCTTTGATTACCGGGTCACCTGTCCTAGACGGACCCAACCCCTGTGTTGAGTTCCCTAAGTCGGATATGATGCAAATAAACGTCCTAAATCTAGGCTTAATATCCTGATGTTTTCAATGGTACTAGACCGTGTACCCGAGCAGACAACTCGGATTTGAGGAGGGAGCTACGTACCGGGGACCCGCGGGATCGTCCGGCTTTGTAACTTATCCTGCCTCTTTTCTTATTTTGGGTATTGACACTAACAGAAAAAGGGAGTCTCAACCAGTAAGCACATCCCCCGGAGGTAAGAAGAGAAGGGTTTTCGGCACAGCTTTATATACAATTCACGCAATATCAAAGCGGTAAACATATAGCAATTTGTATATGCAGTGCAACTAGTATCAAAGCGGTAGACATGTAGCACATTAATTAAACATATAATAAAATCAGATATAGACCAAACAACAATTTAACTGAGCTCGAATTCTTAGACCCTGAACCGAAGTTCAGAGGTTTTCCCCAGCAGAGTCGCCAGAGCTGTCACACCTCCTTTTTACCCACCCGCGAGGGAGCGAGGGAGTTTTTCCAATTAAAGGACAATCAAAACGGGATTTATTTAATTAATTCAGAGTCGCCACTTGGGAAAATAATGGTGTCCCAAGTCACCGGTTTAATCCCGAACCGAGGAAATTTATGACTCTGTATTACAGTCTGTGTACCAGAAATCCGGATAAGGAATTCTGTTAACCCGGGAGAAGGTGTTAGGCATTCCCGAGTTCCGTGGTTCTAGCACGGTCGCTCAACTGTCATATTTGGCTTCTTTATCCGATTTTATAATATGCCTTAACTTATGTATAAATTTTAATTTTTAACCTCTTATGATATTATTATTATAAAAATTATTATTATTATTATTATTATTATTATTATTATTATTTTTACAAAGAATTGCAACATTGTGAAAATGTATCTCGAACCACGTCGCACCAGTGCACCCGTGGTTGTCAACACATTTCGACTCCGTTGAGATTTGGATTTGGGTCACATAAATGTGCACCCGGGTTTAAGGAGATAGCATTATTAAATACGCGCCTAAAGATACTAACGCGTTTTGTGTTCGGGAAAGGCCGTGGAATCCGCTAAACAAGCACATCCCGGAATCTAAACATTTTTTCGTAATAATCGTCTGTTGAGGGCCCCGCAATTTGCGTGTTATTTTGGCGAGTCTCGTCTCGCTTATTGTTTAAGGGCTCATTACCCTTTTATTGTTTATTGTTTTAAATGAATTACAACGCAGTGGAAACGTATCTCGAACCACATTGCACCAGTGCACCCGGGACTTTTGACACGTTTCGACTTCGTTGAGATTTAGATTTGGGTCACATAAATGTGCACCCGAGTTTAAGAACGTAATTTAATTAAAATCACACCTAAAGAGTCTAACGCGTTATTATCTTTGGGGACAACCGTGAAGTTCGTTAGACGACTCGTCCCGTATTCTAAGTATTTTAATATATACATTTACTGATGGCCCTACATTTGTGCATTTTATTTGGCGAGGCTCATCTTATTTTATTAAAGGCCAATCCTAAAGTGACTACGATTTCTACTCTACCCCTTGTCTCAAATAATAAAAGCAATATCCTAATTGATAAATAAGTTGGATTATACCATGTAAAACTATATATGCAAACTTTAAATTAGGCCTCAAATCAGATTATTCCCTCATGGCCTATGTCACTAAAGATATAATTACAGTCAACTTCGTTATCAATCCCAAACAAGAAATACCTAACAACAAAATCATTCTAACAACATTACTCAAAAGTAATTCAATATCAATCTATGAGGACATTGCAAACACGAGCAATTAAACCCAAATAACAAGAAAGAAGCAAAGTAAACAAGATATATTCCATGAAAGTATAAACCAAATCTTCGCAAATAGTTAAAAACAATAACATAAAGGATAAGGAAGAACCGACCTTAAAAGAAGCTTTCTTTATATTTAGCCTTTGTTCGGATGTACGATTAAGCAACGAAGATGAGAAACTAAATGGAAAATCAATGAAACATCAACAACGGAAATGACGAGCAATATACTCGGAACCTCAAATTGAACTACGAACGGGATCGGAACCTCTTGGCCGAACACGAGCATCACATTGCAAATCCGATTTTGTTTCGATTTTTTCTTTGTTTTTTCGAATGTCTTGCTGCCGTTCTTTCTTCTTCTTTCCTTTTTCTTCTTTTGCCATTTTTTCTTTCTTTCGTTTTTTCTCCTTCTTTTGTTTTCTCTTCTCCCGTTTTTCTTTCTTCTCTTCTTTCTCGTTTTCTTTTTTTTTTCCTTTCTTTGTTTTTCTCCTTTTCTGTTTTGTTTTCAATCTTTTGTTTTCTTGAATCCTTTCTGTTTCGTTTCTTTGGTTTTCTTTTTCCAACTTTGTTGCCGTTTCTTCTTCTTTTAAAAGAGAAGAAGATGCCTTTTCCTTTCTTTGTCTTTTTTTTTTCTTTTTTTCTTTTAAAAATAAGCTCCATGCCTTTTTTTTGTTTTTTTTCTTCTTGTTTTTATCCCTTTGTCTTTTTCTTCTTGTCTTTGTTCTTATTCCCCATTCATTATGTATTGTCCCCTTAGTGTAGTGGACTCGAATTATTACGGGCTAGGTCCGAAAATTATAAAACCGGGTAGTTTGAACCCGAATATTATTCTTCGCCCGGAACCGAGAATGGTGTTATTTAATTAATCCTAGGTAATAAAAATAACTATAATACTCATAATTAAAATAAAACTATTTTTTTATATTTTTCAAGTTTAAAATAACTACAAAATATTAATGAAACTATTTTTTATTATTTTCGTTTTTATAAAAAGATAAAAATATAAAGTACTATTTTTATATTTTTCAAGTTTAAAATAACTACAAAATATTAATGAAACTATTTTTTTATTATTTTCGTTTTTTTATAAAAAGATAAAAAATATAAAGTACTATTTTTGTATTTTTCATGTTTAAAATGACTACGAAACATTAATAAAACCATATTTTTGTTATTTTTCATTTTAAGGTAAAAATAAAGTAAAAGAGTCAAATTTAGCTAAAATAGCTATATTAAAACTAAACTAAATATTTTACGCTAAAAATATAAAAAATCTCGGGGAGGGTCAAAAATCACGCGTTTACAATAGGTAAGTGATTTTTAACTAGTTCATTTCAATCTTTCACTTTATTTTACAAAATTTCAACCTAGAATCTAAGGTTTTCATGGTAGAATTGGGAATTTTTGTGTAGAAATTAGGGATTCCAAAATTTCGGGATTTAGACCTAAAATGAGGTTGGATTCCAATACCAATTGTACATCCGGGCTCGGAGGTGAATGGTTAATCGGATTTTGGTCTGAATTTTAATTTGGACCAAGCGAGCATGGGTATTGACTTTTGTTGACTTTGCAAAAATGTCCTAAACTGAATTTCTTGCTATCGTGGGTAGTTCCTAAGGCTTAAATTGAATCGTTTGGTTGGTAATTTGCTAGATTCTATTGGTCTGGAGGCTTGTGTGAAGGGAAAAGCCATGATTGAGCTTTGAGTTTGGCCGTTAAAACAAGGTAAGTATCGTGTTTAACTTTGACTCGAGGGATTAGGAACCCTTGACTTATTTTCTATGTGAAAGTCTATGTGAGTGGCATATAAGGGAGGTGACGAGTACCTATACGCCGCCAATTTATCTATTTTGCATGTTTCCTTTCTGTTCTTTTTATATTGCCCTTTCACTACCTTAACTGCTACATGTTTTACTGGTATTTCCATGTTTAATTGCTATTTGTTAGACATTGATTTTCATTGTTGAAGGCATTAGCTATCACGTAATTTTATTATTTCATATTATTGGGTCAAGCTGGTTTATCGGTGTTTTATGGTATATTTTGGATTGGTTTTGCTGAGTAATATTAATTATGTGAAATTTCACAATGTATAAGTTTACCATTTGCTTTGGTTTGAGGTTTAAATATTGGGAAGAGTTTTTGAGTTAAATTGTGAAATTTATGTACTTATTAAGTAATTGATGTTGATATGGTGGGATCGGGTTAGGTGCCACGACATGAGGAATAAGGATGATATATTATGGAGGAATAAGGGTGAAATGCTATTATACGGTGGGATCGGGTTGGACGACGTAATAAGAGGTATAAAGGTGGATTGATAAAGGGTGAAATGCTATTATACAGAGGATCGGATTTCATGCCGCTGTAGGAGGAATAAGGGTGGATTGAGATGAAGTAATAAGGGAGAAATGCTATTATACGATGGGATCGGGTTGCGCTCATATTAGGCTAGATTTATATAATTTGGCAATTACTTTTACCCCAGCTTTATCATGTTTCAATGTATAGTATAGTTAAATGATGAAGAATGGGCTCTAATTGTGAATTTTCACATGTTGTAGGAGTGAGGAGTTTGGATGAGACCTTATAGCTATGATTAGATCTACATTGAAGCAAGAAAAAATCCCTTGGAGCTGAGTAGGCGAGAAAACGAGGAAAAGAATAAATGAAATGCAGGCCTGGACTAGCACGACCGTGCAAGCCAGACGGTCAAGGCAGAATGTTAGTCTACTAGCGCGGCCATTAGTGCGCTCACTTGCGCAACCGCGCTAGTCCAATTCCAGAAGACTAATTTTCAGGGGTAAACATGGAAGTCTGGGGGAAAAATCACTTAACTTATAGAAGGTCAAGCTCGCCCAAAGATGTGTTATCAAGTTTTTCATATTTTAGTAGAAGAAACAGAGAGGCAAGAGGCAAGAAGGATAATTCACCAACGAGTTCTTCTTTTTTTCCTTTTGTTTTTATGATTTGTGATGAATTTGAATATTATTGTGATGAACACTAGTATGATTATCCAAATCCTTTGTCTAGGGTTTTGATGGAACTTATTGAAGGATGAACTTATTGATTATGTTAATATAGTTTGTCAGTTTAATCTCTATTTGTTCAACTACGTGTTTGTTGTAGTTAATTGACGGGATCCTCAATTAGCTGTGCCTATTTAATGTGCATAACTCGGGAGAGAGTGCATATTTAGGTAGTTGTTGAACAACTATGATGATCCGGCCGGTCTTCTTAAGAATTAATGCCTCAAAACCCTATTAACGGCTTTCCTAAGTTTATTTATGCTGTTTTGGTTTGACGGGACGTTCGGTGTTGGGTGTCAGTGAGTTTTGGGACACTTAGACCTTAAGTGTTAAAAAATGGTCCATGGTCGGAACATTGTTAAGACAACCTCGAAATAGAAATTTGATGATTCCGTTAGCTCCGTTAGGTGATTTCGAGGTTGGGAGTGTATTCGGAATGTATTTTGGATGTCGTAGCTCATTTAGGATTGAAATGCCGAAGTTTAAAGTTTTGAAATTCCCGGTCCGATAGTGAGTTTTTTATTCGAGGGTCGGATTTGAATTCCGAAAGTTTCAATATCTCCATCATGTCATTTGGGGTTTGTGTACAAAATTTCAGGTCATTCGGATGTGTTTTGGTTAGGTTTTTTATCGAAAGTGTATTTTGATAAAATTTGAAGTTCGTGCTCAAATCCTTGTTCAATTCGAGTTTTTGGCGTTGTATTAGGTGGTTTAAGGATTGTTAAGAGTTTGAATTAAGTGTTAGGTGTTATTGGTGCTTTTGGTTGAGGTCCTAGGAGCCTCGGGATGGTTTCGGATGGTTAATGGAGAAAATTTTGAAGTGTTGCAGCAGCTAATTTCTTCTTTTCTGGTATTTTCACTTCTGCGGCTTGGGAACCCCAGAAGCGGAGCTGTAGAGGCGGTGGAGTGGAATTTGGGCTCCCTCAGCTTTTTCGCAGGTGCAAAAGATTAACCGCAGATGCGGTTACGCACCTCCGAGACTTTTATCGCCAAAGCGGCTCTGGGTCATTTGTGAGAAACCGAAGAAGCGGCAACCGCGGGTGCGATTTAAGATCGCAGAAGTGGAACCTTGGATTTTTGTGAATAGTCGATGAAGCGGTATTTGTTCCGCAGAAATGGGACTGCGTATACGGTCCCTTGTTCGCATAAATGAAAATCCCTGTTCAGATATAGAGATTTCGAGGGATAGTTTTCAAAAGTTAAAAAAATCAAATTGAGCTCGGGGAAGGGCGATTTTGGGAGGGTTTTGAAGAGGAGATTATAGGGTAACGTTTCTTTAATCCCTTCTAGTTATATTTCATCGTTATTAGTTAAATCCATCTTTTAAATTCGAATTTGAGGATCAAAATTGGGAAAAATTGGAAAAAACTTCTTAGGCCAAAATTCTGAGTTTTGAGCGAGTTTTTGGCCTCCGATTTGGGAGATTTTTATATGGTTAGATTCGTAAGAGTACGCGGATTATGAAAATATAAAAGTTATTCGATTCCGTGATGTTGTCTTGAAGGGTATTTTGGTTATTTTACCTAACTTCGCGTCTTGTCTTTGAATTTAATAGTAAACTCAGTTGCTTTAGATGTTATTTGTGATATGTAATTGAATTGAATAGATTTAAGCCATTTCGTAATCGGATACGTGTGGTGAAAGTGTGATTTTGAGTTGATTTTGAAGCCGGATCGAGGTAATTGGTTTGTCTAACCTTGTATGGGGGACCTTTCCCCTTAGGATTTGTTATTTGGTATGTTGAGTGTACGCGAGGTGACGAACGCGTACTTGAGCCAATTATTGAAAATCCGATTTTTTACTTAAGATATTGAGATTCAGTTTCTTTCATATTTGCTTTATTCTACTTGCAATTATAACATGTGCTAGATTAGGAAAGCATGTTTAGTTGATTTAACTTGCCTAATTGCTTAAGTTACCTTGACTTCTCTACGTGAAGCATGCTAAGACAGTACTACCTATAGCTTGTCTTTTGTACTTCATTTTTGTGTATCCTCTAGTTGTGATTGCGCATTTATATTGGGATTACATATGTGGATTCCGGTAGCCCCCCTTGTTTGTTTACTTTGTGGCTACGGTATTAATTCCCGGCAGATCCCACTGCACTTTTACTTTGGGACTGCAGGTTAGTTTCCCCATATATCCTTCAGCACTTTTACTTTGGGACTGCGGGTTAGATTCTCGATAGATCCCATTGCATATTGATGGTTGGACTACGGGACAATATACCAGGAGATCCACTAGACAGATGAGAAAAAGGACTACATGACGGTATCCTGGGAGATCCCTATTGTTATCACTGGTATTGAGCTGTACACATTCTTTGTTTACGTTGTTCTTTGTGTAGTTGTTATTGCCTTGTTGACATGTCTTATCTCACTGCTGTGCTCATTATTACTACTATTTTTTATACTATTAATTTATTATTATATTTTACCTCAGTAGGGTCCTCACTTTCCTTGTCACTACCCAACCAAGGTTAGACTTGGCACTTACTAAGTACCGATGTGGTGTATTCATGCCCCTTCTGCGCATGTTTTTTATGTGCAGATCCAGGTTCCTCCACCCCAAGAGTACTATCACCGAGGCGGAGAGACCTAGTGAAGACTTCAAGGTATATCTGCCGCATCAACAGACCAGGAGTCTCTACTCTGTTCCAGCTTTAGCAGTTAGCTTATCTTTTCTTTCAGCTGTTTAGACATTCTGGAGTTAGAGCAGTGTTTTACGTTTCTATTAGCTTGTGGTTCTCGTGAGTTACTGGATTTTGGGATGAGATTGTAGACTTCCGCATTCTATTTTTGAGTTGTATATGCCAAGTGGCACTTATATATATCGTTCCTTCTAGATTTTCTTAGTTTAATTACATGTTTCCGTAAGCTATATTAATTTCTGCATGGTTAGGCTTACCTAGTTGTAGGAACTAGGTGCCATCACGACATGTTCAAGGAGGGTGAACTGGGGTCATGACAATAACATCACTCCCAAAGTATAAGAGGGATCTATAACTACGGGTGTGACGACCCAAAGGGTCATCACCTATTTAATTAATTATTTCGAGCTTCTGAGGCCTTGAAAACCTCATTCTATGTTACCTCGATTTACGTGCACGATCCGAGCATGTAGCCGGAAAGATTTTGTGATAGAAAATATGAATTCTATGAGAAATTTGGATAAAAATCATATTAATATTGATATGGTTGACTTCGGTCAACATTTTTGGTAAACGGATCCGGACCCGAGATTTGATGGTCCCGAGAGGTCCGTAGGAAAATATGGGACTTGGACATGCGTCCGGAGTCGAATTCTGAGGCCTAGAGCCCAAGTTATGAATTTTTATGTGAAATTATTTTTGATACAATTATTAAAGGAAATAAATTAATTGACCTTGGTATCGGGCTCGTATTTTGGTTCCGACGCCCGGTACAAGTCTTAAATATTATATATGTGATTTCTGTAAAGTTTGGTGACATTTGGATGTCGTTTGAGATGTTTTGGACCTTGAGTTCCAAGTTAAGAAGTTTTGAAAATCAAAAGTATGAAAATCATGAGTTTGAGGCTTGATTTGATTAAAACGAAGTGATATTGGCGATATGATCGCATGAACAAGTCCATAATGTGTTTTTGAGGTTGTGTACAAGTTTGGTTTGGAGCCCGGGGGCTCGGGTAAAGATTTGATAGGCCGTTGGATGAAATTCTGAATTTTTGAACTGCTGGTTTTTCACCCAACTGTTGTCTTCGCAATTGCGAAGAATTTCTCGCAATTGCGAAGGTGGCAGGTCAAGGCAGGGTTCGCAAATGCGAACCCTGGGTCGCAAATGCGAAGGTGCCCAGGACCAGTTGGGTTCGCAAATGCGAACCAAACCTCGCAATTGCGAGGCCTTCAATAATTGCCTGTCTTCGCAATTGCGAAGAATATGTCGCAATTGCGAAGAAGCTCAGAAGCCTGCTGGTTCGCAAATGCGAACCTTATGTCGCAAATGCGAAAATCCCTGGAAGCAGCCTAGTTCGCAATTGCGAACATATGTTCGCAATTGCGAAGACCCCACATTTTCCTTGGCTTCGCAAATGCGAACAAAAGTTCGCAAATGCGAACTTCCCACCCTTAGCTTATTTTTCAAACTCCAGAAAATGGTCGGGGTTCGCAATTGCGAACCCATGTTCGCAAATGCGAACACAGAGACCTGAAAAACACGAATTTCAGTCATTTCTTCACATTTTACAAAACCAAAACACCCATTTGCGATTCTTCAAGGATTTCTTCTTCATCAAAACGATTGTAAGTCACTTTTTACTTAATTCTTTCAATTCCTAACATCATTAAACATGTTTTTCATAAGAAATCAAAGATTTTCATGGTAAAATTCTTGTTTTTGTTAGAAAATAGGGTTTTTCATAAATTGGGAAATTGGACCTCGAATTGAGGTCCGATTTTGAAACAAATTATATATATGAACTCGTGGGGGAATGGGTAACCGGATTTTGGTCCTAACCCCGAATTCCGACCATGTGGGCCCGGGGTTGAAATTCACTATTCATGGCAGAATGTTGTAAAAGTGGTATTTGGTCTTAAGAATTAGTTTGTTGAGTAGTATTGATGATATTAAATCAATTGTGTATAGATACGATTGGATTGGAGTCAAATTCGAAAGGAAAGGGCATTGCTACGGATTAAATCGTTCGTAAACTTTCGAGATAAGTGTTTGTTCTATCCTAGTTTGTAGGAATATGAATTTAGTTATGAATAAATTGCTGAATAAGAGTTATTGGTGTTATACCGGTAATGAAGGTAATTTATTGAAATTATTATAAATTATTGGTTTAGAACCGGTAATTATAAATATTGTTGATATAGAGATTATTGGATAAATGTCGGTAATATATATATTTTATAAATTGGGATCGTGTGGTACGCCGACCACAAAGTGACTTAAAATCTTGGCATTGGCCATAGTTGCCGGTAGCCGATTGATATATTTGGGAGCGGGTGGTACGCCTACCACAAGATATGATTATTGATATATTTGAGAGCGGGTGGTACGCCTACCACAAGATATGATTATTGATATATTTGGGAGCGGGTGGTACGCCTACCACAAGATATAACTATTGATATATTTGGGAGCGGGTGGTACGCCTACCACAAGAGATAATTATTGTGATAGTTGGGAGCGGGTGGTACGCCTACCACAAGCATGAAATGAAAGAGGAAATTGAGACAAGAAAGTAAGGTTTATTCTGTTGATTAGATTATTCTGGATAACTTGAGTTATTGACTGTTATTTTAGAGCAGAGTATTTCTTTATAAATGTATTATATATATATATATATATTACTCTGGATAATATGAGTTATTGACTGTTATTTCAGAGCAGAGTCTTTCCTTATAAACGTTTGTATATGTATATATATTTCAACTGTACAGGTTTATGTGGGTGACTGGCCTTAGTCTCGTCACTATTTCGCTGGGATAGGCCCAGGCACTTACCAGCACATGGGGTCGGTTGTGCTGATACTACACTCTGCGCTCTTTTTGCGCAGATACAGGTTACGGACAGCAGCAGCGACAGTAGAGACTTGTGGATATTTCGACTACTGAGACTACGAGGTAGCCTTGCAGGCGTCCGCAGGACCCGTTGTCTCTTCTATCTATGCTTTTCATTCTGTTATCTCATGTAATCGAGATAAACAGCTTGTATATTTTCTTTCAGACAATTATGTGTATTATTCTTAGAAGTTCGTGAGTATTGTGACACCAATCTTGGGTAGTGTATCAGATTTGGATTTTCTTTATCACATTTGACTAAGTCTTCCGCTGTAATTTTTATGTTGTTAATAAGAAATTAGTAATTAATGGAGATGTAATTAATATTTGGCTTGCCTAGCTTCGGTTTAGTAGGCGCCATCATGACCCCGATAGTGGGAAATCCGGGTCGTGACAAGTTGGTATCAGAGCACTAGGTTGCATAGGTCTCACAACTCACGAACAACCTTAGTAGAGTCTGAAGGATCGGTACGGAGACGTCTGTATTTATCCTCCAGAGGCTACAAGGTTAGGAAAATATTCCCTTTATTCTTTCCAGTCGTGCGACTTGATCTTTCAAATGTTAATTGAATTTCTACTCCGTTCTTCCGCAGATGGTAAGGACACGTGCATCCTCATCTACTGACCAACAGCCCGAGGTCCCAGCAGCGGCAGCTCCCGCTAGGGGTAGAGGCCGAGGTCGAGGTCGTCCTAGAGGACAAGGTAGGGGTAGAGCTCAGCCCCGAGCAGCAGCACGAGTGGCAGAACCTCAGGTTCATATAGAGGAGGAAATTCCAGCCCCAGCAGCTCCAGTAGGCCCAGCTCAGGTCCTAGGAGGAGCTTTATTTTCACCGGATCTTCAGGATGCTTTGGTCCGGATAGCAGGTTTTATGGATCATATCACCAGAGCGGGTTTATTACCGGTAGCACCAGCCACTTCTCAGGCTGGAGGAGGTAATCAGACTCCTGCTATGCGCACTCCGGAGCCAGTAATTCCCCAGGCTCAAGATCCTGTGATTCAGCCAGTTGAGGCAGTTCGGCCTATTATTGCGACTCCGTCTAATGATGGTGCAGCCATGTCTGCTGATGCGTTGTGGAGATTGGACAGGTTTACCAAACTGTTCACTACCACATTCAGTGGCACTCCTTCAGAGGATCCACAAGACTTCCTATACAGCTGCCACGAAGTTCTCCGTACTATGGGTATTGTGGAGACAAATGGTATGGATTTTGCTACTTTTCGGTTATCTGGTTCCGCCAAGACTTGGTGGAGAGATTATTGTCTAACCAGGCCAGCGGGATCGTCATCTTTGACTTGGGAGCAGCTTGCAGAATTATTCTTGGAGAAGTTCCTTCCAGCAACTCAGCGGGAGGTTATGCGCAGACAATTTGAGCGTCTTCATCAGGGTTCTATGTCTGTCACACAGTACGAGACTAGGTTCGTGGACCTGGCTCGTTATGCTGTTATCATACTTCCCACAGAGCGGGAGAGAGTGAGGAGGTTTATTGATGGCTTGAATCAGCCAATTCGGCTACAGATGGCTATGGGAGCAGGAACTGAAATCACTTTTCAGGAGGCGGCTAATGCAGCCCGCCGGATCGAGATGGCTCTGTCACAGGGAGCGAGACATGGATCAGATAAGAGATCTCGTAATTCGGGTAGATTCAGTGGTACCTCGTCTGGAGATAGAGATTTTTATGATAGAGGCCATCCTCCTAGGCCTTATCAGTCAGCTCTTCAGGTTTCTCATGATGCTTCAGGTGATCGTAATTCTCAGCCACGCTACTCTGATCAGCAGCCTATCAGTGCACCACCACTTCGCCATTTTCAGCAGCCGAGGGCTTGTTTTACGTGCGGTGATCTTAGGCACATTGCAAGGTATTGCCCTCGAGCTTCTGACAGATCTCATCAGCAGGGTTCTCGTGCCATGATTCAGGCCCCAGTTCCCTCACAGCCTGCCCAGCCGGCTAGAGGCGGAGGTAGAGGACATAGAGGTGGAGGTAGAGGTCATAGAGGTGGAGCTCGGACCGATAGAGGTAGAGACCAGCCAGCAGCTGATCGTCCTAGAGATACTGCTCAGGGTGGTGGGGCACAGCCCCGATGTTATGCACTTCCCGCCAGACCAGAGGCTGAGTCTTCTGATGCCGTCATTACAGGTATTATCTTGGTTTGTGATAGAAAGGCATCAGCATTATTTGACCCTAGGTCTACATATTCGTATGTGTCTTCCTATTTTGCACCATACTTGGTTCAGCCCAGTGATCCACTGAGTGTTCCTGTTCATGTGTCTACACCAGTAGGCGACTCTATTGTGGTTGATCGAGTTCATCGGTCATGTATTATAGTAATTGAGGGTCTCGAGACTCGTGCTGATTTATTACTCCTAAATATGGTGGACTTCGATATTATACTAGGCATGGACTGGCTATCTCCGTACCATGCTATTTTAGATTGCCATGCCAAGACGGTGACTTTAGCTCTGCCGAATTCGCCTCATATAGAGTGGAAAGGGATTTCAGGTCATACTAGCCGTAATGTTATTTCTTATGTTAAAGCTCAGCGTATGGTTGAAAAGGGATGCTTGGCTTATTTGGCCTATGTCCGTGATTCTAGTGCTGAGGTTCCTTCTATTGACTCTGTGCCTGTGGTTCGCGAATTTCCTGAAGTATTTCCTTCAAACTTGCCAGGTATGCCGCCCGATAGGGACATTGATTTTTGCATTGACTTGGCTCCAGGCACTCAGCCCATTTCCATTCCCCCATACCGTATGGCTCCGCCACAGTTAAAAGAATTGAAGGAACAGTTGCAGGATTTACTTGAAAAGGGTTTCATTAGACCCAGTGTTTCGCCGTGGGGTGCACCCGTATTATTTGTAAAGAAGAAAGATGGTTCGATGAGAATGTGCATTGACTATCGACAGTTAAACAAGGTGACTATCAAAAATAAATATCCACTTCCGAGAATTGATGATTTATTTGACCAGCTTCAGGGTGCCAAGGTATTTTCAAAGATAGATTTGAGATCTGGCTATCATCAGCTGAAGATTAGGGCATCCGATGTCCCTAAGACCGCGTTCCGCACTCGGTATGGACATTATGAATTTCTGGTCATGTCTTTTGGGTTGACAAATGCTCCAGCGACTTTTATGGAATTAATGAATCGGGTGTTCCGGCCTTATTTAGACTTGTTTGTAATAGTCTTCATTGATGACATATTAATATATTCCCGCAGTCAGGAGGAGCATGCGCAACATCTCAGAGTGGCCTTACAGACTCTGAGAAATAGCCAACTATATGCAAAATTTTCAAAGTGTGAATTTTGGCTAAGTTCAGTTGCATTCCTGGGTCATATTGTGACGGCAGCAGGTATTCAGGTTGATCCGAAGAAAATTGAGGCAGTCAAGAGCTGGCCTAGACCGACATCAGCCACGGATATTCGGAGTTTCTTGGGGTTAGCGGGCTATTATCGCCGATTCGTAGAAGGATTTTCGTCTATTGCAACCCCACTGACCAGATTGACCCAAAAGGGTGTTCAATTTGAATGGTCCGATGAATGTGAGGCGAGCTTTCAAAAGCTCAAGACAACCTTGACCACAGCACCGGTATTGGTTTTACCCACAGGTACGGGACCTTATACCGTTTATTGTGATGCTTCCCGTATTGGGCTTGGTGCAGTGTTAATGCAGGATGGCAAGGTTATTGCCTATGCTTCGAGGCAATTGAAGATTCATGAGAAGAACTATCCAGTGCATGATCTAGAATTGGCGGCGATTATTCACGCATTGAAGATCTGGAGGCATTATTTGTATGGTGTAGCATGTGAAGTATACACCGATCATAAGAGTCTTCAGTATTTGTTTAAGCAGAAAGAGTTGAATATGAGGCAGAGAAGGTGGCTAGAGTTGCTAAAAGACTATGATGTTACTATTTTATATCACCCAGGTAAGGCCAATGTGGTGGCCGATGCATTGAGTAGAAAGTCTGCCAGCATGGGTAGTCTTGCATATATTCCGGTCAGTCAGAGACCATTGGCTCTAGACGTCCAGGCACTAGCCAACCGGTTCGTGAGATTGGATATTTCTGAGCCTAGCAGAGTGTTAGCATGCACGGTCGCTCATTCTTCTTTATTAGAGCGTATCCGTGAGAGGCAATTTGATGATCCTCATTTGCGTGAGTTGAGAGATACAGTACAGCGGGAAGGTGCCACACAGGTAAATCTAGATGATGATGGGATATTGAAATTGCAGGGTCGAGTTTGTGTGCCTAATGTCGAAGGGATTCGAGAGTTAATCTTAGCAGAGGCCCACAGTTCGCGGTATTCTATTCACCCAGGCGCCGCGAAGATGTACCAGGACTTACGTCAGCACTATTGGTGGCGCGGAATGAAGAAAGATATCGTTGCGTATGTTGCTCGGTGTCTAAATTGTCGGCAGGTGAAATATGAGCACCAGAGACCTGGTGGTGTATTCCATAGGATTGAAATTCCCGAGTGGAAATGGGAGCGGATCACTATGGACTTCGTTACTGGACTTCCTTTGACTCGGAGGAAATTTGATGCTATTTGGGTCATTGTTGATAGGCTGACCAAGTCAGCACACTTTATTCCAGTATATGTCTCCTACTCATCGGAGAGGTTAGCGGAGGTTTACATTAGGGAGATTGTTCGTCTCCATGGAGTGCCGGTATCTATTATCTCTGATCGGGGTACGCAGTTTACCTCGCGGTTCTGGAGAGCGGTCCAGCAGGAGTTAGGCACCCAGGTTCAGTTGAGTACAGCATTTCATCCTCAGACGGATGGCCAGTCCGAGAGGACTATTCAGATTCTTGAGGACATGCTTCGAGCCTGTGTTATTGATTTCGGAGGCTCGTGGGATCGGTTTCTACCATTAGCAGAGTTCGCCTACAATAACAGCTACCAATCTAGCATCCAGATGGCTCCGTATGAGTTGTTGTATGGTAGGCGATGTCGATCACCAGTTGGATGGTTTGAACCGGGAGAGGCTCGGTTGTTGGGTACAGACTTAGTTCAGGAGGCCTTGGATAAGGTCAAGACTATTCAGGAGAGATTGCGTTCAGCTCAGTCTAGGCAAAAGACTTATGCGGATCGTAAGGTTCGAGATGTAGATTTCATGGTTGGTGAACGAGTATTGCTCCGAGTATCGCCTATGAAGGGCGTGATGAGGTTCGGAAAGAAGGGCAAGCTCGGCCCTAGGTATATTGGTCCATTTGAGATTTTAGACAGAGTGGGAGGGGTGGCTTACAGATTAGCTTTGCCGCCCAGCTTATCAGCCGTGCATCCAGTTTTTCATGTATCTATGCTTCGGAGATACCACGGTGATCCCACACATGTGTTAGACTACAGTACTGTCCAACTGGACAATGATCTATCTTACGAGGAGGAGCCGGCAGCCATTCTAGACCGGCACGTTCGACAGCTGAGGTCGAAGAGTTATCCTTCTGTGCGTGTTCAGTGGAGAGGTCAGCCTCCTGAGGCATCGACCTGGGAGTCCGAGTCTGATATGCGGAGCCGCTACCCACACTTGTTTCCTGACTCAGGTACTTCTTCTTTTGTCCGTTCGAGGACGAACGGTTGTTTTAGAGGTGGAGATTGTGACGACCCAAAGGGTCATCACTTATTTAATTAATCATTTCGAGCTTTCCGAGGCCTTGAAAACCTCATTCTATGTTGCCTCGATTTACGTGCACGATCCGAGCATGTAGCCGGAAAGATTTTGTGATAGAAAATATGAATTCTATGAGAAATTTGGATAAAAATGATATTAATATTGATATGGTTGACTTCGGTCAACATTTTTGGTAAACGGATCCGGACCCGAGATTTGATGGTCCCGAGAGGTCCGTAGGAAAATATGGGACTTGGACATGCGTCCGGAGTCGAATTCCGAGGCCTAGAGCCCAAGTTATGAATTTTTATGTGAAATTGTTTTTGATGCAATTATTAAAGGAAATAAATTAATTGACCTTGGTATCGGGCTCGTATTTTGGTTCCGACGCCCGGTACAAGTCTTAAATATTATATATGTGATTTCTGTAAAGTTTGGTGACATTTGGATGTCGTTTGAGATGTTTTGGACCTCGAGTTCCAAGTTAAGAAGTTTTGAAAATCAAAAGTATGAAAATCATGAGTTTGAGGCTTGATTTGATTAAAACGAAGTGATATTGGTGATATGATCGCATGAACAAGTCCATAATGTGTTTTTGAGGTTGTGTACAAGTTTGGTTTGGAGCCCGGGGGCTCGGGTAAAGATTTGATAGGCCGTTGGATGAAATTCTGAATTTTTGAACTGCTAGTTTTTCACCCAGCTGTTGTCTTCGCAATTGCGAAGAATTTCTCGCAATTGCGAAGGTGGCAGGTCAAGGCAGGGTTCGCAAATGCGAACCCTGGGTCGCAAATGCGAAGGTGCCCAGGACCAGTTGGGTTCGCAAATGCGAACCAAACCTCGCAATTGCGAGGCCTTCAGTAATTGCCTGTCTTCGCAATTGCGAAGAAGCTCCGAAGCCTGCTGGTTCGCAAATGCGAACCTTATGTCGCAAATGCGAAAATCCCTGGAAGCAGCCTAGTTCGCAATTGCGAACATATGTTCGCAATTGCGAAGACCCCATATTTTCCTTGGCTTCGCAAATGCGAACAAAAGTTCGCAAATGCAAACTTCCCACCCTTAGCTTATTTTTCAAACTCCAGAAATTGGTCGGGGTTCGCAATTGCGAACCCATGTTCGCAAATGCGAACACAGAGACCCGAAAAACACGAATTTCAGTCATTTCTTCACATTTTACAAAACCAAAACACCCATTTGCGATTCTTCAAGGATTTCTTCTTCATCAAAACGATTGTAAGTCACTTTTTACTTAATTCTTTCAATTCCTAACATCATTAAACATGTTTTTCATAAGAAATCAAAGATTTTCATGGTAAAATTCTTGTTTTTGTTAGAAAATAGGGTTTTTCATAAATTAGGGAATTGGACCTCGAATTGAGGTCCGATTTTGAAACAAATTATATATATGAACTCGTGGGGAATGGGTAACCGGATTTTGGTCCTAACCCCGAATTCCGACCATGTGGGCCCGGGTTGAAATTCACTATTCATGGCAGAATGTTGTAAAAGTGGTATTTGGTCTTAAGAATTAGTTTGTTGAGTAGTATTGATGATATTAAATCAATTGTGTATAGATACGATTGGATTGGAGTCAAATTCGAAAGGAAAGGGCATTGCTACGGATTAAATCATTCGTAAACTTTCGAGGTAAGTGTTTGTTCTATCCTAGTTTGTAGGAATATGAATTTAGTTATGAATAAATTGTCTGAATAAGAGTTATTGGTGTTATACCGGTAATGAAGGTAATTTGTTGAAATTATTATAAATTATTGGTTTAGAACCGGTAATTATAAATATTGTTGATATAGAGATCTTTGGCTAAATGCCGGTAATATATATATTTTATAAATTGGGATCGTATGGTACGCCGACCACAAAGTGACTTAAAATCTTGGCATTGGCCATAGTTGCCGGTAGCCGATTGATATATTTGGGAGCGGGTGGTACGCCTACCACAAGATATGATTATTGATATATTTGGGAGCGGGTGGTACGCCTACCACAAGATATGATTATTGATATATTTGGGAGCGGGTGGTACGCCTACCACAAGATATAACTATTGATATTTGGGAGCGGGTGGTACGCCTACCACAAGAGATAATTACTGTGATAGTTGGGAGCGGGTGGTACGCCTACCACGAGACATGAAATGAAAGAGGAAATTGAGACAAGAAAGTAAGGTTTATTCTGTTGATTAGATTATTCTGGATAACTTGAGTTATTGACTGTTATTTTAGAGCAGAGTATTTCTTTATAAATGTATTGTATATATATATATATATATATATATATATATATATTTATAAATGTATTGTATATATATATATATATATATATATCTATATTGCAACTGTACAAGTTTAGGTGGGTGACTGGCCTTAGCCTTGTCACTAGTTCGCTGGGATAGGCCAGGCACTTACCAGCACATGGGGTCGGTTGTGCCGATACTACACTCTGCGCTCTTTTTGCGCAGATACAGGTTACGGACAGCAGCAGCGACAGTAGCAATTGTGGACATTCCGACTACGGAGACTACGAGGTAGCCTTGCAGGCGTCCGCATGACCCGTTGTCTCTTCTGTCTATGTATTTTATTCTGTTATCTCATGTATTCGAGATAAACAGCTTGTATTTTCTTTCAGACAATTATGTGTATTATTCTTAGAAGTTCGTGAGTATTGTGACACCAATCTTGGGTAGTGTATCAGATTTGGATTTTCTTTATCACATTTGACTAAGTCTTCCGCTGTAATTTTTATGTTGTTAATAAGAAATTAGTAATTAATGGAGATGTAATTAATATTTGGCTTGCCTAGCTTCCATTTAGTAGGCGCCATCATGACCCCGATGGTGGGAAATCCGGGTCGTGACAACGGGTAGAAATAAAATACATATAATACAAAAGATACTCTAATAAAAAAGTTTTAAAATAAAAAAAGGCCCTATGTAGAAATAATTTAAATTCTACTTAAATTATTATCAAATCACTGTATAATAAATCATTAAACTCGATAAGTATTTTAAAGTGATTAGTATAGTAATACAATTTCAGAAAAAATAAAATACATATAATACAAAAGATACTCTAATAAAAATTTTAATTATTCCTTAATTGGACTTTTAAGATCACATGTTTCAAAAAAATAAATTCCCTTAATTTTTTCTCTAAGTCATATAAAGTAATTTATTTGAAACAGAGGAACTATACTTTTACAAAAGTGTGCACAAGTTGCGAGGAGAAAAATGTAACAAAATTAAATCACGCTATGCCTATGATATGAAATGATCCTATACTATGCTTGTAGTATAATGGATGATTATCAAAGCCCTGACAATTTCTAGTCACCATCAAACAAGCACGCGCATGTTTTAAATGACTGTAAGAGTAAAAGATCTAAGACAATCAAATTCTTTTAGATTTGGCCAAAATTTAAATTGAATTACCACTATAGGTTGTGACTATTTCACAATAATTAATCTTATGGTACGTGCTTTGTGCGTGTACCTTACATCAATGTGTATAAAATATATAAATAGTATTCTCTTTGTTTCAATTTATGTAAATATACTTTTTGGTCCGTGCCAAAAAGAATAACCATTTTTCTTATTTGAAAATAATTTACCTTTATGCAATGATTTATAATCACACAAAATATATGTGCCTCATTCTACACCATAAGTTCAAAAGTCTTCTCTCTTTTCTTAAACTCCGTACCCAGTCAAATGAGTTCGCATAAATTAAAACGGATGGAATATTAAATAATATATTTGAGTTATAAAATAAATTGAATTACCACTATAGGTTGTGACTATTTCATAATAAATAGTATTAGGATACGTGCTTTGCGCGTGTACCTTACATTAATGTGTATCAATTATATAAATATTATTAAATAATATATTTGAGTTATAAAATAAAATTTAAAAATATAAGCTTTTAAAAATGACGAATATTAATTATATTTATATAGTTAGTAAAAATATTTTTGATAGCTTAAAAATCTATTATTTATCCTTATTTCGTTTTAATAATTGTCTAAGTAATATATTTTCTAGACAGGACAACTAAAGAAATAAAAAATCACAAAATAAATTATGTAGCTAAAAGACAAATATGAAATATCCGCTGCTGAGTAGAATTTAGCTATAGGTTTGTGACGGATCCTATTAGCTAGGAGACGAACTTCAAAGCTAATTCCTATTTCTTAAAGTCAAATAATGTAATAAATATTTTTTTACCAAAAAAAGTCCTTTTCATCTAGTTGATGGAAATATGCATTAAATTAAGGTATTGCCTTGGAAGTAAAGTGTTTTTATTTAGTATTTTTTGATATTTATTCTATGTAAATTTTTTAATTATCTTAAAGTCCTAAATATAAGGACTCTTACTTAATTCAAATAATGAAAGATTTAAAAATAATAAATTTGATTCGAGTCAAACACCTAAATATTAGCTAGAAGAATAATCAAATAACTATGTTATCTACTATGAACTCTAATTTAAAAGGATAAAAAAAATGAACGATATTTCGCTAAATGTCTCTGTGCTTTTAATATTGTATAAATAGATAGATAGATATGATTAATCTCTTTTTTATTATTCTAGCAGTAAATTCAATCTTGTATCTGCAGATGAACACACCATGCCACCTACATGCACTTCTAATACTCTTTCAGTTTTAATTTATGTGTTATAGTCTGATTGGATACGAAATTTAAAAAAAGAAGTAAAAAAGACTCTTAAATCTTGTGATTTTAAAATAAAGATGTGTATAATATATCAAATTATTTGAATCTATTAGTTTTAAAAATGCCATGTGAAATGATGAAGTAAAATAGTTTCTAAATATAAAAAGCTCTTATTAACCTTTTAAAGTAGACGGCAAAAATCATAAGGCTGGAATGTAAGTTCATTACATTGGATTGATGAAATTAATTGAAGACTTGAATTCCAATCGCAAAAAAAGCAAGAAAAAAGCTAGGTAATTTCGGAGGATGTAGGTATGGCCAGTGGCGGACGGAGGATTTATAGCAAGGGTGTTCAAAAATTTTGAAATGCAAGTCATGGGAATCAAATCCATGATCCTTTACTAATTTTGAACACCCTTGACCACTGAGCCAAGCATTAGCTTTGTGTTAAGGGTGTTCAAAACTTAATATATAGAGATAAAAAATAGATTTTTCCTTATATAAACAGTGTAATTTTTCGGCGAAGGGTGTTCGGGTGAACACCCTTGCGCCCCCTGCGTCCGCCCCTGGGTATGGCCAATCAAATAGTCTAGTTAATAAATTGCTTGATTTTGTATAAGGTAAATTTTAATTGGTTTTGGTATCCTAAATATTATAATTATTCAAATAAGGAAAACTTTAATAAGCAAAAAATTAATTAGTTTTAAGGTGCTAAGTATTAGGGAAATGAAAAAATGACAATTTTGTGTAATGAAAACTCCATTTTAAAAGGGTAAAAAAGTCGAATGCCATTTTGTTAACGGCCTTCATGTTTTTAATGTACTATATAGATATAGACATAGACTATAGATAATAACAACAACAATAATAATAATAATAATAATAATAATAATAATAATAATAATAATATAATAATATTTTTAATTATTTGGTTTGTGTTTTATCTTTATTAAGCCTTTTCTATAATTAAGTTAATGAAGTAAGAAAGTTTGGCAGTAATTCTCTGAAACACATCAAGTACAACTTAATAATTTATCATAAATATTGGATTTTAAATCTTTGTAGCAATGATTGATAATCAAGTATGAAAATATTGGCATTATTTGCATAAATTTTCCAAAATTTGCTAGCTGTGATGGTCGGGATTGAAAATCATTAAAGCTTCCTTTCTTCCTACTTTATTCTTATTTTGTATCATTTCTGAAGACAGTTAACCTTACTAAATTTTGATCTCACCTTTTAGAAACAATTTCATGAAACATTTTTTAATAGAACATACCTTTTTTTTTTGTTTGTGTGCGCGCTATACTTTGAAACTTTAGACGTTTTTCTTTCATGAAAAAAAAAAATTCGTAATATTACTTTATGCAGGGGTGAATGTAGACCTTTAGCTACAGGTTCATTTGAACTCATACATATATATATATATATATATATATATATATATATATATATATATATATGTGTGTGTGTGTGTATGTGTGTGTGTGTAAAAACGTACTAAAATCCTAATAAATATTAAATATGAACTCATACTATTAACAACACAATGAGTTCAATACTGAGAATCTTAAAACTTAAACATTAAATTTAAATTTTGAATCCGCCTCTGTACGTCGTATTTTACTCAAATAATTGGTCAATACAACTCTTGCCAAGTGTAAACCCTCAACTCATGCATTGAATAACTAATAAGTTATTTCCTGTATATATCTAGTTTAGTTTTTTATTTTTTGGTTCGTATTTTATGTCTGATAAATTTAGTTGGTTTACTGTAACGACCCGACCCGCCGTTACGAAAGTTACCGTCCCCTTTCCCCCATTTTATACTTTCATATGTTCCATTATATGTGTTTGGAGAGTATGAAGTAAATCGGGTAGAATTCGATTAGAAATGAGGTAATAAACCTCTTTATGAGAAGATTAGTTTGGAAAAGTCAACCGAATGTTGACCGATGAGTTAGAAAGCTCGGAATGGAGTTCTGATGATTCGACTAGTTTCAGGTGATGATTTATGACTTAGGAGAGCAATTGGAATAGAATTCGGAGGTCCGGTATAGATTTAGGCTTGAATTGGCTAAGGTTGAATTTTGGCGAATTTCGGATGGTATGTAAGATGTTGATCCAAGGCTCGGAATAAAATTTCGAGAGTTGTAGTAGCTCCGTTAGGTGATTTTAGATATGCGTGCAAAATTTCAGATCATTCGGAGGTGTTTAGGTCGGGTTTTAGATCAAATGCAAGTTTCGGAAGTTTTAGTGAAACTTAGGCTTGAATACTTGAGAATTCGATGATTTTGACGTTTATGATGGTGTTTTTATATTGCGAGCAAGTTTGAATGAAGTAATATATCATATATGTGCATTTGGTTGAGGTCCTGAGGGCCTCGGGGTAAGTTTGGATGGCTAACGGGAAATTTTGAGCATAAAAGTGCAGCAGAAAATTTGCAGAGGAATTTTACTCTATGCGATCGCGTAGGTCTGGCTGCGATAGCATAGAAGGAATTGAGGGGGATCAAATTTTTCACTATGCGATCGCGTGAAGGGAATTGCGATCGCATAGGTCTGGAAATTTGGTCAGTGCGGTCGCGTGGCTTGGTGTGCGATCGCGTAGAAGAGAAAAATTATTCTCTGCGATCGCATGAGTGTTTATGCAATCGTGTAGAAGGAATTTGGGAAGCTTGAGATTTGTACTATGCGATCGCATCAGTGGTATTGTGATCGCATAGAGGAAAAGTTGGGCGGACAAAATACATTTAAGGGTTATTTGAGTCGCGAAACCCACCATTTTTACTCCGCCAAGAGAGAGTGTTGAGCGATTTGAAGAGAGTTTTCAACGGGTATTGCTTGGAGGTCAGTCTCTTGACTAGAAAATGTGATTTTATGCAAGAATCAACACAAAAATTCACGAAATTGGGTAGAAATTGTGAAGAACTAGGGCTTAAGTTTAGAAAATGAATTTTTGGATTTTGAAAGGCCATTCGAACTCCGTTTTCGATAAATTTTATATGCACGGACTCGTAGCGAGACGAGGAATCCGTTGGTATAATTTTTGGAATTTTTCGAGAAGTGGGCCCAGGGCTCGGGTTTTACCAACTTCGTGAATTATTGTACTTTTCAAGTAATTTTGATTGGGTTATGTTCCTTTGACCCATATTTATGTATTCGCTGTGGTTTTGACTAGATTCGACGTACGCGGAGGCAAATTCAAAAGGAAAAGGCATTGCGAACGAGTTCACGGCCGGTTAGAGGTGAGTAGTTGGTATATATGATAGCCTGAGGGTTTGAAACCCCGGCTTATCACATTGTGACGCTATTTAGGGCGTGACTTGCATCCCATGGCAGGTGCGGGATTGGTTATGACTGGGGATTGTGACTTGGTCCATCCTGAACAAGAATAATACTATATTGGCAACTGAAACACACTCTGTGTTGAATATATATGGGCTTTATGCCATGATTGGGGCTATGTGCCGACATGTAGTATCCTTAGGGGATAGATACCTATGTGCTAACATGATTTGTAAAATCATTGATCTCCGTCTTGGGTTAAAATCACTATTATGAAATGCTAAGTCACCTGTTGTTGAAAAATTAATAAACTAAAATATTTTCCTTGTTAATGAATTGGAAACTGGAAATAATTAAATTGAACAATTATGTGACTCAAATGCATGATGTGCACTGAGTATGGATCGGGCTGCACGCCGCAGCGAATGATATGAATATTGCGCTTGGGCTGATGGAGCCCCTCCGGAGTCTGTTCACACCCCCAGTGAGCGCCATCGACGTTAAACAGATCGGGCTACGCACCGTAGCGGTCATGTGCATTGCATTGCATTCTTGCTTTGTTAATTACTTGTGTTATCTGTTTGTTGTTGTTGTTAGTTCGTGGTAGGTATCAGACTGTTAGTTTTAGCTTTGCTCTGTGGTATTTTGTGGTCTTCTTGCTTTAAGCTATTTTATATGCTTTTTACTCACTAAGTACTTAGTACTCACCCCTACTCCCTGCACCTTTGTGCTTAGATTCAGGTACGCCGGAGGTCTAGACGAGCAGTTCAGTTTCTTATAGGGTTATTCGAGTTGCTGGGGTAGCTGCTGGCATTCGCAAGACCTAGCTTCTCTCTTTATTTCAGTTTATTATATATATACTTTCAAACTTGAGTATTTCGTTAAGCTATTCCTATTATTATCCAGTTTTTGCTTAGAGGCTCTAGACTCGTGACCCTAGATCTTTTGGGAGTGTTATTATTATTGTTCGTACTTCTCAGTATTTTATTATACTATTATTATCAGATTATTATTTTTAAACTCTCATATTTTCCCTGAAGTTGTCCTTTTGGGACTTGTTGTTAAATATGAAACAGTTGTTGGTCTGGCTTACCTAGCTTTAGGGTTGGGCGACATAACGACCGGGTTTGGGTCGTGACAAGTTGGTATCAGAGCCTAGGTTACTAGGCCTAGCGAGTTTTGAGCCGGTTTAGTAGGCTCTCGCGGATCGGTATGTAGACGTCTGTATCTATCCTCGGGAGGCTACAGAACATTTAGGAAACACTTCACTTTCTTGGAATTCTTATCGTGCGTATTTGATTCAGCTTGAGAAATAACTCTTGAAATTTCTTCTACACGTCTGTAAGTGCACGCAAGAATTCAGTAATATAATTGGCTTGATGGCTTGTGATTCCCTGATCGAGGGGCGAGATGTAATCCCCATGAGTTCATGTTGGGCCAGTCTGGAGGACTTGAGGCCGAATCTTCGCTTATGGCTTGAGCACCAAAGTGCTGATTATGCGAGCAAGTGCTTTTAACTTATGTGTTCGGTAATGTCCTTATTAGTCGGGATGGCAGTCGGATATTCACGTGATGAGTAAGTTATTGCTGTGAGGTGTATCTATGTGATCTCGGTAGTGACGAAGAAGTTTGTGGGATAATAAATGAACTGTAAAACGATTCATTCCTATTGTGATTTGTTGTGTAACCCCAAGTTATGGGCTCGTGAATAATATTATCGTATCTCCTAGTTGGAAAGCTAAGTTCGATACGCGTGACAGTATGAGTTCAGACTTAAAAAGACAAAATTGGCGGTATTTTATATGTGTTATGATTTAAACAAGTGCAACGCATGTCCCTCTATCAATTTTGATAATATAATACAAGTAGTATTGAGATCAATGTTGTTGATATACTTTGTGATGTTTCGTTAAGGTTTAGCCGTGTTGTTAGGATGGTTTTGGTGATTCTCTGGCAGGTGGATAGGCCCAATTACAAAAGAAACTCTACCGAAAATTTTGAAAATTTTGGGGATTTAGTAAAAAAAAATTTGGTCGCCTAGAGAGTAGGCTTAACTGTTGCGTCAATGAATGCAAGGATTGCAGAAGAGTTAAAAAAATTTGATGATCCGTGTCTCCACTAGCTTGCGAAAGAGTGAGGTTAATCTCACCATGGTATTACGACAGCAATAGAGTATATGTGTTGTGATATATATAGCTTCGAACTAAGTTTGGGAGGTTGCCGTTGATTAGCCGATTTCACGATTATGTACTATGTTAATTCTGATTTGATGCATGCCAGTGAATCAGTCTTGTTGCGGAAATTAGATCGAGAATGACACGAGTGAAGGAAA
This sequence comes from Nicotiana noctiflora, assembly GCA_032618575.1. Classification (NCBI taxonomy): domain Eukaryota; kingdom Viridiplantae; phylum Streptophyta; class Magnoliopsida; order Solanales; family Solanaceae; genus Nicotiana; species Nicotiana noctiflora. The sequence continues at coordinate 138,306 of JASVEL010007430.1, forward strand.
TTTTTTGACAAGACGGAAAGAGATCGGATGAGCAGGAAAGAAGTTTCGCTGGTTAAGATAAATTGGTATTGTCTTTAGTGTCACCTGAGAGCAGTGTTGCATCCTGGTTAATGTTTCTTGATCGCTTTTTAGCGTTAGTGCGACCGGTGGTTTGGAGGTACGCTCCATATATTTTTGTGGTAGGTTGTGGGAGTGTGTTCCACTGGAAGATTATATAAGTGTGGCAGGATGTCACTTGACTGATTAAAGGTGTAAACCAAGTATGAAGGTTGTGATAGTGTCGTTAAATTAAAGATTCCTGCCTGGAGAGCACTTAGCATATGGGGTTATGAACTGGGAAGGATTACCCCGATTGTGATGATTGTTCTTATGCGTTAGGAGAAAATGGGAGTTATTATGGACCTTTGAAAGGTTGTCAAACTAGTTCATTGTGCTCAGAATCAGCTTGAAGCCGGTGGATAGATTTAATATGAATAATGGCCCTATATCAGGCCAGATGTGTACATTTTTGTAACGCGGACCTCGTGGAGGAATAGTTAGGTGGATGTTTCTTTGTCATATATTTCGCGTAGCGATGCATTGCGCTGTGTGAGGTGTGAGACGGCTTGAGAAATTGCTATATGTTAAGAATATGCATAGGAATGACGTTATATGACCATCTTGGCTCTTGAGATTCAGATTGTACATCGCACCTCGGTTGTGCTTGACTTTTGTAACTTATAACACTATATGTCCCTCAGAGATATTATTATGCACTTAGCATGCGTACGACCGATACTCTGTATTATGTTGTAATGAGCAAATTTGGCTCGATGTGCATCTCCTTATGTGATATCTATGTGTGGATCGTGTGGCACGCCGCCACGAGTATATTATCTGGGTCGGGTTGCACGCTGCAATAGTGTGTTATCAATTATAGTTTTCTATATGCCATCTTTGTATGCCTTATTCCCTGTTTTCTAAAGAAAATCTGGACTAGTGCATAGGATCTGATAATTCCTTCCAGAGATCATTTTCTTTAGTACCGCATTCAAATTGGTAGCCTATTGGCACAATGGGGCATCATGCGATGTTTAACTATGTCTGGAGTGGCTTATTGCCCAAGCAGTTCATACTGGGTGAGACGAGATCATTGAATTCGAGGTCGGCGCAATCTGAGCATATGAAGTAAAGTGAAGAGCTAAGACCATTGTTTGGTCCAGAATAAGGGGATAGCCCTCGCCAAGAGCATAAAAATATTGAATTGTTTTCTCGACGGTGGCTAAGAATGTATACAGATCTCATTTGTCGTGTCATTATTGTAAGAATTTGCACAAGGCATGTTTATGTCATGCAGAGCATGGGTTATGTAGTGATTCCTTTTGAAAGATTAGACAAGAGAGCTTCAGATGATTAGGGAAGATGATATTGCTAAGTGGAAGCGATTTGACGCGAGTATGTGTTTCAGAAAAAGATGATGTGATTAAACTGATTATATTTCAGTAGTGTTGCGGCATGTTCTTGTTGGGTCTACTAGTGGTATTCAGGTTCGCTTGGTAGCACACGTAAGTATTGATTATATGTCGTGGAATGATTAGGTATCAAAAGGGTTCAGGTATTCGCATGGTCGAAACTGGGATCAGGTATGACGATTCGTGCGTTATTGGGAGTTCTGATGCACATGCTATATGTGGTGGTGGATCTTTAATCATTGGTATGTTATATTTTGGATGTGATATTGGAATTCAGACTGGCTGTCTTAGTGTTGGGGATTTTTTGAACTATTATATTAGGGCTACGCCAGGAATGCCACAGGTTAAGTGGTAAAGTGTGTTAAAATATATTTTAGCAGAGTGATTTATATTTCAAAGAACCAGCGGACAGCTGGGAAGGAGTATTTTCTTAATTGGGCATTTGTGATAGTTATCAGTGCAGAGGTTGCTATTATTGATCCCGTTCCGTTATTGAGGGACTTTTCAGATGCATTTTATGTGGCCGGGCATGTAACCGGGTGAGATTGTGGATTTCAGTATTTATTTGATGTCGGGCACCATATTGTATGACTTCAACAGGATGTAATAAAAGGGGAAGGAGCGACTTCGGGCTTCTTGGTATTGAGTTCGTTGGCAGGCCAATATGGCTACGCATTGAGCTTGTTAGCCATATGAAGAAAGCTATGAGTTATTTTTGTGATGTTGTGAGACATCGTGTTTTGTTAGTTATGGGCACATGTGGTGCGGTTCCATTGAGAATTCATAGAGAAAGTCGAGCGGGAAGAGTAATTGAGTGTTGCTCGGTGTATAGAGCATTGTCTATGGTTTATCGGGTTGTGTGTTATGTGTTCTCTATTTCACTGTGGGTGTAATGAATTGCATTATTTTCAGACATCAAATGCGCATGGTTATTGAGCATAGAGATTTGAGGAGTTTCAGGTGTAACGATGTTGGGATAGGATTGCGCATTATAGCGAGGCTACGGGAGTTATGACCTTTCAGGGTAGATTCAGGCATTCTACTTCTATGATGTGAAACGGGGTGTCAGCCTTGTATTGTAATGGCATTTATGAGCTTGAGGTACAACTCTTTCGTTTGAGTCAATTGTTATGATTTGAGTGTGTTCAGATCGTTTCTTACTAGTGCGTGTATTCTGTAAGATGTGGTTTAGACTTATATTGATGTTTCATATCACTAGAGTGGTATTGGATTCGAGGTGATCGTTGGGTTCATTAATGAATACGGACATATTTGATCTGAGTTTGTTAGGAAAATAGTATCGAGGTTTGACTCAAAAATATGTTGTGATATCAATCATGGGAAGTGGTTTCATGAATGGTTAAGCTAAGAGATGATTACAATTTATAGCGTATTTCATTCATCGTTGGCAGTATATGAAAGCGTTGGAATAAGGCTTTAGCTAATAAGTGGCTCTCTATCGATAATTGGTTGCTGGGGACGACTGCTGTGAATAGAAGTTATGGTTCCAAGTGGTTTGGATTAGGCGGTATATCATGTGTTTTCACTTAAGGGTGCAAGAATGGGTTATTACAGCTGGTTCGGGCTTACTCTGAGTATAGATGTGAATTTCTGATCTTGTATATGATTTTCGGAAGGTGCGACGTGGTTCTATGGTTTGGTTATGGATTAAATGGACTGTGAAAGTTCGATTGTATTGTGTTATCGGGTCTATGTGAGATTGGGAGACAAGGGATCACCCCGGGTATATGGCTGGTCAGATCATTCAACTACTGGTTGGCTACTCTCGATACGCTCAAGGACGAGAGTTTGTTTAAGTTGGGGAGGATATAATAACCCGACCCGTCGTTATGGAAGTTACCGCCCCTTTTTCCCCATTTTATACTTTCATATGTTCCATTATATGTGTTTGGAGAGTCTGAAGTAAATCGGGTAGAATTCGGTTAGAAATGAGGCAATAAACCTTGTTTTGGGAAGGTTGGTTTGGAAAACTCAATCGAATGTTGATCGATCAGTTAGAAAGCTCGAAATGGATTTCGGATGATTTGACTAGTTTCGGGGGATGATTTATGACTTAGGAGAGCAATCAGAATTGAATTCGAAGGTTCGGTGTATATTTAGGCTTGAATTGGCTAAGGTTGGATTTTGGCGAATTCCGGATGGTAGGTGAGATTTTGATCTGAGGCTCGGAATGAAATTCCGAGAGTTTTTGCAGCTCTGTTAGATAATTTTGGATATGCGTGCAAAATTTTAGATCCTTTGAAGGTGTTTAGGTCGGGTTTTAGATCAAATGCAAGTTTCGGAAGTTTTAGTGAAACTTAGGCTTGAATCCTTGAGAATTCGATGATTTTGATGTTTATGATGGTGTTTTTATATTGCGAGCAAGTTTGAATGAAGTAATATATCATATCTGTACATTTGGTTGAGGTCCCGAGGGTCTCGGGGTAAGTTTGGATGGCTAACGGGAAATTTTGAGCATAAAAGTGTAGCAAGTAATTTGTAGAGGAATTTTACTCTATGCGATCGCGTAGGTCTGGCTGCGATCGCATAGAAGGAATTGAGGTGGCTCAGATTTTGCACTATGCAATTGCGTGAAGGGAATTGCGATCGCATAGGTCTGGAAATTTTGTCAGTGCGGTCACGTAGCTAGGTGTGCGATCGCATAAAAGAGGAAAATTGTTCTCTGCGATCGCATGGGTTTTTATGCGATCGTGTAGAAGGAAGTTTGTGAAGCATGAGATTTGTACTATGCGATCACATCAGTGGTACTGCGATCGCATAGAGAAAAAGCTGGGCAGACAGAATAGATTTAAGGGTTATTTCAGTCGCGAAACCCACCATTTTTCCACCATTTTTACTTCGCCAAGAGAGAGTCTTGAGCTATTTGTAGAGAGTTTTTAACGAATATTGCTTGGCAGTAAGTCTCTTGACCAGAAAATGTGATTTTATGCAAGAATCAACACAAAAATTCATGAAATTGGGTAGAAATTGTGAAGAACTAGGGCTTAAGTTTAAAAAATGAATTTTTGGATTTTGAAAGGCCATTCGAACTCCATTTTTGATAAAATTTATATGCACGGACTTGTGGCGAGATGAGAAATCCGTTGGTATGATTTTCGGAATTTGTCAAGAAGTGGGCCCGGGCTCGTGTTTTACCAACTTCGTGAATTGTTATACTTTTCGAGTAATTTTGATTGGGTTATGTTCCTTTGACCCATATTTATGTATTCGCTATGGTTTTGACTAGATTCGACGCACGAGGAGGCAAATTTGAAAGGAAAAGGCATTGCGGACGAGTCCACGGTCGGTTAGAGGTAAGTAGTTGATATATATGATAGCCTGAGGATTTGAAACCCCGACTTATCATATTGTGACGCTATTTAGGGCGTGAATCGTATCACATGGTAGGTGCGTGATTGGTTATGACTGGGAATTGTGACTTGGTCCATCCCGAACAAGAATAATACTATATTGGCGACTGAAACGCACTCTGTGTTGAATATATATGGGCTTTATGCCATGACTGGGGTCTTGTGCCGACCTGTAGTATCCTTAGGGGATAGATATCATTGTGATAGCATGATTTGTAAAATCATTGATCTCGATCCTGGGTTGAAATCACTATTATGAAATGCTAAGTCACTTGTTCTTGAAAAATTAATAAACTAAACTATTTTCCTTGTTAATGAATTGGAAACTGGAAATAATTAAAGTGAACTGTTACATGACTCATATGCATGATGTGGACTGAGTATGGATCGGGCTGCACGTCGCAGCAGATGATATGAATATTGTGCTTGGGCTGAAGGAGCCCCTCCGGAGTCTGTACACACCCTAGTGAGCGCCGTCGACGTTAAACAGATCGGGCTACGCGCCGTAACGGTCATGTGCTTTGCATTGCATTCTTGCTTTGTGAATTACTTGTGTTATTTGTGGTTTGTTGTTGTTGTTAGTTCGTGGTAGGTATCGGACTGTTAGTTTTAGCTTTGCTCTGTGTTATTTTGTGGTTTTCTTGCTTTCAGCTATTTTTACTCGGTGAGTACTTAGTACTCACCCCTACTCCGTGCACCTTTGTGTGCAGATTCAGGTACATCAGAGGTCTAGACGAGCAGTTCAGTTTCTTACAAGGTTATTCGAGTTGTTGAGATACCTGCTGGCGTTCGCAGGACCTAGCTTCTCTCTTTATTTCAGTTTATTATATATATATATATATACTTTCAAACTTGAGTATTTCGTTCATCTGTTCCTATTATTATCCAGTTTTTGCTTAGAGGCTCTAGACTCGTGACCCCAGATATTTTGGGATTGTAAATATCAATGTTCGCACTTCTCAGTATTTTATTCTACTATTATTATCGGATTATTATTTTTAAACTCTCATATTTTCCCTGAAGTTGTCCCTTTGGGACTTGTTGTTAAATATAAAACTGTTGTTGGTCTGACTTGCCTAGCTTTAGGGTTGGGTGCCATCACGACCGGGTTTGGGTCGTGACATTTATGTTATGTTAAGAACTCTAATTATTTTTCATACCAACTAGTTAATTTTGACAGTTGTACCAATCAGCTTGTTATTGTTAGTTAGTGGTTAGCTTAGTCAGCTTGTTAGTTACTGGTTAGCTTAGTTTAGTCTTAGTTAAGCTCATACAATTATATTGTATATAGTGGAGGCTCCACTCACTTTCATAGTTCGTGAATTCATCCCTAATGTTCTATATTCTTCTCTCAATGTGCTATCTCTCTCTTCTTCTCCCTAAGTGCTTGTGACGTAAAGGTTAAAGTCTTATCGCCATTGAAGCTTAGCTTCTAGCTTCAATAGAGCTTCGATATTGTTCGATTGGGTGATTTTGAGATGTTATCAGAGCGACGAGCTTCGATTTTGGATTCGATTCACGAAACTTTCTAGTTCTCTTCTGTTGATGACCTTTCGAACTGGATCGCATACATGCAGTTTCATTTTCCATGAATTTTGAGTTGTAGCTTAAGGACAAGTTTTGTTCTTGCTTCAAATTCACGATAGTTTGAGAGCTATTGTTAAACTCTAGTCATCTTACATTCTAATTATCAAAGCCTCTTAGTTTTTCTGTAAATCGCAAATATGACATCTGGTGAGAGAGATGATCAACTAGTACCAAACAGTGAATGAACCTCCAAATCAGTCAGGTATTGACATTAGTAGTCCTCTATACATATATCCATATGATAATCCTGGGGCAACCTTAGTTCCTACTACATTTGATGGCTTTGGTTATCGATCATGGAGAAGAGGCGTGATGCGAGCATATTTACACATAACACACTGGGATTTATTAACAGAGAGTGTAAAAGACCAGATCTAGATTCTTCAAAATTTCACTTATGGGAAAGGTGTGATGACATGGTCACATCACGGATCTTTAACTCTTTTACCAAAGAGATTGCAGACAATGTTGAGTACGTAGTTGATATGTTCGAATTGTGGAGAGAGCTTGAGGATCGATATGACCAAACAAATGTGACAAAGATGTACCAAATTCAGAAGGAGATCAATGATCTATCTCAATGATCCTTTGATATCACTAATTATTATACAAAAATGAAAAGGCTACGAGAGGAACTCAATACTTTGATTGTTAAGTCTCACTACACCTACAACTGTTCGTGTGGAGCTAAATAGAGTATGCTTAAAGTAGAACAGGATAAGAGACTCATACAATTCCTTATGAGATTAAATGAGACATATACTGTTGTTCGAGGTAGCATACTGATGATGAATCCTCTTCCCTCAATTGCTCAAGCCTTTTCTCTATTAATCCAAGATGAAAGGCAGAGAGAAATCAAGCCTGTTGGCCATTTGGCAGTTGAGTCATCGGCTTTGAATGCCAACACAATCAGACTTGGGACATTCAAAACAAATTACTCTCCCAGCAACAACCATAAAAACAGAAATAGACCTTTTTGTGACTACTGGAACAGGCCAGGACACACCAAAAAAAATTGTTACAAGCTTCATGGATATCCACAGAATTTTGGCCACAATCAGAATCCAAACACATGTCAAAGTAGCTTCAATTAAAACACAAGACAAAGTCCCAATTAAACTACAACTCAAATAACAATAATACTAACAGATTCAATAAAGGCAACATGACAATGGCCAATGCACATGTGGCAGCCACTGATTCTCAACCTTCAAAAAATGATAAGTATGTTAGTCATGACAATCCTCATAATGTGAGTCTTACCCAAGAGGAGTATAGCCAATTGGTAAATCTACTGCAATAATTTCAGTCATCAAAAATAAGAGACCATGGAGTTTGTGTCAATGCTACTTCAGGAACAACAAATTTTGCAGGTATGATAGCCTGCACTTCTTCAATTGATTTTGGCAAACTCTCATGTGGATGTTTCAAAAATAAAGCCGACTCATGGATTACAGATTCAGGGGCATAAAAAAATATGACCTTCAACAGATCCTTATTAACTAATATTTAACTTACCTTATCCCCATCTAGTCATACTTCCAAATGGGTATAAAGTAAAGGTGACGGAAATAGGTAGTGTAATCCTCAACTCTAAGATCATTCTAGATAAGGGGATGTATGTTCCCACTTTCAGATGCAATCTAATCTCTGTTCACTCTTTAGCATCTCATTTAAGTTGCCTTATTGACTTTTTCAAACTTTGTTATGTATTGCAAGCCCCTTCAATGAAGATGCCTCTAGTGATTGGTAAAGTGGGAGATGGGTTGTACATCCTATACCCAAGCTGCTTGAGGAAAAACAATGCAAGCCTTGCAGAAAAGGACAATACTAAACTTCTTGTCATTTCTACTTGTTGCACTTGTGACACACACTGTCCTTCTCATATTATAGATATACCAGTTCATATCAATAAGTGTGTCCCCTTTCCAATTGTGAATAATTTATGTGCAAATGCTAATAAGCATATTCCTTGTGAAGGTCTGTCATCTGAATTGCCTAGCTTTTTCTCTCATTCTTGGTCTGAAAATAATGTGAATGTACTGTGGCATAATAGACTTGGACATGTACCTTTTGTGAAAATGAAAAGGATTGCCTATATACCTGCTAATTTCTCCTCTAAACAACACTCAACTGCACCATTTGTCCAATGGCTAGACAAGAAGGACTACCATTTCCTCAGAAAATCTGTACATCTAATAGAATCTTTGAGCTTTTGCATGTTGACCTATAGGGTCCATATCATGTTCCTACACATGATGAACACAAGCACTTTATCACCATAGTGGATGATTATAGTAGGTATACATGGAAACATCTTTTATCCAGTAAAAGTAATGCCATTTATGTTCTTAAAATTTTCATAATTTTGGTGGAAAGCCAGTTTGGTGTTAACATTAAGCCCATAAGGTCAGATGATGGACTGGAGTTTACCAGTAGAGAAACAACCATGTTATTCCAATGCAAAGGGATTATCCATCAAATACACACCACAACAGAATGGTGTAGTGGAAAGAAAACACAAATACCTCCTTGAAATAGCTAGAGCCCTACTTTCCAATCCAAACTATCTCTAAGATATTATGGTGAATGTGTCCTTTGTGCTACATACATAATAAATATATTGTCATCGAATTCCATCAATAATAAAACACCATATGAGTTACTGTATAAAAGGAAACCAAATACTCCAATCTCAAGAGTTTTGGTTGCCTATGCTATCCCACTCTACCAATACCATATAGGGACAAGTTCAATCCCAGGACCACACCTCATGTTTTTGTTAGATCCTTTCAACACAAAGGGGTACAAAGTTCTAAACCTAGCCACAAGAAAGATTCATATTTCTAGAGTTGTGGTGTTTAATGAGTTTACTTTTCCTTTTAACTGTAGTATGAGCAAGTCCTCTAAGTCACATGTCTTTTATCCAATTCCTTTCATTGATTCTCTTAATAAACAACTTCCTAATAACACAGATACCATACAGACCCCTGAAGTCTTGAGCGATCAAAAAAATGTAGATAGCACACATGTTTCTATGTCACTTATACATACAACTAGTCCTTTATCTCCTGGAACTTTTAGCCCTTCACCACATAATACACCATTAGAACACATCATTGAAAAGGCCAATGTAGAACAAATCCATCCAACTAAACAGTCACATAGAGCTCACAAACTCCCCACATATTCACAAGATTATTTCAATTCCTTACCTCAGCTCAAGAATAGTTCCACTTCCCTGAATGCTTTGTTTTTTGCAAATCATCACATTGCCTCTGATCTATTAACTCCTGATAGTCAAGCTCTTGTGAAAATGTTTGTCATGACAGGGAACCATTATCATATGAGTAGGCAGCTAATCATCCTACATGGCAATCTGCTATGACGCAAGAACTTGATGCATTGCATTCCAACCAAACCTGAGATTTAGTTATGCCTCAACTTGGGAAACAATCAATTGGTTATAAATGGGTATACAAGGTAAAACACAAAGCAAATAGCAGTATTGAGAGATTCAAAGCTAGATTGGTTGTTAAAGGGCACACTCAACAGGCAAGAATAAATTATCCAGAAACTTTCTCACCGGTTATGAAAATGACAACAGTAAAGGCCTTAATAGCTACAATAATCAAGAAGGGATGGCTCATTTCACAGCTGGATGTAAATAATACCTTCTTGCATGGAGATCTCAATGAGGATGTATACATGCTGGTGCCACCTAGGATAGTAATAGAGAAGCCATGCTTAGTCTGCAGACTGAATAAGTCTCTTTATGATTTAAAACAGGCAAGCAGAAAATGGTATGCAAAATTGACTAAGGCACTTTACTCAAGAGGATACACACACTCCATGTATGACTATTCACTTTTCTATAAGAGGAATGGAAATGCTTTAGCGTATATTGTTGTATATGTAGATGATGTGTTGTTAACTGGGACTAATTAACAAGAGATTGTTAAGCTCAAGAGTTTCCTACATGAGCAGTTCAAGATTAAGGATTTGGGACAACTTCATTATTTCTTGGAACTAGAGATTATGTACAAGGAAGATGGGATCATTATATCATAAAAGAAGTTTGTATTAGACCTACTAAAGGAGTATGATTTCCTGGAACCCAAGTCATGCTCTTCATCTTTGGATCCAAATGTAAAGCTAAACGCCAAGAAGGGAACAATACTACAAGATTTTACTTACTATAGGAAGCTAGTAGGTAAGCTAAATTTCTTGACCAATACTAGGCTAGACATACCATATGGTGTTCAACACTTAAGTCAGTTTATGCAGGAGACCAGGGAACCCCATTTGAAGGAAACATTTCATTTGTTAAGGTACATAACGAATAATCCTACTCTGGGAATTTTCATGTTAAAGGATGAAGACCACACAGTCAGAGCTTATTGTAATTCTGATTGGGCTACTTGTCCAGACTTTGGAAGGTCTATCAGTGGTTATTTGGTCTTGTTGGGCAATAACTCCATCAGCTGGAAATCTAAAAAGCAAGAGACTATCTCACTATCTTCTGCAGAGGCGGAGTATCAAGCCTTGAGAAAAGTTGTAGGAGAGTAAGTGTGGTTACGCAGGTTATTTGAAGAACTGATTGTCCCTTTCTCTTAACCTATTTCAGTCTAATGACATAGCTAGTGTGCATTATACATTGCCAGGAATCAAGTATTTCATGAGAGAACGAAGTATATAGAAGTCGATTGTCACTTTGTGCGTGATCAACTACAAGCAAGCCTGATCTCTCTTCGTTATATCAGTATTGATGACCAACTAGCAGATGTTTTAACTAAGGCCTTGGCATGGATTAAACACAATGCTATATTGGGCAAGTTGTCAGTGTTTGCTACACCTCCAACTTGAGAAGGTGTGTTAAGAACTTTAATTGTTTTTCATACCAACTAGTTAGTTATGACAGTTATACACAGTTGTACCAATCAGCTTGTTATTCTTAGTTAGTGATTAGCTTAGTTATCTTGTTAGTTAGTGGTTAGCTTAAGCTGATACAATTGTATTGTATATAGTGGAGGCTCCACTGTTAGAAAATTATAATAGAATATGGGACGAAATAAATATGCCTTGATAGTGTAGTCACTGTCATTAAGGAAGTTAAGCCTCCCAATTTGTTGTGGATTATGGCAGAATTCTTCCAGGATTCTACAAAGCCTCTGAAATTCGAGTTTCTGCAATAAACTCGAATTTTCACAAGAACATAATGGTTGAGAGTTGTAGAAAATAAGTAGAAGAGAAAGAGATGAAATTTTTTTCAGATGATTTCGTTTTGGAAATAAAATAGGAATTTATAATACCTTTAGGAGACTGTTGGAATCAACAAACTTATCTCTTCATTACAAGCACCTTTTAAAACCAATAACCACCTTCTTTGAGTTTTAAAAAAAAATATTAAAATATTTTTTTGAAATTAAAAAGGCTAAAAATGTTTTTAATTGATCAAATAATGGGCATCTAAAATATTAATTCAGGCTACTTAATTGGCCCAAAGTCCAAGTGCCAAAGTGCCCAATCTTGATTATTAATAACATAGTCAAATTCCAATTTTCCTCCAAAATACTATCAAAATCTTCAAACTATATAAGACAAAGAAGTAATTTTAAACACATATTCCTTTCTTTCTTTTTCCAATGAGGAACAAAACATCTTCATTCTCAAATATTCCCATCAAACACTAACTATTTAATAATCTCACACTTAGTTAGTGATTGATGTTATTCCTAATGTTCTAGATTCTTCTCTCAATGTGTTCTCTCTCCTTCTCCGTGAGTGCTTGTGACGTGAAGGTTGAAGCCTTATCGCCATTGAAGCTCAACTTCTAGCTTCAGTAGAGCTTCGATTACTGTTCGATTGGGTGATTTTGAGACATTATTCTATATATGAATTAACGATCATTATTTGAGAAAATAGAACGTTTTAAATTAAAACCTTTCAAATTGTTAGTCGTCGCAGGTTAGTAAAAACTGTACGCGAGTGTATATTTATGAGTATAATTTCGGTGCACAGATTGTGCATGTAAAGAATGTTCATCCAAAAAGCTACTCATTTAAAAGACAATTGCTAGCAACTCGCTATAGTAAAAATTAATCGATACAATAATTTATGAAATAATATGTGCTATAATCCGTTAAATTATTGTTTCATAGATAATATATAAAAATTCTTTAGAATTTTATTATATACAATTTTAATCTATAGTTACATAAATAATACTATGTAGAAAAAAATTAGAATTTTACTATATACAATTTAAATCTATAATACATATACTCAATTATCCCTAGTTGGAATCAATTACTACGTAATACTAAATTTTGGATCACGTTTCTAGATTAAGACAAGAAGAAATAATTGCACACCGGCCATTTGAAAATATTCATGATAGAGTCGCCTTTCGTTTGTAAATTGCCCCACAAAATCTAAAGCTTAATCTGAAAAATCTTCTTAGTCGTAGACCTAATATTAGGCCTGATCATAGGAGAAGCTAAAAGAAAAATAGGAAAAGGGAAGATCAAATTATTGCTCAGGGGATGCAACGGTGATGGGCTGCATCCACGCGTTGTACGAAGTGAAATAACATGGATTAGCCATTTTTCGAACTGGAAATCAAGCCGGCGTTTGCAAAGTCATTAAGGAATAGTCACTATTTTGCAACAATACGAAAAGTTTCAGCATAATATACCGGAGATTACTGCACATGTATATGAACTTCCAACATACGAAAAGTTCGAGCATAATATACTAGATATTGAAGCATCATTGTATGAACTTCCATCATATTATGTTGTAACTCCAGTATATTATGCTGGACGGTCTAATATATTACGTTGGAATGGTTTTCGGACTTTAAACAATATTTTCGTTCAAATTTATGTTTACATGAAAAGTGGTTAAATTTCTACTACTTTTGAAAATGTGGCTATTTTTCAATTACCACTTATAAGTCTGGTTATTTTTTAATTTCACCCTTATATTTAAGTACTATTTTTACGTTGAAATACTCCCTTTGTTTCAACTTTGTGACATAATTTGATTGACACGAAATTTACAAAATAAATAAATTAAAATTTGTAATTTTAAATGTATTATGATATTTTTTATGGCATAAAATCATGATATTAGAAATAAGATAAGAACTTTTGGTAAATAAAATAAAAATATTTTCCGTAGCTTACTTTGGACGCTCGTGTCAAAATGTGGCCAATTCAATTGATCAACAATATGATTAGACATGAATTAACAATGAAAATTTGTTGAAGAAAAGGAAAGCTTTAAAGTAAAGCCTTTGCCAATATGTAATTTGAAAAGCAACAAGGAAGAAGGAAGCAAGTTGCACACCGGCCAGTTTCACTCACAGCAGATTTGTGATTTGCCTAAAAAAAAGGATATATTTTTATATGTAGAAATAATTTAATTTTAGTTTTTTTCATAATACTTAATAGGAAGCTTTTACAATGACATAAATATTATACGCATAAATCTTTTACCTCTTAAACTTTTAAAATCACAAGTTTTAAAAATCTTATTTTTTTTCTAAACACTTAAAATAGAAAGAGTAACACATATGGACCCATAATTTTTTAAAAATACAATGCATTAAAATACTAATTAAAGGTTGAACTCATGGATCCTAAATATTAGATCTGCCTCTGAATTTCCAAAATAAATATAGAGTCACTTTTGCCTTCCATTTGGTCATTCTGATTTGCGATAATTGAGGTTTTCTCGAAGAGAATAATACTCTAAACAGCAGCCTAATATTCTAAATGGCCCAAGGCTTGTGGGGCTATAACCCTTTAGTCGCCCCATCTCAATCTTGGGCCACTTAAATGGCAAAATTTGAATCTTTGACTTTTGTAGAATAATTAACTTAAATAAGTCGTCTACTCAACAACAACAACAACAATCCAGTGTTTTTTTTTCACAAGTGGGGTCTGAGGAGTATAATATGTACGCAGACCTTAACCCTACCCGAGAGGCAGAGATGCTACGTTCAGGAGACCCTCAGTTCAAGAAGGACACAAGTGACAGAAACAAGTGACGATATATTAGTACCAGCAATAGACTCATAATAAATTATATAAAATACACAACATAACATAAAATAACATAAATAATAAATAACAACAATATAAGGAATATAGGAAATACGAGAAAGATGAAAGTATACTAACTTCTAGATTATAAAGCCCTGCATCAGTAGTTGATCCGTGGCATCTTAAGCCTAACTACTAACTGTCTAGTCTCACTCTAGCGCGCTGTAGAAATATTCCCATCTTCCCCCTAACCTATAACCTTAATGCTCGACCTCCACAATCCTCTGTCAAGGGCCACGTCCTCAGTAATCCTAAGTCGCGTCATGTCCTACCTGATCACAACTTTCCCATGCTTCTTTTCCCTCTACCTCTCATCATGCCCACCACCGCCAACCACTCGCAACTTCTCACTGGTGCATCAATGCTCCTCCTCTGAATGTGTCCGAACCATCTAAGTCTTACTTCTCGCATCTTGCCTTCCATGGGTGCCACGCCCACCCTCTCTCGAATAACTTAATTCCTAATCTTATCCATCCTTGTATGCCAACACATCCACCTCAACATCCTCATCTCTGCTACTTGCATCTTCTAGATATGTGAGTTCTTATCCAGCCAACACTTGGTCCCATACAACATGGTCGGTCTAACCACTACACTATAATACTTACCTTTTAGTAATAATGGCACTTTGTTGTCACACACGACTCCCGTAGCTAACCTCCACTTCATCCATCCCACCCCTATACGGTGTGTGACATCCTCGTCGATCTCCCCGGTCCCCTGAATAACTGACCCAATGTACTTGAAACTACCCATTTGAGGGATGACTTGGGAGTCCAACCTCACTTCCACTCCCGCGTCCATCGGCTCGGTCCAAAACTTGCACTCGAGATACTCCGTCTTCGTCCTGCTCAACCTGAAACCTTTAGACTCAAGGGCATGTCTCCAAACCTCTAGCCTCTCGTTGACGCCACATCTCGTCTCGTCAATTAGGACTATATCATCAGCAAATAGCATACACCATGGCACCTCCCCTCGAATATTATGCGTTATGGCATCCAACACCAGGGCAAATAGGAAAGGGCTAAACACAGAACCTTGGTGCAACCCCGAAACAACCAAAAAATGCTCGAAGTTGCCTCCTACAGTCCTAACCCGAGTCTTAGCTCC
This sequence comes from Nicotiana noctiflora, assembly GCA_032618575.1. Taxonomy (NCBI): domain Eukaryota; kingdom Viridiplantae; phylum Streptophyta; class Magnoliopsida; order Solanales; family Solanaceae; genus Nicotiana; species Nicotiana noctiflora. The sequence goes on from JASVEL010007430.1 coordinate 153,936, forward strand.
ATCATACATGTCATAATCACCCTAATGTAGGCAACCAGGACCCCTTTAACCTCTAAGAATCTTCATAAGACCTCCCTAGGGACCCTGTCGTACGTTTTCTCTAGATCGATAAACACAATGTGGAGATCCTTCTTCTTATCCCTGTATTGTTCTACCATCCTCCTAATAAGGTGGATAGCTTCTATGGTAGATCGCCCTTGCATGAACCCGAACTGGTTGTCTGAAATAGACACCGTCCTTTGCACTCTCATTTTTGCCACTCTCTCCCAAACTTTCATGGTATGACTCAGTAATTTAATACCCTATAGTTGTTACATCTCTTGATATCGCATTTGTTCTTATACAACGGAACCATTGTACTCCACCTCTGCTTTTCAGGCATCTTATTAGTCTTGAATATAACATTAAACAACCCAGTAAGGCATTCCAAGCCTGCTCTGCCCACACATCTCCAAAATTCAATCAGAATTTCGTCTGGTCCGGTAGCTCTGCCCCTCCTCATCTTACGCATTGCTTCCATGACCTCATCGACCTCAAAGTCCCTACAATCACTTATCTCATGTGGGCTATCAGCATTTCGCAAATCACTTAGTACAATATCCCAATCCCCTTCTTCATTCAGAAGTTTATGAAAGTAGGTCTTCCATCTCCTCTTAATGTGGTCATCTCCCATCAAAACTTTGCCGTCATCATCTTTTATGCACTTCACTTGGTCCAGATCCCGAGCCTTCCTCTCTCTCTCCGCTTAGCGAGTCGGAATAGCTTCTTCTCTCCACCTTTGTTCCCTAGATCCTCATACAGATGAGCAAAAGTTGTCGTCTTAGCCTCCGTAACCGCCATTTTCGCCTCCCTCCTAGCCACCTTATATATCTCATTCTTTGCTCTTTTATCATCCTCGCCACTGCTCCCTACTAACCGCAAGTAAGCCGTCTTTTTCGCTTCCACTTTACCTAGGACAACTGCATTCCACCACTAGTCTCTTTTGTGGCCCCCGGTCCATCCCGCAGATATCCCTAACACCTCTCTCGCCGCCTTTCTTATACATTCTGCCGTCGTCACCTACATAGTGTTTGCATCCCCACTACTTCTCCAAGCTCCCCTTGCCGATAACCTTCCTGCCAACTCCTGAGCATTATCCTTAGTCAGGGCGCCCCACCTAATTCTCGGACGGCCTCGTACTGACCTCTTCCTACTCCTTATAATAATACCAATGTCCATCACAAAAAGCCAATGTTGTGTCGCAAGGGTCTCACGTGAGATAACTTTAAAATCCAAGCACAACCTTCTGTCGCATCTCCTAAGAAGGAGATAGTCAATCTGAGTCTTCACCACCGAACTTTGGTAAGTGACCAAATGCTCCCCCCGCTTAGGAAAACTAGAGTTCGCAATAACTAGATCGAATGCCTTGGCGAAGTCCAGCAGCGAAGGGCCCCCTCCGTTCCGCTCCCCGAAACCAAAGCCGACATGTACCACATTATAACCACCTGTAGACGACCCAATATGACAATTAAAATCTCCTCATATAAATAACCTCCCGGAAAGCGGAATACTACGGACGATGTCATCCAACCCCTCCCAAAAGCGCCTTTTAATCTCCTCATCCAAGCCTACTTGCGGCGCGTACGCGCTAACGACATTTAAAGTACACTCACCCACCACCAATTTAATGGTCATTAGTCTATCATTCACCCGCCTGACTTCAACCACCGACTCTCTAAGGTGGCTATCTACCAGGATACCCACTCTGTTCTTACCTCTCAGGCCTCCAGAGTACCACAACTTATACCCATCCGCGCTTCTTGCCCTCGATCCGACCTACCTAGTCTCCTGGAAACACGCTATACTAATCTTCCTCTTCTAAAGGATCTTCGCCAACTCTATTGACTTACTCGTTAGCGAACCTATGTTCCATGAACCGATTCTCAACCTATAGGCTCCCCTGCCCCTCTACCTCTCCTACCTCCCATCTCACACCCTGACCCCGACCCCACACTCTGCCCTACACGAGGAGTAAGTCGTCTACTCAGCTTAAACAAAATAAATGACGAATATCTAATATATACAATTTTGTATGATCAATATATAATTTATGTATAATGATTATGAATATAAATAATTCTGATCGGCTATTTATGTAAAGATCCTTACAATATATTAAATCGACACCGTTCCGTTAATTTGGCCCATTTGTTACGTCTCAATGTCTTACATAAATTGACAGTGTTGAACAATAAACATATAATATAACTTTTTATAACAATTTATTTACTTTATCTTTTAGTTACTAGATCGGATTTGTCCTAAACAATAACTTGTTTTAATATAATTTAACCATACAAGATAAGAAATTATACAATACCTGTGCATAGAACTTAATCGTTATATTTGTCTATGATGAAGTGTGAATCAGTAAGTTATATATATATATATATATATATATATATATATATATATATATATAATATTCAGCATTTTTCTGAAAAAATATAAATAATTTGAATTTTGAAATTTTGTTGGCATGAAGTGTTGGGTTTTGGATGTATTTAATTAATATATTAAATATTTAAAAGAGGATGAATGAAAAATTGAGGGAAATAAAAATTTTGAGTGAAATTTTAAGTTCTTCCTTAGTAAATGGACATTGTTCATATTGGAAGAAGAAAACATTTTTATGGGTATATAATCAATTGCTCTTTTTCTATCTCTTAAAGAGTTGAGAAAAGGCAATTGCCTCACGCCATCGTCGTCGCTTGGCTCGGATTCGGATTCGGTCAAATGATTGATTGATTAATTAAGACCAAATTTATTTGTTAATAGTAAAATATTAATAGAAATATTATTAAATATTTGTTTATATTAAAATAAATATTAATATTAAATCCATTTCAATTATCCAAATTTCAGTTTTCTGTTTTTGTAACAGAAAATTAACTACCCTTCAATTTTTCCTCTTTATTGTTGAGTAAATAGTCATATTTGTAATGATATTTATGCTGCGACCGTTTTGCAGAAACAATCATTTTTCAGCCCAACTTTAGCTATAATTGCAACATTATTCTGCTAAGAATTTCACCATAATTTTCTGAGTATCTTCTCCTTCTTATGCATACTTTTAGCATCAAACAAAGCAAAGGTAAGTGTGATTTGCTACCGAATTTTGTGTTCGCTGAAACACTGGAGTTTGAAGTACCACTACACCGGTGTGTAATTCGTTCTATCCTGGGATGGAAATAATCCATAACCTTGGGTACTAGAAGATGATTAAATTCCTTAAAAAAAACATTGTGAATTCAGTGAGGTCGAATTATTTATGTCATTTCTGTTTATGATCATTGTTTATATTCATTTATATTTTCAGAATTAGTTTAGAAATACAGTTTACTAACATGAAGATTATCGTGTATCATGCGTTTAGCTATGATTAGCCACTCGAATCAGGATCCGCCATAGTGTTTAATGTCCACTACTTTTCTTTATTTTAACTTTAATTTTCTTTTGAGAATTAAAGTGGATGAGGTTAAGGAATGAAGCCAAAATATCTAGTATTATGGATAAGAACGTTTAGTATGAAAAAGATATGGATAATGCCTAAAGCATGATTAATTTCTTCTTATCAGCTCTTGAATGTGGTTAAAGTCTGAAATAGTGTGATATTCGTACAATTACTTCGCCGTCTATGAGAAAGTACCCAAATTATCAATGATATGATTCCCATGACAATAATATCCGTGCCTCTATCAACACTTGATAATATAGAAGTAAATAGTAGATTGCAATCGCCTAACCACTTTTTTTTTGTTTTTTTTTTTGTAATACTTCCAACAATAATATTCCAGTCTATTTGTGTGCAACAAAGACAATAGCTACGAGGGAAAAGAAAAGCCAATATAGTCAGTTTTTGGACTGATCAATCAAAAATAGTTCATATTTACCGGTTAATAAAAAATAGCCACTGTTTTGCTGTAATAGTGATCGGTCCAGCATAATATACTGAATTTCGGTGCACTTTTGTATGAACTCCAGCATATTATGTTGGACCAGTATACTTTGCGGGCTCCAGTATAATATACTACAGACTGGAGCACCGGTGTTCCAAACTCCAATATATTATACTGGACCATTACACTTGCTGGAACTCCATTAAATTATGCTGGAGTTATAATATATTTTTGTTGGATGCTGGAGTTCCAGCATACTATCCTAGAACTCCATTATAATATGCTGAAGTTCAAATATACTTATACTGGAACTCCAGCATAATATACTGAAATATTTTCGGGTTTTGAACAGTATTTTCGTTCAGATTTATCTTTACAAAAAAAGTGGCTAAATGTCGATTACTTTTGAAATTGGGCTATTTTTGAACGACCAGTCGTAAATCTGGCTATTTTTAAAAATCAAGATAGCAAATGGAACTCGAGTTTGTGATCTCGATATTGTTATTTCTTCGTCCTAATCAATTTAACAATCATTCGTAGGGGTTGCATAATACTAGTCGAACCGAAAAAATTGACCGAACCATAAATTTCGTTTCGGTGTTGGTTCAATCGGTTACTTGATCGAAATGTGGTTTATAAATTATTAAATTTTTGATATTTGGTGCGGTTAACGATTTTGGTATTTCGATTTTCGATAAAACCGAAAAATCGAAGCTTTGGCTAAAACTTTAGATGTTTGTTTTTTTTGTTTAAGCAAAACAGCTTGATCATCATATTTATCAGTAGCTAATTCGCTAGCTTTCCTTCTGAAACTTGTGTTTGTAATGTCATGACCAACTTTTCTGCTAACACTTAGTATTTTCATAGTTGCTCAATGCTCATCATCCTCTTCCAGTAATGCTAACACTCAGTATTTTCAAGAGTGCCAAACTGCCAACTAGAAACAGTGAAAATATGTGCTACAATTAAAGATCCGTAATCTACATCGAATATAAAAATCTTGAACTGTTAATAACCAAAAAACTAAATCGAAAATAACCGAATCTTGAAAAAATTGCACCGAACTGGTTTGGTTTAGTTATTAATATTACAAAATCGAAAACCGATAAATCGAACCGTACTTTCATACTAACCAGCCGAACCGACCGACGCCCACCCCCTTTGAGAATTTGAACCAAAAATCTTGAAATTCATATACACCAATAAACCATAAGGTTCATAGGCTATTGTCCTTTTTCTATAGGTCAATTTAAAATAAAATTATACGATGCTTAAAAATTTTATTTCCGCCACTAATGGATTGGCTGTGTAGTTCGACAATGTTGTGTGCAGAGCCATTTATTGAATGATTAGTAAAGTAGAATTTAAGTTATATATAGGGAGAATTACATAAATATACAGTCCACACACATACATTACAGTAGGATAACCTAATTATAATTTGGAGCTTTTGCATCTATATTCGATTTTGGGGTCACAATTGAACCTATAATCACTTTTAAAAAATTTGCAAGTCCACCCACTTTATGAGCAGTTTCAAACTTATTAAGTATGAAATTAAAAACAAAAAAAAAAACCTAAAGTGAAAAAATTGCACTTCATATGCACTTAAGGCAAAATAGGTTTGCAGTGTAACCAATGCTTTCATGCACTTAAGGTCAATAAGTCTAAAGTAAAAAATTCCACTTCAGATGCACTTAAGGTCAAAAAGTCTGATGTGCAATGAACTTCTTCCTTCACTTAAGGCCAATATGTCTGAAGTAAAAAATTGTTCTTCAGATGCACTTGAGGCCAAATAGGTCTAAAGTTGTAACTAATGGTTTCATGCACTTACGACCAATAAGTCTACTACAACAACAACAACAATGACCCAGTGTAGTAATACAAGTGGGGTCTGGGAAGGGTAGTGTGTACGCAGATCTTACGACCAATAAGTCTGAAATGAAATTGCACTTCAGATGCATTTAAGGCCAAAAGATCTGAAGTGCAACAAACGTTTTGCTACACTTAAGACCAATAATGCTGAAGTGAAAATATACACTTCAGATGCACTTCAGACCTTTAGGTCTGAAGTGCAAGAAACATTTTGCTACACTTAAGGACAATAAGTCTGGAGTGAAAAATTACACTTCAGTATGCACTTAAGGTCAAAAGTTCTGAAGTGCAACCAACGTTTTCATGCACTTAAGGCCAAATAGGCCTGAAGTGCAAATTGGCCAAAAACAGAAATTTGTTCTTCAAATTACAAAAATTCAATATACGATTTAATACCTAAATCTACTCTAAATGAGCTCAAATTTGAACCATAACATCCAAATATCATTAGGAACAAACTCCAATCATCAATTTGTCAAAACAACAATAAATCTAATGAACCCATTTTGCAATTAAGAAAAAGAAGAAGAAGAAACCCTAAGCAATACTAAAAAAAATAAAGTGTCATAATAGCTCACTACTGTAAAAAATCATAAACTACCTTTAAAAATGTTCACAAACACCATACAAAATCACTGTTAAGAAGAAAAAGAAGAAAGAGGAGGAAGAGGAGAAAACGCTGTGAAGTTGTTTAGAAAGTGGGTATAATTTAAAACTTTTTAAAAAAATGTGTATAGTTAAATGGGGGAGACCAAATAGAGCATCAGTGCAATTTTTACTTACAACTTTGCAAACCTATAACCCATTAACAATAGGCCAAAGTTTGAAAAATGAGCATTTTGTTTCCTGCAAATCTTCAAGCACGAAAATTGGGTGATTTTTTATTCTTCTTTCCCAAGTTTATATATATATATATATATATATATATATATATATATATATATATATATATATATATATATATTCTTATTCCAGCAACAAAAAATTCAAATTCATTTATAATGAAACTCGAAAACCTTAAATTTTCTTCTTTTCCAAGTTCCAAATAGTAGAAATAAAAAATAAAAATTGAAAAATTTGTTGCACGTTTGTGATTTGGAAGATAAATCAACATGCAAAGTCGATTTATACATAGATTATTCGATAAGAAATAAAAATTAAATATATAAAATATTAATTTTAGATTTAACTGCACATGTGGTTTACATGTATAATGATGTATAACTTTGATAAACTTCTATATACAATCTGTAATAATGTATACTAGAAAAATAAGATAGAAGAAAAAGAGAAGAAAGTTTCAAACTTACATGGATGCCTATTATACACGTACAATTTATATACACACTTATATATTTAAAATATACATAATTTATATAATATATTGTACGCAGATATACAAGCTTATACATATTTATACAATATTGTATAAGTGTGTATAAACACTACCTATATAAACTTATACAAGAAAACACCTTCTGTCCATAATCATATTACAACTTTCACTAGTTGCTAGTGTTGAATTTTTCCGGCGAGGTTTTGGCATTCAAATTTGGGCTTCACCAATAGCAAAAGATCAAACAAAAACAGAGAAAAATAAGAAGATATGGTACGAGGTCGACACATATTCGCTTTTTGGCAAGATCTGATAGTTTTAGAATAGATCTCATAGTTATTGGACTGATAGGCCACATTTTATTGTGGTTCCTTAACCTCTTTTTGTTAATTAACTCAAAAATTAAAAACTAATTGACATAGAATGCGATGCTTAAAGAGCCCTTGTGCAAATCATTACGGAGAAAAAAAAAATCTAGAATGTTACAATATTTGTTTTTGAAATTTTCTTTTGAGTTCTCAAAAACAATTAATACGAGTGTGTACAAAATAATTCTGTAATTTTTAGAGAGAAAGAAGAGAGAGGCGAGTGGAGAGGGTTGAGTATGCTGGCAAAAAAGAAAAAAGAAAAGAAAAAAAAACTAGAAGTTTATCTTTAATAATGTGTTAAAGGTTGAAAAGTTTCTTTCAAATTATATACAACTTGAGGCAAACCTAGTAAAGACTTCAAACCTAGGCCATTTTTATTGGGATGCTAGGCCAAGTGATAAGAATCGTAATTCATACTTATATATATATATATATATATATATATATATATATATATATATATATATATATATATATATATATATATATATATATATATATATATATATATATATATTGAAAATCAAATTATAATTAAGTTTCTGAGTGTAGGTTTTTATTAATCTATGTTATCATAAAAAAATTGGCTTATTAGATTGCCTATAATATGACCAGTAACTTTGAGCTTAATTAAATTTTTTCCCTTAAAAAAACTCTAGATTTGGCAGATGGATTTGCCTATTGAAAGAAATTTATCCATTTTCTATTAAAAATTAGGAAGGGGATAGATGCATTGTGCTGGGTGAGTTGCAGCACTCCGAGAGTCGGCGAAATTTTGAGTATTGTAGGCAGATTACGATAGAGGAGGTGGAAGGGGCAATGCTTAAGATGTGCACGGGTAGCGCGACTGGGCTAGACGAAATCCCGGTGGACTTCTGAAAGAGCGAGGGGCGGGCAGGTTTGGAGTGGCTCATTGGGCTGTTTAATATTATTATCAAGACAATGAATATGCTCGAAGAATGGAGGCGGAGTACGATGGTTCCACTTTACAATAAAAAGGGTGATATCTAAAATTGCAATAAGTATAGGGTAATCAAGTTGTTGAGTCACACAATGAAGGTTTGGGAGAGGGTAATTGTGACGAGCCGGCCTGTTGTCACGTGAGTTACCGCCCTGTTTCCCTCATTTTATATTTTTCTACGCTTCATTATCGATATTGGAGGTGATCGAGTCGAATTGGATTGATTTTAGATGGAAGTGAGACACTTGGTCTCTTTAAGGAAAGCTTATTTTGAAAAAGTCAACCGAAAGTTGGCTATTTGGTTAGAGGGATCGGATGTGATTTCCGGTGATTCGATTAGTTTCGGGGGATGATTTGTGACTTAGGAGTGCGATCGAAATTGATTGTGGAGGTCTGGTGTAGAATTAGGCTTGAATTGGCGAAGTTAGTATTTTGACGAATTTCGGTTGGCAGTTGAGATTTTGATCCGGGGTCGGAATGGAATTCCGAGAGTTACAGTAGTTATGTTAGGTGATTTTGGATGTGTCTTCTGGTCATTCGGGGGTATTTTGGCTGGGTTTTTGATTAAATGCGTATTTCGGAAGTTTTGAAGAAACTTAGACTTGAATCTAATGTAATTTAATGATTTTAGTGTTGTTTGACGTGTTTTGAAGATTGGAACAAGTTTGAATAATGTTTTAGTATGTGTTGGTGCTTTTGGTTGAGGTACTGGGGGCCTCGATATGATTTCGGATGGCTAATAGGATAAAATTTGAGTTGAGGAATGGCAGGTTTTTAGCTGGTATCTGATATAATAGCTTCTGCGGAAATGGACCGCAGAAGTGGTTCCGTAGAATCATAATGGTGGTCGCAAAAGCGGTCAGGAGCTGAGTAGGGTAGTTCCATAGAAGCGGAACCTTTTTCGCACAAGCGGGTCCGCACAAGCGGACGAGCGATCGCAGAAACGATTTTGGGCTATAGATGGAGTTCCGTAGAAGCGGAAAATAGCCACGAAGCTTATGTTATTTCCACCATTTTCAAGCGAGCTTGAGAGCTATTAGACGGAATTAAAGGGGGATTTTAACTAGGTGTGATTGGTGGTAAGTACCTTTTCCTAAATACATGGAATTATGATAGAGTTAACATGGAAATTGGTTGAAATTCATCAAAAGGGAGTAACACTAGGGCTTGGGAACTTGGTAATGTAAAAATAGAATTTGAAGGGGCAAATGGACTTTAATTTTGGTAAATTTGATATGTATGAACTCGTGGGAAGACGAGGAATCCGGTGATGTGAATTTAGTAATTTTTTTAGAAATGGGTCCAGGGCTCGAGTTTTGCCAACTTCGTATTTTTGATAATTTTTTAGTCTTTCGATTAGGTTATGTTCCTTTAGCCTATTGTGTTGTATTCCTTGTGGTTTTGACCAGATTTTACGCACTAGGAGGTTGATTTGTGAGGCAAACGCAAAGCGAACAAGGATTTTGGCCGGCTTGAGGTGAGTAATGGTTATAAATGATGCTCTTAGGGTTTGAAGCACCAGATTTACACTACGTGGTGCTATGTTGAGATGAGACACGCGATGTATGATGAGCGTGGCATTTGTTACTGCTGGGGATTTGGACTCGATCCGTCCTGATTGATGACTCTACTATATTTTTGACTGAGACTTAATTAATATCAGCACATTTTGGACTAGTTGCCATATTTGGGGACTTGTGCCGACCTGTACAACCCTTAGGGGGTATGTTGTACTAGTTGACCTCACTTTTCTTGTTGAAATCACACTCTAAGTCACATTATTAACTGTTAAACATAATATGAAACAGCTTTAGAAATTGGCAATCCAAATGAGAAATACATGTGGTTGGAAACCCTGTCTTAGCTGAGTGAGCTCGAGTGGCCAAGTCTATATTGACTGAGAGGGGTCAAGGACCCCATAGTGAGGGTATTTGATATATACCGGATCGGGTTGCACATTGCAGCAGTATATACATATACATGTATGGATCGGACTATACGCTGTAGTAGTATATTATCTAGATCGGACTGTACGCAGTAATATATATACATAGAGAGAGAGCTCCCCGAACCAGAAGTGGAAGTCGAGGGGCTGCTTAGTGAGTCTCAGCAGAACCTTCCTTTTTCTTCTCTCTCCTTTCCCTCGCGCAGTATTATAGGCTGCACGCCGCATCAGTACAGGTAAATTACTATATATTGAGAGGAATAAATGAATTTGATATAGAACTGTGTAGAATTTTTACGATTTTTCTTATCTTCAATCGTTATTTATTTCTATTACCCACTGAGTCGGAGTATTCACTTTACTCATTGCACCATGTGTGCAGATACAGGTATCCCAGAGGCTCAGTAGAGTGGTTTGCTGTCGTCTAGATTTGACACTGGAATTATCAAGGTAGCTGTGTGGCATTCGCAGGACACGATTTCTCCCTTTATCCCCTTTGTTTCCATATTTTAGACTTTTATATGTATAGGTTGCTACTCGGTTGTATGTAGAGGCTCTAGAATCGTGACACCAGTTCTTTTGGGCATTGCTTTCCGCATTGATTTAGCTGTTATCATGGATTAAAATCATGTTAAACTGATAATTTAACTCTATTAATTGGTAATGTGTTTCGTACTTGGGTTGAGAGTGTTCAAATGGTCGGGCTTGCCTAACATTGTATTGGGCGCCATCACAATAGGGATTGGGGTCGTAACAAGGTTACTAGGTCTCGCGAGTCATGAGCTGGTTTAGTAGAGTCTTGCGGATTTGTACGGAGACGTCTGTACTTATCCTTGGGAGGCTGCAGAACCTCTAGGAAAAATTCCATATTCTTGAAATTCTTGACGTGCGAACTTGTTGGTCTGAATACTTAGCTTCTCTTTATTCTATTCTCTCATAGATGGTGTGGACACGAGCTACCAGACGTGGTGGACTACCACCAGTACCACCCACTGAGGCTACTAGAGGTTGTTGGCTCGGCAGTGGTAGAGGCAGAGCAGTAGGGGCAGTACCTATAGATCCTTTAGTTGCCCCAGCTTAGGACCAGGCTCAAGCAGCACCAGTTCAGGCACCAACTGTGCCCCTTGTGATACCGGATCTCCAGGAGACATTGGCCCAGATATTGACAGTTTGTATGGGTCTAGATCAGGTTAGCTCAGCCACCACAGCAGCAACAGCTACATCATAGGCTGGCGGGGGCAATCAAACCCCCGTTGCATGCACACCTGAGCAGGGATTACAGGGATTACAGACTCCAGAGACACCTCTAGCTAAACCGGTGGCAAATCTTGTATAATTTAGGATTGGCTTATTCTGATGGGTCTATCCCATGCCCATGTGAAAGGAAGACAACTGACTTTCACTTTAAAAGTCAAACCAACCAAGTGCACAGCAAGGAACATTTTTTTTGACAAATCAGCCTTTGATTTCACAATGTGGTATTTGACTTTTGCTACTAATATAACGCCATCAATGACATCAATGAAGCAACTAAGTGATGTAAATAGGCGCCTTTTCTCTCGGTTATAAATTCACAAATAAGAAGCAAAATACCCTGTGAGAAAAAATATACAAAGTTTGAGCGATATTATAGTGAGGTGAAAAAATTAAATTTATTTCTTTTTAGTGTATAGTGGTCTTGGAGTATTTTACTCGGTATCACCAATTGTAAAAATTCTTGCTATAGTGAAATTAATTTCTTCTCGTAAGTATAATTTTTTCCTTGTTCAAAAGGTTTTTTCACGTAAAATCTCGATGTCCTTATTTCTCTTATTATTATCATTGGTTACTGTATTTTAGTAATTTATACTTATTACAGTTGTATACTATGAATATTAATGTTGTGGAGGCTATTCTCCCAATAATTGGTATCAGAGCATATGTTTTGCTTATTCATAAAAATATTATTTACGGTCGGTTTTACTCCGTGACCAAAAAATCTGGAGTAAAATATAAAGTAACAATATTCAACGGTAATGATAGTTTCTCCGTATAGCAAAGAAGGATGAATGATCTACTTATCCAACAAGGATTAGATATTACACTAGAAGGCAAAGAGGAAAAGCCCGAATTCAAAAAAGCTGATGATTGGGCAACCGTAGATAAGAAGGCAGCTAGTGCAATCAAATTGCACTTGTCTGATGAAGTGCTAAATACTATCGACAACAAAAATAATGCATGTGGTATTTGAAAAAGACTAGAAAGTATATATGTCCAAATTTTTCATACATAAGTTATTTTTGAGAAAGTAAATTTTTACCATTCATATGAGTGAAGATAAAAATTTCTTGCTCCATTTAAATGTGTTTAATGGATTATTCATGCAGCTGGAAAAACTCGGAGAAACGATCACTGAACTAGATAAGGTTATCTTGTTTCTAAACTCGTTGTCATCTTCCTATGATAACTTGGCAGCAACCATTCTACATGGTAGAGATACCATCGACTTAAATGAGGGCATTTCAACTATCCTACTCAATGATAAGATGAGAAAGAAGCCTAAAAACCAGGGACAAACTCTTATCATGGAAAACATAAAATGAAGCCTTTATAGAGCATCGAGTAGCCGTGATAAATTAAAGTTCATGGAAAGTCCAGGAATCGATGAAAGGGTAAAAATTATAACAATTGTGGTCAAAATGGCCACTTCAAAAGCAATTGACCAAAGAAAGGTCAAGGCAAGAGTAGTGACCAGAAGAATGACGACAACACAACTGTTGTAGTGCACAATAATGATTCAACGGTTCTCTTTGTTTACGAGGAGGAGAAATACATGCACTTAACATGTCACTAGTTAGAATTGGTGGTTAACACCTCAGCATCCTACGATGCCACTCTGGGACGGTTAAGATGGGAAATACCAGTCACTCAAAGATTGTAGAGATTTTTGACGTTTATATCAAGACAAGTATCGGATGCACATTAATTATAAAAGATGTGTTACATGTACCAAATCTACAAATGAATTTTATTTCAAGGATTGCTCTAAATCAAAATAGGTATGAGAATCACTTCTCCAATATAGGAAATGGATGCTCAACAAAGGATATTGGTGATTGCTAAAGAAGTTGCTCCATACACGTTGTACAAAATAACTATTGAGACATGTGAAAGTGGATTACATGCGGTTGTAGATGACATGTCTGCTAAACTATGGCACCAGAGATTAGTCCATACGAGTGAGAACGGATTGCAGATCCTAGCCAAGAAGTCATGTATCTCCTTTTCAAAAGGTACAACTTCGAATCCCTATGATTATTATTTATTCAAAACACAACATAGGGTATCGTTTCAAGCAATTGGAAGAAAATTAAATATACTTGATTTCGTATATTCTAATGTTTTTGGTCCAATGAATGTAGAATCAATGGGAGGTGAGAAACATTTTCTCATATTTATTGATAATGCTTTACGAAAATTAAAGGTTTATTTCTTAAGAACAAAAGACTAGATATTTCAAGTTTTTCAGAAATTCCATGAACTGGTAGAAAGGCAGACAAGCAAATAAAATTAAAGCATCTCAGGACAGACAATGGAGAAGAGTATACTTCAAAGGAGTTTAAAGACTAATACTCAATCCATGGAATCAGACATGAGAAAAAAGTTCTTGGAACGCCACAACACAATGGTATAACTATAACAAGTATGCTCAAAATGGCAAAACGACCTAAGTTATTTTGGGGCGAGGCAGCTCGCACAGCCTGTTATCTGATTAACAGAAGTCCAACAGTGCCGTTGGAGTTTGACATTCTAGAGAAAATAGGGACCAACAAAGAAATGTCTCTCCCATTTGAAAGTGTTTGGATGTAAAACTTTTGTGCATGTGCAGAAGGAGGAGATAACAACACAGATGACAATTCTATTCTATGCATCTTCATATGTTAAGAAGCTAAAGAATTCGGCTACAGATTGTGGGATCCAGAAAGAAAGAAAACCATTAGAAGTAGAGATGTGATATTCAGAGAAGATATGGTCGGGAATGATAGTGATAAATCAATAAAGACCAAATATGATAATAGTACATTTACTAACATTATTACTGCTCCTACTATACCTGTACAAAATTTTTCTAGAAGATCTAAAAGAGAGATCATAGAGTCCATGAAGTATAATCGTTTGGAGTATAACCTCGTCATGAGGGGTGCTAGAGAACTTCAAGGAAATATAGTCTCATCCAGATAGAAGCCATGCAAGAAGAGATGGATTCTCTACAGAAGAATGACACATATGAACTAGTTGAACTTCCAAAAACATAAGACTGGTCAAGTGGAAACTCAGATAGATGAAAACGACAAGCTGGTCAGATACAGAGCTCGATTGATGGTAAAAAGTTTCAAATAGAAAAAATGATTTTGATGAAAGTTTCTCATATGTTGTCAAAAGGTATGAAATTCAACAAACGTTTTCCTACACTTAAGGCCACTAAGTCTAAAGTAAAAAATTACACTTCAGATGCATTTAAGGCCAAATAGGCCCGAGGTGCAACCAATGGTTTCATCCCCGTAAGGCCAATAAGTCTGAAGTGGAAAATTGCAATTCAAATACACTTAAGGCCAAAAGATCTAAAGTGCAACAAATGTTTTCCTACACTTAATGCCAATAACTCTGAAGTGAAAAATTGCACTTTTGATGCACTTAAGGCTAAAAGCAACCAACGTTTTCATGCACTTTTGGCCAAATAGGCATGAAGAGCAAATTGCCCTGAAAACAAATGTCACGACCCAAGTTTCCCTCTGTTTAGGTATCGTGATGGCACATAGTCTTACTAGGTACGCCTAACTCATACTGGAATACCACAATAAGAAATGAAATTTAATAGTCTTGAAGCAAAATTCTCTATAAAATTTATAATTCCTAAAATTCGATAGTACAAGTCATAAGCTTTATAGTGTTAGCTACCACTTCTAGATATAATTGTTCTAAAAAGAGTGAAAATAGTTGAATACAAGTAAGAAGGTGACTCCGAAGCATGTGAACACAACAACAGGTTTACCTTGAGTCTCCTCAACAATGATATGCATATCTACTATCAATCGATACCTGGGATATATATATAAAAATATGCAGAAGAGTAGCATGAGCACACCATAGCGGTGACAGGTAAGTATCAAGAATAACCTCGGTGGAGTAGTGATGAGGAATAGTCCAGACATCTACTGGTCTAATAAACTGTACAAATATAATCATTGGAGCAACGGAACATGATGTATATATAAAGACTACACGATATAATTAACAATACAGTAGTCATAATAAAGGAAGTAAACAACAAATAACAACGAAAATATCATAATAATGACATAGAAGAGCGAGCAAAATCACAAACCCAAATCCTAAAGCACAAATACAGTAAAGGTAAGCAATAACTCAGAACCTACAATAGTGTTCACATCAGGTCTTAGCCAACAAACTCCACAAAGTACCCAACCTCAGACGAACTTACAGCTCACGGGTCCCAATACATGAACCCTAACACCTGGCATCCTACGCACCATCGCACCTCATAGTCACGCTGACAACTTACTTTCTAGCTAGAGATACTCTCACGCATATGACAAGTAAATGAGGGTGTACATCTATACTTAGCAATATTAGGAGAACTTCGTATCTAATGGGAGTGTTCAACTACGTGTATGCTTGTGCAAGTGATCTAACATAGTTCCTACCAGTTAATACGCATAAGGAAAAGAACGGACAACACGTAAGATGTTTTCTCGCAACTTCTATAAGATAAAACTCATACAGGTAAGCGTACCGCAACATAATATCAAACAACAAGAATGCTCCCAGGCCATCACGAATCATCACAGCAATCCTTGACATAGCCCACCTTGTCTCGCCACGTGTGCAAATAATGACATAGTAAGTGCCCACCTTGTTTTGCCATACGTCCATCATGATGTTCCCACCTTGGCTTGCCACATGCACACCCCATATATAAGCATATATATACACACCCACGTTGACACACCACATCTGCAATATATCAATAGTAACAATAGCATGGTAGAAACCTTGTGCAACCCCATAACAACAACCGCATGACAGAAACCTCGTGCATCATAATATCAACAAACACACGACAGAAACCTCGTGAACCACCACAACAAGTACAACAACAACAACAATAACAGTATATATAAGAACACAACAATAAAATCAACTCAAGAACTTTCAATCACAAGGAGACGACAAAACTAGCTCACAAGAAATAACCACAATAGAGAATACTAAGCATAATAAGAACAACTCAACACGGGAAAAATAATATGAAGCAACGATTCCACAATATGTAATTCAACAATAAGGAAGTTAACATGAATCAAATAATTTCAAATAATAAAATATCAACTAAATATAGGATATCTAAACTTTTTTTAAGGTTGGGAAAATTACGAAGAATATACAACAATTTTAATTAAGGATGAGCAGCGGGAAAATAAACATAACCTCAATCAAGACTAAATAATTTCAGGAGAGAAAATAATGATTTCCAATAAGGACAGGCAATTATGAAAGATAGCATGACAATAGAAAAGGTAAAAATCTTCAATTAAGAAAAATAAGAGTCAAATAGGCAATAAGAATGAATCATAAGCAATTAATTCCAATTAGAACATGTAGAGGTAAAACTAGTAAGTGAAAAACTCAAGCATATCAAGTACACATTCATACATAGTGAATATAAGGACCTAAAAACCCTAAAAGGCCAATTTTTTCACCAATAAGTCTGAACGCACTCGTCACATTGCGTAGACAAATTACAATCAACATAGAAAACTCAAATCCTAAGGGAAAGTTCCCCACACAATGTTAGGCAAGTTACTTACATCAAAAAGGACAAACCAATATTCTAAAATGCATTTCCTGAGTGAAAAGACCTCTGGACAGCTCAAATCTAACCAAATTAACTTCAATGCACAATTAAAACACATAAAAACTATTCCGGATCATAAAGTCTCAATCTTTAATAAAATCCAAAATCAGTGCAAAAGTCGACCCCCCGAGCCCGCACCTTGGAACCCAACAAATTTTACAAAACCTGAATACCTATTCCGATACGAGTTCAACCATATAAAGTTTATTTAATTCTAATACCATT
Organism: Nicotiana noctiflora; assembly: GCA_032618575.1. Classification (NCBI taxonomy): domain Eukaryota; kingdom Viridiplantae; phylum Streptophyta; class Magnoliopsida; order Solanales; family Solanaceae; genus Nicotiana; species Nicotiana noctiflora. Next base: position 171,500 of record JASVEL010007430.1, read on the forward strand.
TGGTCCCTCAAATCATGATTTTTCATTTTAGGAATTTTCTTCAAAACCCTACATTTTTTCAAACCCAAAACACAAATTAAATGATTAAAATAAAAATAAAATCATGGAATATGTTAGATTCTAGTTGAAGAATACCTACCAAATCGATTTGTGTGAAAATTCCTCAAAGAATCGCTCAAAACCGAGCTCCACAAGTCAAGATATGAATAAAATGGTCCAACCCTCGATTTGGGAATATATTTTGCCTGCTCAGGGGCTGTTCTTCGCGTTTGCGACCCTTCTCTCACATTCGTGATGAATAAATTCCTCATCAGCGATTTTTAAACTCATTCCAGACAGCCTTTAGTATAATGGCCATAATGTTTTGCACTCAACCCCAAATGACAGATTGTTTGATGTTCTGAAAACTAAACACCAAGGGCTATAGTTTCATAAGTTTCACATTTTTTGAGTCATTATTGTATTGGAAAAAAGTTTTTATGATATGGAATGACACGTGGATCGGTCAAAGGGTCAGCGGACAATAATTAATTGAAAGACACGAGAAGAAGAACTAAAAAATAGGCACGGGGCGCAATTCAGATATGAGTCTCGTACTTGTTTAAAGCGAAGCGGGGTGCAATTTTGATGACAAAAGATATGGAGAGAGAAAATCGAACTGATACGAAAAGCAGTTTAGACACAGATCTCGTATCAATTTAAGACATTTAAGGCTAACGGATCAAAAAACATTTAAGACATGGATCTGAAGACAAAAAGGAGTCCAAATTCAAGTATTAAAATATCTTATACGTTAGGAAAATAGTATTTAATAGGAATGATTGTATAACAGCTTATTTAATGATATTTATTACTCATAATTGTCTCATTAAAGCTTAGGTATCATTCCTTTACCTAGAATCAACTATAAAAGGAGGAAGTCTCATCATCTGTAAAGACGAATCATTACTGACATCATATTGAAATACAATTTTCTTTGTTGTTTATTCTTATTAACTGTAACGACCCGGCCGGTCGTTTTAGAAAATTACGCCCCAATCCCCAATTTAACTGTTCCCATAAGTTCATTTCTGAAATTTGGAGCGTTTTGGGACACTTAGTCCCTAAATGGGAGCTTTAAAGTTAGAAAATAGTCTGTAGTCAGAACAACGTTAAGACAACCTCGGAACGGAAATCCGATGGTTCCATTAGCTCCGTTAGGTGATTTTGGGGTTGGGAGCGCGTTCGGAATGTATTTTGGAGGTCCGTAGCTCAATTAGGCTTGAAATGCCGTAGTTTGAAATTTTGGCGAATCCGAAGGTTAGGTGAGATTTTGATCCGGGGGTCGGAATGGAATTCCGATAATTTCTGTAGCTTTGTAATGTGATTTTGGGTTTGTCCGCAAATTTGCAGGTCATTCGGAAGTCGTTTGGTGGGGTTTTAGATCGAATGTGAAATTCGGAGAGTTTTAAGAAATTTAGGCTTGAATTCGATGTGAATTATGAGTTTTGATGTTGTTAGACGTGTTTTGAGGATTGGAACAAGTTCGAATAAGGTATTAGGATGTGTTGGTGTGTTTGGATGAGGTCTTGGGGGCCTCGGGGTGGTTTCGGATGGTTAAACGGGAGAAAATCATGGAAATTGCAGGTTTAGGAATTCTGCCTCTGTTGTTTTCGCCCCTGCGGAAATGGAACCGCAGAGGCGAGTCCGTTGAAGCGGAAATTGGAGCGCGGAAGCGGACTGGAGCGCAGGGGCGGTCCTTGTCCGCATAAGCGGCATCGCGGGTGCGAGGATGGGGACCGCAGAAGCGGTCAGGAGACGAGTTGGGGAATTTCGCAGAAGCGGACAAGCCTCCGCTTAGGCGAGTCCGCAGAAGCGGACTGCTGATCGTAGGAGCGGACCTTTGTCCGCAGGAGCGGCCTCGCGGAAGCGGCTTTAGGCTCGCAGAAGCGGAATGGGCCAGCCAGGCCTGGGCTTCGCAGAAGCGACAAAATGTCGCGGAAGCGGATCCGCAGAAGCGGAAACTAGTCCGCAGAAGCGAAAATCGTAGAAGATTAATTGTATCAGAAGTTAGAAAATTTCAGAAAACATTTCACATTGGGGTCTCGGCTTAAGAGGCGATTTGGGCAATTTTTGAGGGAGATTCAAGGGAAATCATCAGGTAATCAACTATGGACTCATCTTATGATTAGTATTGGTAATATTATGCAATTATATCATGAAAATGGAGGAATTTGGGGTAATTTATGTAGGATTTAGCCCTAGGCTTGAACTTTAGAAAATCAAGGTTTTGAATGGGCAAATGGAGTCCGAATTTGGTAAATCTTATAAGCTTAGACTCGTATTGAGACGAGGGTTCCGAATATGTAACTTTCGTGAATTTTCAATAAGCGTACCGAAAGTCGGGTTTTGGCAACTTGTGGGTTTTGGCGTATTTTGAGTTGTTTTGATTGGGTAATGCCCAATTGACCTATTTTGATATGATTCTCTTGATTTTTATCAGATACTACACTTGTGGAGGCCGACATTCACGGCAAGAGAGTTGTTTCATAGCGGTTTTGTACCGGAGTCGAGGTAAGTGGCTTGTCTAACCTCGTGTGGGGGAATTTTCACCCCTAGGATATTATGTGATAGTTTAAATGCCTTGTACGCGAGGTGACGGGCGTGTACATGCGCTGGTTGTTGAATACATACTTTATTTAAAATGTTCGATGAGTGATATTCCTGTCTTTAGCTATTAATTTGATATTTTACCCGGTAGTGGTTAGAAAAGCATGATTAGGTAGTACTTAACTGTTTAGTTGCCTAATTGCCTTATTTGAACTTCTTGATAATTATTGGCACTATTTTTCGGTGAAGTTATAGTTAAGCATAATTATTCTCTCTGTGGATTCCTTTATTTGCTGTGCTTGTGGACTGCGGGTTCGATTCCTGGAGACCCAAGGCTGTGAGTTCGATTCCTCGAGACCCGGAGTGATATTGGTAGGGACTACAGGTTCAATTCCCGAGATCTTGAGTTATTGGTATGGACTGCGGGTTCGATTCCCAAGATCCTGAGTTATTGGCAGGGACTACGGGTTCGATTCCCGAGATCCTGAGTTATTTGTAGGGACTGCGGGTTCGATTCCCGAGATCCTGAGTTATTTGTAGGGACTGCGGGTTCGATTCCCGGAGATCCCGAGTTATTGATTATTTATCGAGACATGGGCTGCGGGTTCGATTCCCGGAGACCCAGAGGTACTGTCAATGGGACTGTGGGTTCGATTCCCATAGGTCCTGGACTTGTTTTATTGAGTTGGTTATTTGTTGTTAGCTTAAATTGTAGACGATTGCAATAATCATCTTATTGTTGTTATTTCGGAAATTATTATTCATTTAAACTGCTTATTATTGTTATTATCATTGTATTATTGTTTCTCAGTAGGGCCCTGACCTTCCTCGTCACTACTCCATCGAGGTTAGGCTTGGCACTTACCGAGTACCGCCGTGGTGTACTCATGCTACTCTTCTGCACACTTTTGTTGTGCAGATCCAGGTACATCAGGACAGGCTCATATCAGGTGATTCAGCAGCGCTTTGGGAGACCTCGAGGTATGATCTGCTACGTCCGCGGATCCGGAGGCCTTCCTTCTATTCTAGTGCTAGTAGATGTCTTTCCTTCACTCCGTTGTTAGATACTCCTTTTACATAGAGCTATAATTGTATCATCTCTTTTAGTCTGTGTCACCCGTGGGATTCCGGGTCTTGGTAGTGTTTTAAACAGTGTATTTGACTGGTGTATGTGCCAAGCGGAACGGATTACATTCCTTTCATCTTATTTTTCCACTAATTCTTATTAAATGTTCATAAACCGGTATATTCCGCAACGTGTTAGGCTTACCTAGTCATGGGGACTGGGTGCCATCACGACATGTCCATGATTGGTGGACTAGGGTCGTGACATTAACGAAAGCCTATTATACTTTTTGGTCTCTTGATTATCATTAACCCAATTTCTTATCTTAAATTCTAAGTTTGACCGAATTTTCACATTCTGGTTAAACAAATTGGTTCCATTACCGGGAATCTGATATTCTATTCTTACCAAAAGTCACATTCTACTCATTGTTAACATCATGTCAAACACCAACAACAACAATAACAATGTTGTTGAAAACCAAACCCATCAGGTTCAAGGGGATTTACACAACGTTGACGTAATTTATTCCCCCAAACTTCTCCACGTCAATCTCGTGAAGATACTCTTGCACCAATATCACATGCTGATGAACAAGGGCAATCAGAACATGTTGAGGGGCCAGAGAAAGCTCTGCAAAGAATAATTGATGCACGGGTTAGCCAAGCTCTTCAAGCGTTAGTTAGCCAGTTAACTGTTGCACCACTAACTCCTTCCCCCAATAATAATACACTGGAGAATCCTTGTTCTGGCCTTGATAATACAAACGAAAGATCCCCCAGTGAACCATGAGAAATGGATACAGGTAATGCAATTAATTCTTATTTACAAAATTTGGTACTAACCTTGCAGTCACATCTCAAGGAGCAAAGCGAGTAGATCGAGCAAATACCGGTTGTTCCTCCAATAATCAAAGGGATAGATACGGATAAATATTCTTAGCAACCTTGGAAACCAAATGCAGGTCCTCTTCCTATCCCGAAGAAGTTTAAAATGCCTGACATTTCAAAATATGACGGTACAACCGACCCACGAGATCATGTGGCAGCGTTTACTACAAGTGTCAAAGGGAATGACTTAACCAAGCAAGAAATTGAGTCTGTATTGGTCAAAAAATTTGGAGAAACACTTACAAAGGGTGCACTAACCTGGTATTCTCTCTTGCCTGAAAATTATATTAATTCTTTTGCTGAGCTTGTAGATTCTTTCATAAAAGCGCACTCAGGAGCACAAAATATTGAAAAAAGAATGGGGTAAGATTAAACAAACAGACACGGAGTTACTCAGATATTTCGTTGATAGGTTTCAACTTGAACGAATGACTTTACCTCGGGTACCAGATAATTGGGCTGCAATAACTTCTGCAAGTAATTTGAACGACAAAAGGTCAGAAGCCATGAGAAAGCTTACGAAAGCCTTCGTGAATTTCCTACAACCACTTGGAACGATGTTTACAACTGGTACAATACAAAACTTAGAATTGAAGAAGATACCGTACCTCAACATCATCATGAGGAAAGGAGCAGATCCAGAAGGTCCGAAGCTGAAAAAAGATCAGGTAAGAATATATACGATCTATATTTGGGCCCTGTAGGAAAATATTCACGAACAAAACAAGAAAATCAACGATATGATAAAAAATCGAGAAACAGAAAATCCGGTTCTTTCTCAAGATTCAGAAATGATAGAAGCAGGCAGGAGCCACGTGATGACGATGGAAGTTTGAAGGAAAGATTTGGTGGGTACAATTTCAATGTCACCACCTCCGAGCTCGTAGCTATTTTGCAAAGCATGGGAGATAAGGTACGGTGGCCGAAGAAGATGTGTTCAAATCCGAACAAACGCAATCCAGATCATTGGTGTGAGTTTCATAATGATCACACGCATAAGATTTCAGAATGCCAATTTCTACAGAGTGAAGTAGATCACTTATTGAAACAGGGCTATCTCACTGAGTTATTTAATGAGAAAGGAAAGCAGGCTTACATGAAAAACAGACAAGAACCACCAAAACCACCATCACCAAAAAGAATAGTGAATGTCATCAATGGAGGAGAGGATATCTACGGAGTAACGTACACCACTTCAAATAATATTTCTAAAATGGTGATTACACACGGGAAGCGAGTATGCCAAACCTTAGATCATGAAAGCATGAGTTTTGATGATGTAGATACGGAAGGAATAATTACTCATCACAATGATGCACTGGTTATATCCTTACTTGTACACGACAGTAATGTAAAACGAGTTTTAATTGATCCAGGAAGTTCTGTCATCATCATTTTACTAAGGGTGTTGCGGTAAATGCAAGCTGTAGATAAAATGATACCCAAAGCACATACGTTGTCAGGCTTCAACAATTCAAGCGTGATAACGAAAGGTGAAGTAATTTTAACAACTTATGTTGCAGGTGTTACTAAAGAAACTAAATTTCAGGTAGTTGAGATGGAGATGGCCTACAATATAATTATGGGGAGACCATGGATCCATGATATGGACGTTGTCCCATCAACTTTGCATCAAGTTATCAAGTTTCCATCACCCTAGGGTATATGTCAAATTCGAGGGGATCAACAAACATCCAGGAGTATCAATGTTGTGGCAGATACGAGTGCCGTAGGTAAAGAAAAATAGGAATTATAGGGAACAGTTGGAGGCGTCAGCAATCAAACTTCAACTGAAAAACGAACTTAGACTCGAGACCTGATGTAATTTAGGAACCCGAAGAAAACGATAACATCAAAATGACAATAGAGGAGCTCGAAGCACTAGTACTATTTGAACAATGGCCTGAAAGAAAAGTTTACATAGGGGTTAATCTTAAGCCAGACATGCGAGGTATGTTAATTGAATTTTTAAAAACTAATGTGGATTGTTTTGCTTGGTCCCATGCTGATATAAAAGGTATACCACTGACGTATTAACTCATAAACTCAACGTGGATCCGTCTTTTGTTCCAATCAAGCAGAAGAAAAGAAAGCAAGGAGCTTTCAATAATGAAGTAATTCAAGATGAGGTTCAAAAATTACTAGAAATTGGGTCAATCCAGGAGCTAAAATATCCTGATTGGTTAGCCAACACGGTGGCCGTACCTAAGAAGAATGGTAAGTGGCGAGTTTGTGTGGATTATACAGATCTAAATAAAGCTTGCCCGAAAGATTCTTTTCCTTTACCCCATATAGATCAAATGATAGATGCTACTGCAGGTCATGAACTTCTAAGTTTTTAGATGCATATTCGGGGTACTACCAAATTAAAATGCACCCCAGTGATGAAGAAAAGACTTTTTTCATCACAGACGGGGGGACTTACTATTACAAAGTAATGCCCTTTGGTCTAAAAAATGCTGGAGCAACCTATCAAAGGTTAGTCACTAAAATGTTTCAAGAACATTTAGGAAAAACTATGGAGGTATATATAGACGATCTGCTCGTCAAAACCCAGTATTCTACCGATCATATTTCTCATTCATCTGTTATATTTAAAATTTTACGTAAATACAATATGAAACTCAACCTAGAAAAATGCGCATTTGGAGTAGCCTCAGGTAAATTTTTGGGATTTCTTGTTTCTAACCGTGGTATTGAGGTAAATGCTTCTCAGATTAAATCAATCGAAGAAATACTCGATATCCTTACAAATAAAAAGGAGGTTCAAAGATTGACTGGAAGAATCGCGGCCCTAGGGAGATTTATTTATAAATCTTTAGAAAAATGCTTCAAATTTTTCTCGGCACTTAAGAAGCAGGATTATTTCGAGTGGAATGAAGATTTCCAACGAGCCCTTAAAGATCTGAAAATATATTTGTCAAATCCCCTCTATTGGCAAAACCAAAAGAAGGCGAAAAGCTACTCATTTACTTGGCAGTTTCAGAAGTAACGGTAAGTGTTATTTTAGTTCGTGAAGACCAAGGTAAACAATATCCTATTTATTATGTAAGTAATACTTTGCTAGATGCTAAGACAAGGTATCCGCAGCTGGAAAAGTGCATTAGCTTTGATCATGGCATCTAGGAAATTAAGGCCTTATTTTCAGTGTCATCCTATTATTGTAGTTACAGCTTTCCCATTACGAAATAGTTTGCATAAACATGAACTGTCAGGTAAATTAGCAAAATGGGCTATAGAATTAAGTGAATATGAAATAATTTATCAACCTAGAACTGCTATCAAATCCCAAATACTCGCCCATTTCGTAGCTGATTTTAGCCAAGGAATGCATTTAGAGTAGAAAAAGAGTTACAGGTTTTTAATGGTGCAAACCCGGGGATTTGGACTTTATTTACTAATGCTTCATCTAATGTAAAAGGGGTAGGCTTAAGAATTGTTCTTATACCACCTACGGGTGAAACAATTAGACATGCTATAAAATGTCATCCTATAACTAATAATGAAGCAGAGTATGAAGTTGTGATTACAGGTTTGGAATTGGCACTTGAACTCGGCATCAAACAAATTATAATCAAAAGTGATTCTCAGCTAGTAGTAAATCAAATACCGGGGACTTATGTAGCCAGGGAAACAAGAATGGATGAATACCTCGAAAAGGTACGAGAATTGGTAAGATAATTCGAAACTTGGAAGGTAACACAGATCCCAAGAGATGAAATTGCAGAAGTTGATGCTTTGTCTAACCTCGCATCTGTGGCAGACGTAGCGAACGATGCAAATGCTTGGATTGTACACTTATTTCATTCCATTCTCGAACCTGATAAGAATGAGGTAAATTTTGATCATTTAACATGGGATTGGAGGAACGAAATTGTTGCCTTTTGCAGTATGGAACCGTCCCTAATGACAAAACAAAGGCTCATGCATTACGTAAGTGTGACGACCCAAAGAGTCATCACTTGTTTATTAATCATTTCGAGCTTCTGAGGTCTTGAAAACCTCATTTATAGTTGCCTCGATTTGTGTGCACAGTTCGGGCACGAAGCTGGAAAATTTTTATGTTGAAATATGTGAAATATGTGAAAAAATTGAAGAATTTTGATATTAATATTGATATGGTTGACTTTGGTCAACATTTTTGGTAAATGGACCCGGACCCGTGGTTTGACGGTCTCAGAAAATCCGTAGAAAAATATGGAACTTGGGCGTATGCCCGGAATTGAAATCCGAGGTCTAGAACCCCGGTAAAAGAATTTTTCTGTTAAATTGTTTTCTGAAAATGATTAAGGAAAATGAAACTGAATTTTGATTAAAAAGTACTGGTATCGGGCTCGTATTTTGGTTCCGACACCCGGTACAGGTCATATATATTGGTTAAGCGCTTCCTGTAAAGTTTGGTTGAAAACGGACGTCGTTTGACGTGTTTCGACCTTAAATTGGAAATTTTGAAAGTTATGAAAATTTGAAAGAATTCTTGAGTTTTAAGGCTCAATTCATGGATTTTGATGTTATTTTAGCGATTTGATTGCGCAAGCAAGTTCGTATGATGTTTTTGAGTTAGTGTGCATATTTGGTTTGGAGCCTCGAGGGCTCGGGCTTGTTTCGGATAGGCATCGGGGTGGTTTTGGACTTAAGAAAAACTGCAGAAAATCTGCAGCAGGCAATCCTTCTACGCGTTCGCGTCCAGGTGGTCGTGTTCGCGATGGCCAACTTCTTTTCTTCAACGCGTTCGCGTCCTTCTGGTCGCGTTCGCGATGCCCAGCTGTTTCCCTTCATCGCGATCGCGTACTACTTCACGCGTTCGCGTAGTGTAAATTTGAGCCAACCCTTTTTCTCTACGCGTTCGCGTGGACAAGCTCGCGTTCGCGTAGGCTAACCTGTAAACCGCATAATTTTCTTCTTCGCGTTCGCGTCAAGCCCCACGCGAACGCGATGGGTAAAACTTCTTCTTCATCGCGAATGCGACCGGGGTGTCGCGAACGCGATGAACAAACTCATGCCCAGTGAATTTAAGTCAGAAAACAGAACATAAACGGGATAAAAATCCCATTTCTGTTCAACTCTCTCCTCCACAGCCCCTTGGACGATTTTTGAGCGATTCTTCATCAAACTTCTTGGGTAAGTGATTCTTAACTCCTTTTATTCATTTCCCGTCAATATTATTTGAATTCCTAAGCCTAAATAGGTGTAAATGGGTAGAAAAACTAGAGAATTGAGTATAGTAAGGGTTTTCAAAGAATTTGCGATCTAGACTTCGTTTTGGAGTCGAACTTAAGAACAAATTGTATATTTGAACTCATGGATGATTGGGTGAACTTATTTTGGTTCGAAACTTGAGTTTCGATTATGTGGGCTCGGGGTCGATTTTTACTATTCCGGGCAGAATGTTGTAAAAATCATATTTAACAATATGAACTAGTTTGTTAAGTAGAATTGATGATATTAAATCAATTGTGTATAGATACGATTGGATTGGAGCCAAATTTGAAAGGAAAAGGCATTGCTACGGATTGAATCGTTCGTAAACTTTCGAGGTAAGTGTTTGTTCTATCCTAGCTTGAAGGAATAGGAATTTAGTTATGTATAAATTGTTGATTAAGAGTTATTGGTGTCACACCGTTAATGGAGATAAAATCATCGAATTATTATCAATTATTGGTTCAAAACCGGTAATTATAAATATTGTTGATGCAGAGATTATTAGTTAAATGCCGGTAATGTATATATTTATGAATTGGGATCGTGTGGCGCGCCGACCACTTATATGATAAGAAATGGGATCGTGTGGTACGCCGACCACAAAGTGATTTAAATCTTGGCATTGGCCATAGTTGCCGGTAGCCTATTGATATATTTGGGAGCGGGTGGTACGCCTACCACAAGATATAATCTATTGATATAGTTGGGAGCGGGTGGTATGCGTACCACAAGATATAATTACTGTCATAGTTGGGAGCGGGTGGTACGCCTACCACGAGATATGAAATGAAAAAGAAATTGAGACATGAAAGTAAGATTTATTCTGTTGACTAGATTACTATGGATATCATGAGTTATTGATTGTTATTTCAGAGCAGAATCTCTCCTTATAAATGTTTTGTGTATATATATATATATATATATATATATATATATATATATATATATATATATATATATATATATATATATATATATTGCAACTGTACAGGTTTATGTGGGTGACTGACCTTAGTCTCGTCACTATTTCGCTGGGATAGGCCAGGCACTTACCAGCACATGGGGTCGATTGTGTTGATACTACACTCTGCGCTCTTTTTGCGCAGATACAGGTTACGGACAGCAGCAGCGGCAGTAGCACGATTGTGGATTTTTCCGACTACCGAGACTACGAGGTAGCCTTGCAGGCGTCCGTAGGACCCGTTGTCTGTTCTATCTATGTATTTCATTCTGTTATCTCATATATTCGAGATAAACAGCTCTCGTGTTTCTTTCAGACAATTGTGTGTATTATTCTTAGAAGTTCGTGAGTATTGTGACACCAATCTTGGGTAGTGTATTATGTTTGGGTTTTATTTATCATATTTGATAAGATTGACTAAGTCTTCCGCTAAGTTTAATTATTTCGCTGTAAATTATATGTTGTTAATCCAAGTTTTTAAGAAGAGATTTGTAACTAATGAAAAATATAAGAAACAGTTGGCTTGCCTAGCTTCCACTAGTAGGCGCCATCACGACTCCCGATGGTGGGAAATCCGGGTCGTGACAAGTTGGTATCAGAGCACTAGGTTGCACAGGTCTCACAACTCACGAACAACCTTAGTAGAGTATGAAGGATCGGTACGGAGACGTCTGTATTTATCCTCCAGAGGCTACGGAGTTAGGAAAATATTCCCTTTATTCTTTCCGGTCGTGCGACTTGATCTTTTAAATGTTAATTGAACTTCTACTCTGTTCTTCCGCAGATGGTAAGGACACGTGCATCCTCATCTACTGACCAGCAGCCCGAGGTCCCAGCAGCGGCAGCTCCCGCTAGGGGTAGAGGCCGAGGTCGAGGTCGTCCTAGACGACAAGGTAGGGGCAGAGCTCAGCCCCGAGCAACGACCCAAGTGACAGAACCTCAGGCTCATATCGAGGAGGAGGTTCCAGTCCCAGCAGCTCCAGTAGGCCCAGCTCAGGTCCCAGGAGGAGTTATATTTTCACCGGATCTTCAGGATGCTTTGGTTCGGATAGCGGGTTTTATGGACAATATCACCAGAGCAGGTTTATTACCAGTAGCACCAGCCACTTCTCAGGTTGGAGGAGGTAATCAGACTCCTACTATGCGCACTCCGGAGCCAGTAATTCCCCAGGCTCAGGTTCCTGTGATTCAGCCAGTTGATGCAGCTCAGCCTGTTATTGTGACTCCGTCTAAAGAGGGTGCAGCTATGTCCGCTGACGCGTTTTGGAGATTGGACAGGTTTACCAAGCTGTTTACTACCACATTCTGTGGCACTCCTTCAGAGGATCCACAGGATTTCCTATATAGCTGCCACGAGGTTCTCCGTACTATGGGCATTGTGGAGACTAATGGTGTGGACTTTGCTACTTTTCGATTATCCGGTTCTGCCAAGACTTGGTGGGGGGATTACTGTCTATCCAGGCCAGCGGGATCATCATCTTTGACTTGGGGGCAATTTGCAGAATTATTCTTGGAAAATTTCCTTCCAGCAACTCAGCGGGAGGCTCTGCGCAGACAATTTGAGCGTCTTCATCGGGGTTCTATGTCTGTCACACAGTACGAGACTAGGTTCGTGGACCTGGCTCGTCATGCTATTATCATACTTCCCACAGATCGGGAAAGGGTGAGAAGGTTTATTGATGGCTTGAATCAGGCCAATTCGACTACAGATGGCTTTGGGGGCAGGAACTGAAATCACTTTTCAGGAGGCGGCTAATGCAGCCCGCCGGATCGAGATGGCTCTGTCACAGGGAGCAAGACATGGATCGGATAAGAGATCTCGTAATTCGGGTAGATTCAGTGGTACCTCGTCTGGAGATAGAGATTATCATGATAGAGGCCATCCTCCTAGGCCTTATGAGTCAGCTCTTCAGATTTCTCATGATGCTCCTGGTGATCGTAATTCTCAGCCACGCTACTCTGACCAGCAGCCTATTAGTGCACCACCACTTCGCTATTTTCAGCAGTCGAGGGCTTGTTTTACGTGCGGTGATCTTAGGCACATTGCAAAATATTGCCCTCGAGTTTCTGACAGATCTCAGTAGCAGGGTTCTCGTGCCATGATTCAGGCCCCAGTTCCCCCACAGCCTGCCCAGCCAGCTAGAGGCGGGGGTAGAGGGCATAGAGGTGGAGGTAGAGGTCATAGAGGTGGAGCTCAGACCGATAGAGGTAAAGACTAGCCAGCAGCCGATCGTCCTAGAGATATTGCTCAGGGTGGTGGGGCACAGCCCCGATGTTATGCACTTCCCGCCAGACCAGAGGCTGAGTCTTCTGATGCCGTCATTATAGGTATTATTTTGGTTTGTGATAGAAAGGCATCAGCATTATTTGACCCTGGGTCTACATATTCGTACGTGTCTTCCTATTTTGCACCATACTTGATTCAGCCCAGTGATCCACTGAGTATTCCTGTTCATGTGTCTACACCAGTAGGCGATTCTATTGTGGTTGATCGAGTTCATCGGTCATGTATTATAGTAATCGAGGGTCTTGAGACCCGTACTGATTTATTGCTCCTAAATATGGTGGACTTTGATATTATATTAGGCATGGACTGGCTATCTCTGTCACACCTCTTTTTTACGCACCCGCAAGGGTGCAAAGAGTTTTTCCAATTAAAGGACAATTGAGATGGGATTTATTTTAATTATTTCGGAGTCGCCACTTGGGAGATTTATGGTGTCCCAAGTCACCGGTTAAATCCCGAATCGAGGAAAAGAATGACTCTATTTAACAGTCCGCGAACCAGAAATCCGGATAAGGAATTCTATTAACCCGGGAGAAGGTATTAGGCATTCCCGAATTCCGTGGTTCTAGCACGGTCGCTCAACCGTCGTGTTTGGCTTATCTATCCTGCTTTTTACAATTATGTACTTAGTGCAAGTTAATATCCCTTTACCGCTTTTATTATTGGTTGTGATTTACGAAAGAGAAAGTTGCTTAAAAATATGCTTTCGAATCACGTCACATGAAATGCACCCGGATCCTCGACATATTCTTATTCAACATTTCGGGGTTTGGATTTGGGTCGCATGAAATGCACACCCGTATTTAAAAGGTAGAACTAAAATATGCGCCCGGATCGACTACTTATTTACACTGTTGAGAAAGGCGTGATATTCGTCAAGAAACAACGCATCTCAAAATCGAAGTATTTTATATGTACATTTATGACGGCTATGCGATTAGTGTAACTATTGGGCGAGGCGCACCTTTAATTCAAATCTAAAGCGAACTACATCCCAATGTATTTTACTTAAGAGTTGATTCCAAATTATTCAAAACTTGCTACGAACCACACCACATGAAATGCGCCTGTGGTTCCTGACACGCTTTGTTTACTCTTGCCCAAAATTGGGGTCGGGTCACATGAAATGCGCCCCCGACTCTTTTTAATCTAATTACGTCATTCCGTTGAGTAACAACTCCCTAGCTAATCTTGCTTTTAGCGTAAGGTCTAACGTTAACAGATTTGGAGATTACACACACTAGCAGAGAAGATTGAATAGAGATACAACGGACTAATTCAGGTTTACGTGCTTATTCAACGACAGTGTATCTTTGGCCTAGCTACACTTTTCCATAACCAAAACTAGCAATACAAGCTTAATTGGAGAATAACAGAATGTAATTAAACATAAGAACTTTAGGCGACTACATGTTTCCATAGACTTTATGCATAAGCTTCAAACTTCATTCTTTCGAACCAAGGAACTACAATAACAGAGGTGTGTACCTGGAATGCGGAAGAACAAGGAAGAGTGAGCAATGGCAATGCAGCAACAGTAACAGGAACAGTAACAGCAACAGTAAACCAGTAACCAATAGACCAGCAATCAAATAGACCAACAACCAACGAAAATAATGAAACAACAGCAACAACCAACCCAGGCAGCAATACTATAGACCAGCCAGCAACCAACAATGGAACCACAGCACCAAATCAACCCAGGCAGCAACACAACATACCAGCCCGCAACACAAACGACCAAGAGCAACAACACTACTGACCAAACAGCACCAAATGAACACCACAGCAACAACAACTAATGGCAGCCCTCAACTAAACCAATAGCAACTCAAGGGCTACCACAACACTTCAACAATGGTCAACACAGCAGTAGCATACACGACTGAGATGTTCCAACAGCAATGAAGACACAACAAACAACAACAATGTCTAACAGCAACAACACTAGACCAAGAACCCCGATACTGGACAAGCAGCACCAAATGAACAAGAGCAGCAACACAAACGACCAAGAGCAGCAAATGAACACTGCCACCAACAGCAAAACACAACCACAACACACGAAAGTCTAATAGCTCAGCCACTGAATCAAAACACACGAAACAGTGACCCCAGAACCAATGAAACAGTAGCCTTTCTCTGTATCTTTCTATATGTGTACCGAAATGTATGCTTGCTGTCTATTTTCTCCCTAAGCTCTCTCTAGCTATGACTCTGTTTTTTCCAGGTATATGCCTGTTATCACTGTTTTATCTCCTCTCCAGGTACTCTGAAAAATGTCCCCTCTTTACTCTCAGATTGTCTCCCATCTTATAGCTGACCAGCAGCCCCTAAGGTTACCCCTACCCTGACTCCCCAACCCATCATATTCTCTGCAAACCCACTATCTACTGTCCAATGTATGGACTCCAGCATTAAACAATAAGGCTGGTGGCAGGGCATCAGTGGGATACCCTGTTGTGCAGGTTCCACTAGCCCTTTTATGGGCAAGTGATTAAATAATTAATCTCAATTAAATCCTAACTCTGTAACCAATTAACTCTTAATCCAGATTTAAACAAGCAACCAAATCCCACACTTGTGCATTGCATACGGGCAGGCCAGGGCAAATTATACAAACAAATTGAATTGTTGACGATATTAAACGAACTAGGCATTGAATTCAAACAACAATTGGTAAAGAATAGGAATCGACCACATAAAAGGTCTGTTGAAGGAGGAGAATAGATCAACTGATATGAGAAATTAATAACAGATAAAAATCGAAACACAAACCAAAACAAGCACATATGTTCACACAATTGAATTGAATTGACCAGAGAATGAATGGATACCTCATAAGAAAACTGCCGACCCAGGCTTTGAACCAAAATTTGTGAACTATTGAAGCCAAACGGGCTTTAATCAAGATGTTCTCGATTGAGAACACCTAGACTAAAGTCCCTTGGACTTCAATTGTGGCTAACCCGGCTCGAATTGGGTTTCTTCAAAAACTAGGGTTCTTGGGCTCGGATTTGGGGCTTTTGCATTTCTGGTTAGATTCGAGGTAAACGAAAACCGGCGGGGGTACGAGGGAGGCCATGGGAGGGTTTGGGGTGAGTTTGGGGTGATTTAGCATTGGTTCGAGTTTGACTCGAATCTTCAAATGAAGATTCGAGGAGCTCCGGCATGATTCGAGGTTAGTGGAGGCTGGGTTCGTGATGGGGGAGGTGAGGGGAAGGTTTTGGCATTGGTTTGGTGGTGATTGGCCTACCGGAACCGCCGTGAGGCGATTTCCGGCAGGCGGGGCACGGCGGCGTTACGCTAGGTCTCTGAGAGCTCCTGAGGGAGATGAAGGGAGAGGGGGGGTCTGGCTTGGGGGGGGCGGGGTATGGAATGAGTTTATATATGTTTTGGAGAAGTTAAATCCTGATCGTTGGATCAAACTTGATCAACGATCAGGATCTCCTCACTTAAACCAAACGGCGTCGTTTGGTTAAGTCATAGGCTGAGTGTATGTTGGAATTAAAGGATTAATCCGGGCCGTTGGATAATAAAATCCAACGGTCCAGATCGAATGCCACAATGATAGATGCTGGACGGATTGGGATTCGTTTGGGCCTGGTTTTCCTGGACTAAACTATGGCCCAATTTGATCTCATTATTACACATATATATATGTACATGTATATATATATATATATATATATGCATACAATTAACCCACACAATTATATATCACCTAAAAATGTAAATCACATGACTTCGATATCAAACACTAAAAATGCAAAACTTAGCATATATTTTTTTGTATTTTTAATTTAAATAAATAAACGTGCACACAAAAGATAAAATAACACAAAATCACAAAAATCATACCCAACACGAAACTATTTTTATTTTTGAATTTTTTGGGAGTACTTCTCAAGTAAGGCAAAAATCACGTGCTCACAGCTGCCCCTCTTTGCGCGTAAACACGCAGAGTTTTCGTGCAAAGATAAATGAGCGGATATAAGCGATTTTTGCCCATTCGAACACTCCGTATGAAGCATTTTGGAAAAGTTTTGACCGAACCTTGCTTCAAAGGTCTCCTACATATCCCCGGCTAAAAGGGAATCAGGTCAATGTAGTTCGGGAAGTTCTGGTAGCTGGGACTACCATGACTGTTGCGATCTCGCTGTTACTGCTGTTACTGCTGTTGCCACCGCTTAGCTGATTTCCTTGTTACACCGCGCTAAGCAACAAAAACAAGAAGCTAGACTAAGTTACAGTACTACAAGTTCTTATCTATCCTTTTTAACTTGATCTTGTCGCGCTCCTTGCCATCTTGTCTGACTTGGCGTTCCTTCTGATGCTTCTTCTCTTCTTATGAACTTGGATTCATGCCGGAGATTTCTGTTACATTCTACTGCTTTCCTCTACCAAATTAAACGGATCGCCACTCCATTCTCCAGGCGGGCTGCCTGACTTCAACTACTACTTCGAAATTAAATCGCTACTCCATTCTCCGGGCGTGCTCCCTGACTTCAATTACAACTTCAAAATTAAATCGCCACTCCATTCTTCAGGCGGGCTCCCCGACTTCAACTACTTGCTTCAAAATTAAATCGCCACTCCATTCTCCGGGCGGGCTCCCCGACTTCAACTACTACTTCAAAATTAAATCGCCACTCCATTCTCAGGCGGGCTCCCCGACTTCAACTACTACTTCAAAATTAAATCGCCACTCCATTCTCCGGGCGGGCTTCCCGACTTCAACTACTACTTCAAAATTAAATCGCCACTCCATTCTCCGGGCGGGCTCCCCGACTTCAACTACAACTTCAAAATTAAATCGCCACTCCATTCTCCGGGCGGGCTCCCCGACTTCAACTACTACTTCAAAATTAAATCGCCACTCCATTCTCCGGGCGGGCTCCCGACTTCAACTACTACTTCAAAATTAAATCGCCACTCCATTCTCCGGGCGGGCTCCCCGACTTCAACTATTACTTCAAAATTAAATCGCCACTCCATTCTCCGGGCGGGCTCCCGACTTCAACTACTACTTCAAAATTAAATCGCCACTCCATTCTCCGGGCGGGCTCCCCGACTTCAACTATTACTTCAAAATTAAATCGCCACTCCATTCTCCGGGCGGGCTCCCGACTTCAACTACTACTTCAAAATTAAATCGCCACTCCATTCTCCGGGCGGGCTCCCTGACTTCAACTACTGCTTCAAAATTAAATCGCCACTCCATTCTTCAGGCGGGCTTCCCGACTTCAACTACTACTTCAAAATTAAATCGCCACTCCATTCTCCAGGCGGGCTTCCTGACTTCAACTACTACTTCAAAATTAAATCGCCACTCCATTCTCCAGGCGGGCTCCCCGACTTCAACTACAACTTCAAAATTAAATCGCCACTCCATTCTCCAGGCGGGCTCCCTGACTTCAACTACTACTTCAAAATTAAATCGCCACTCCATTCTCCAGGCGGGCTTCCTGACTTCAATTACGACTTCAAAATTAAATCGCCACTCCATTCTCCAGGCGGGCTCCCTGACTTCAACTACTACTTCAAAATTAAATCGCCACTCCATTCTCCAGGCGGGCTCCCTGACTTCAACTATAACACACTAATTTCATCCTATCTTGATTACCTTCCTTTGCCTCTTGTACCGTTTTCTTCTTCCCGCATTGCCTCTCGGGCCACCTTCTCTTCTGAATTAACCTGTCTTGGAATTGCCTTCCCCTGGGTCGTATCACTTTTTCTTCTGGCTGCTGGGGGGTATTTCGGAACTGTTTACTCGCCTGCTGGGGATGATGCTGCTGAGGAAGTATTCTTTGTTCCCTTCACCCCTCATGCTCTTCCTTCTTCCCATACCTCCTATGGGACTCGCGCTTTTGCTTCCTCGAGCCAATTATGGAATGTAATACCGCTGGAGGAATCTCGAAGCCATTTTTTCTTTTTCCAATAACTGCTGGGGATGATACCAGGCTCAAAGATCATTCCGTCTTGTGTTGCTTTCTACACTTATCCTCCGAGTCTTGCTTCCCAGAAAATTTTCGCAACAGGAGAAAATTTTCTGCCCCAGTGTGATAAACTTCTGGACGGTATGCTTTTCTGCCGTCGGACCCTCTTTTCCTGCTTTAAATCAAAAAAAAATTGTTAGTTTCGAAATGCCGCGAGTGGTCGTGCCACTCTTGTTGAGGCCATTTTCTTTTCTCTTTCAGCTGCTTGGCCTCTCTCGAACTTTGAAGGCGACGTTGACGCTTGCTGGGGACGGTGCTCTTTCCACGAAAGACCTCTCATCTTTCCTTTTATTCCAATCTTTGGTTTGATCCGACTCTTTTTAGCCGGTGATCTGTTGCGTGAAATCATCTTTCGGACATGCCACATGTGTCCATCACACTTCATAATTCTTGCGAACCTTCCACTCAGCCTGTCATCCCAATCTTACTATCGCAACGACTTCTGTCTTATTGCCTCGTTCCATGCCTATTCACTTTCAATATACTGCTTTGGGAGACTTGGTAGTAAGCTTTGAAAAATCAACTTCCGAAAAATGAAAGAAAAGAAAAGAATACTGACCGCAAATGACAAAAGAAGAGAAAAACTTTTCTGAACTCAAAAATAAGAAAACTTATCTGAATGTGTGCCTGATCCAATGTTTATGCCGCGCCTTTGAGATTAAACTACCCAATCTATTCATATCAATCATTTTCCGATGCCGCGTCCTGCTAGAGGTAAACGGATGTCCAAACCTTGTCTCATGCAGACATCTTGTAACCATCTCGTCCTGTCACCTCACGGTGCCCTTCAAAGGGTTTTCACTAATGAGATTCTCTCATTTCTCTCTATCTCCCGTCGCCTTAAGGTGCCCGTAAAGGTTTTCACCGTAAGACTCTCTCATTTTACTTCTCTCAACTTCCTTCGCCTTAAGGTGCCCGCGAGGGTTTTCACCGTTAAGACTCTCTCATTTATGCTTTCTTTCCTTGCGGCGGGGTATCACCCCCGAGATTCCCTCTAGAGCGTTATCCCCTTTCGGCTTGTGCATCCTGAATTCAATCGAGGGTCGGGATGTCACTCTTGGCTTTCATTCACATGACTTGGCACTTCTCAAATACCGATCGAGAGGTCTTTCTGGTTCTTGATATGGTTTCTGCGCGTGAGGCTGAAGAAAGGGGTTTGGCCTCAACGGTTAACTTATTACAACTTTCGGAATCCACACTATCTTTCAAACGAAACAATGACTTCTGCCCCAGTTTTGTTGCTTGGGGGATTTTTGATTTTTATTTTATTATGACCGAGCCGTGTGGCGCCTACGTATCCTTCTTGAGGAATCAGGTCGAACGTAGTTCACTTTTTCTTGTATTACTTTTTGTTTCTTTTCTATTCTGTTACACATCTTCCTTGATGATTCCGAAAGAGGGTATATGAAAGAATAATTAAGGCTCAAATGGGGAAACAAAGGTTAAAGTGTTTGGGTAGTAGAAAAATTGCCTCCTGTCATTTCATTCTCCGAAAAATGCCAAATACACACAAACGAAACCAAACGTTGACAAATGCATTAAAGAATTACACATAATATCTCTTAACTGCATCAGAATTGATAGCCATATCGGTGCATCTTCCCTCGACATCAGTCAGACATAGAGCGCCGTTGGATAATACTCTAGTCACCACAAAAGGTCCTTGCCAATTTGGAGCGAACTTGCCTTTCGCTTCGGCCTGATGGGGTAGAACTCTCTTCAGCACATGCCGTCCCACTTCAAATCTCCTGGGACGTACCTTCTTGTTATATGCTCTCGCCATTCTCTTTTGATACAATTGGCCGTGACATACTGCCACTGTCAATCTCTTTTCGTCGATCAAGCTCAATTGCTCTAATCGGGTTTTGACCCACTCATCATCGTCAATCTCAGCTTCAGCGACAATTCGGAGGGATGGAATTTCAACTTCTGCGGGTATTACTGCTTCGGTCCCGTATACCAACAAGTAAGGAGTTGCACCTACCGAAGTCCGGACGGTAGTGCGATAACCCAACAGCGCGAATGGTAGCTTTTCATGCCATTGCCTAGATCCTTCTACCATTTTCCTCAATATCTTCTTTATGTTCTTGTTTGTTGCCTCGACCGCACCATTTGCTTTTGGGCGATACGGTGTGGAATTTCGGTGTGTAATCTTGAACTGTTGACATACCTCTTTCATCAATCCACTGTTAAGATTTGCACCGTTATCTGTAATGATCATCTTTGGAATTCCAAACCTACAAATGATGTGGGAGTGTACGAAGTCCACCACCGCCTTCTTGGTCACTGATTTGAATGTTTTGGCCTCCACCCACTTGGTAAAATAATCAATCGTTACCAGAATGAACCTGTGACCATTGGAAGCCGCAAGCTCAATAGGTCCAATAACATCCATACCCCATGCGACAAACGGCCATGGTGCCGACATTGTATGCAATTCAGTCGGCGGAGAATGAATCAAATCTCCGTGTATCTGACACTGATGGCATCTTCGCACGAAACTTATACAATCCCGCTCCATAGTGAGCCAATAGTATCCCGCTCGAAGAATCTTCTTTGCCAATACGTATCCGCTCATGTGTGGTCCGCAAACTCCCGAGTGTATATCCGTCATCACTATTGTGGCTTGACTTGCATCTATACATCTCAACAATCCCAAGTCTGGGGTTCTTTTGTACAGCACCCCTCCACTAAGGAAAAATCCGTTCGCCAACCGCCGAATAGCTCGCTTTTGATCTCCAGTTGCTTGCTCTGGGTATACTCCTAACCCGAGGTATTCCTTGACATCATGAAACCATGGCTCACCATCCACCTCTTCCTCTATCATATTACAATAAGCATGTTGATCCCGGACATGGATATGTAACGGATCGACACGAACCTTGTCCGGGTGATGTAGCATTGACGCTAAAGTAGCCAACGCGTCGGCAACCTCATTATGCATCCTTGGGATGTGCCCTGAATTCTACCGATCGAAAGCGTTTGGTCAAATCATGCAAACACTGACGATATGGGATAAGCTTTAAATCTCTGGTTTCCCATTCTCCCTGAATCTGATGTACTAGAAGGTCCGAGTCCCCCAAGACCAAGACGTCCCGTACATCCATGTCCACCGCTAATCGCAACCCCAAGATACATGCCTCGTACTCGGCCATGTTATTGGTACAGTTAAAACGCAGTTGAGCAGTAACAGGATAATGATGTCCTGTTTCAGATATAAGCACAGCCCCTACTCCGACTCCTTTTGCGTTTGCCGCTCCATCGAAGAAGAGCTTCCATCCCGGATCCTTGGTTAGTTCCAACCCCTCAATCTGCAATACTTCCTCATCTGGAAAATACGTCCTCAAAGGTTCGTATTCGTCATCAACGGGATTTTCAGCTAAGTGATCGGCCAGGGCTTGAGCTTTCATAGCCGTCCTTGTCACGTATATGATGTCGAATTCCGTAAGTAATATTTGCCACTTTGCTAACCTCCCCGTAGGCATGGGTTTCTGGAAAATATACTTCAACGGATCCAACCGCGAAATGAGGTACGTGGTGTAAGAAGACAAGTAGTGTTTCAGCTTTTGGGCTACCCAAGTCAGGGCGCAACATGTCTTTTCTAGATGAGTGTACTTGACCTCGTGGACTGTGAATTTCTTACTGAGGTAGTAAATGGCCCGTTCCTTCCTGCCAGTAAGATCATGCTGCCCCAGTACGCAGCCGAACAAATTCTCCAAAACCGTTAGATAAAGAATCAGGGGTCTACCCGGCTCGGGCGGAACCAATACGGGTGGGTTTGACAGATACCCTTTGATTTGGTCGAACGCTTCCTGACATTCTGTCGTCCATTCTATCGCAGCGTCTTTCTTCAATAGGCGGAATATGGGTTCACAGGTTGCCGTAAGCTGGGCAATAAACCTACTGATGTAATTCAACCTTCCCAACAGACTCATTACCTCTGTTTTATTCTTCGGCGGGGGTAACTCCTGAATGGACTTAATTTTGGAGGGGTCCAACTCAATGCCCCGTCGGCCTGACGATGAATCCTAGCAGCTTTCCTGATGGAACTCCGAATGCACATTTGGCCGGATTAAGCTTGATGTCGTACCTTCGGAGTCTTTGAAAGAACTTCCTGAGGTCAGCAACATGGTCTTCTTGACGCCTAGATTTTATGATCACATCATCCACGTATACCTCAATTTCCTTGTGTATCATGTCATGGAATACCGTAGTCATCGCCCTCATATATGTTGCTCCTGCGTTCTTCAAACCAAACGGCATCACTCGGTAGCAATAAGTCCCCCACGGTGTGATAAAAGCCGTCTTTTCTGCGTCCTCTTCATCCATCAAAATCTGATGATATCCCGCATAACAGTCCACAAAGGATCCGATTTCGCGTCCGGCGCAATTATCAATCAGGATATGGATATTGGGAAGCGGGAAATTATCCTTAGGACTTGCCTTGTTGAGATTGCGATAGTCCACGCATACCCTGATCTTTCCGTCTTTCTTTGGCACCGGTACTACGTTGGCCAACCATTCAGGGTATCGAGTGACACGAATGACTTTCGCCTGCAACTGCTTGGTTACCTCCTCCTTAATCTTCACACTCATCTCCGTCTTGAATTTCCGCAGCTTTTGCTTGACGGGAAGATATGCCGGATCAGTGGGTAATCTATGAACCACTAGATCAGTGCTGAGTCCTGGCATGTCGTCGTACGACCATGCAAAAATATCTTTAAACTCCATGAGTGTTTTGATCAATTCTTCTCTCAGATTGGGTTCAATATGGACACTTATCCGGGTTTCTTTGACGTCATCCGCATTCCCTAGATTAACGGCCTCGGTATCATTTAAATTCGGTTTGGGTTTTTCCTCGAAGTGACTTAATTCTTCACCGATTTCTTCTACGGCTTCATCATCGCCGTACTCCGACTCACTCTCGTCACTTCTTATTTCATGTGTTATTATTTCCAAACCCGATTGACTTTCTAGACTGGGTTGATTAATCTTTAAGCACGCCATATCATTAAGATCAGTTGCAAGAAGGCTGTTCAGAAAAGTAAAAAAAAAGAAAAGATAAACAAAATTAGACACGAAGGAACCAAATTTCATTGATGGGAATTGTACAAAGGGAAAACAAACTGCAAACTTAAATCAGACATGAACAAAACAACGGGATTTTACTCCGGGGACAAACCCCCAACACAACATTTCGAAAGAAAAACAATCCAAGACAAACTACCAAGACTCCTTCCGGACGGGGAGAGGAGTAGCCTTCCAGTTATTCAGTTTTGCCTTTGGTCCCACAAATTGTATCTCGGCGTGACTAGATCCTTCACCGTCCTCGAGCATACATACATCTGTGAATAGGTCCTCGAACTTCCTGAAGAACTCTTCATCTGGCCTGATCGTAGGACCGGGAATCTTTGTCGCCGGATGTCCTCTTGCTCCGGACCTGATAAAAGATTGGGAAAGACGTGGAACAGGTTTTGAGAGCACCCATGTCTTCTGCTTACTCTTCTTTGCTCGCCGGATGTCCTCTGAGGTTGGCCGGAATCCCAAGCCGAAGGTTCCCAAGTTCTCGACCACCGATACCGGTTGTATGATTCCTTGCAGAGATGCACCTAGCCCTCTACCGGGTACGAAACCATGTCGCAACATTTCATGCGCCACCATGACATCCGCAGTAATTGTTCTGTCGCCGGGAATACATTCCCCTTCCGGAACTCGGTGGGCGGACACCACATCGCAGACTTGATATACCCACGGCCCAACATCTTCTTCTGTTTCAACAAAGGGAATGATGGTGCCCGATTGTGGATCGTTCTCTCCATGGACGACGATCTCCTGCTGGTCCCATTCAAACTTGACGAGCTGGTGTAAGCTGGATGGAACTGCTCTTGCGGCATGAATCCATGGTCGCCCTATCAGGAGGTTATATGACACCACCATGTCCAGCACCTAGAATTCCATGGTGAACTCCACTGGACCAATTGTCAAGACTAGCACTATGTCACCAACCGATGCTTTGCCTCCTCCGTCGAACCCTCGAACACATACGCTATTCTTGCGTACCCTGCCGATGTCTACTTTCAATTTGCCCAGTGTGGAGAGAGGACAAATGTTAGCACTGGACCCATTATCGACCAAGACTTTGGTAACCACCGCCTCTTCACACTTCACCGTAAGATATAAAGCCCTGTTATGCTCAGTGCCTTCCTCAGGCAACTCATCATCGATGAAGGTGATCCGATTTGCTTCGAAGATCCGATTGGTGATCTTCTCCAAATGGCTCACCGAGATTTTATCCGGTACATGTGCCTCATTCAGGACTTTCATCAATGTTTGCCGATGTTCTTCCGGAATGTATCAGCAAGGACAGCAATGATATTTGTGCCGGAGTCTTCTTTAACTGCTCTAAGACAGAGTAGTCATGCAGCTTCATCTTTTTCAAGAATTCTTCCGCCTCTTCATCGGTGACCGGCTTTTTCAATACTGCCGGAGTGGTCTTCCTCAATTCCGCAGGGGCAAAACATCTCCCCGAGCGGGTCAACCCTCGGGCTTCACAAACTTCCTCTTTCACCTCCTTTCCTCTGTAGGTCGTTGTAATCCGAGCATAATTCCATGGGACGGCCCGGCTATCAGTTATTGGCAACTGTGTTGCCGGCCGGATGATGAAAGGATCCATTCGAACGCCTCCTACCGTAAAAATGGGCTTGATTGCCGCCCCGGTACAACTATCTTGGCCGGCTCCCCGTACTTCGTTCACACTTTCCTTTCCTCGCTTCCGACTCTCCCGGTATGTCCTTCTTGCAACCGGGCGATTCATCAAAGCTTGGCCCTTTTCTCGTTCCTGCCCCGCTAGACTTAATCATC